>JAFBJU010001010.1:2268658-2753878 GCA_016785305.1 Colistium nudipinnis | reverse complement strand
AATATCAGGTTCACTAAAAAATGTAATGTAAAGCCAGTCCAATATTCCTGTAAACAATACCCTTGAGTCCCCTTGGGTCACTTGTTTAAATCTAAATAATAGACATTTTAGGCCATATTTTGTGGTGGTGCTATATTGTATTACAGTACATTGTAAGGTGGTATTATTTATCCCTTTTACTTGCCCTGCAGTTTAGAGTTTCTGATAGTAGTGATAAAGCATGTTGATCTGAACTCATAAACATGAATGATATAGCAAGAAATAACAATAATGTAAAGCACCCTCTTAATCCATTTCCAGGTCTTCATTATACATAGCATTATTCTCATAGTATTATTCTCCCAAAGTGCTATGAAGTAGTACTTTACCTCCAGGATTCTAATTATTATATATAATTTAATTATTCTTAATACAAATCTTAGGGGATGAACCTTTTGCTCGGTGGAAAACTCACTGTGGATGCTGCGTACTTCGTTCATGAACTTGTTGGGACTGTGGCCTCCAGACTGTTTTTGACGTGTGGTGGCTGTTGCATTTGACACGTCAGTTGGTGAAGCTGGGGTTCCCAGTGCAGCCGGGGCAGCTCGATGTGGCCCAGTCATTATCTGATGATTGACACCGGATCCAGAATTAAACTATAAACGGTCGATACTCCGTAAAACCATGAGCACGCATGCAATAAATAAAACATTTTAATTCAACGAAACAGTAAAATGCAAATCAGTCAATGTCCTCCAGATGTGTACACATAAAGACACATACACTCAAGAGCTGAGTTTCCAAAATACCAATTGATCAATATAGTTGAAGTAATAATGTGCTCATGGACTTGGTATGACCAGAAGTGTCAAATTACATCTCCTGTTTCTGCTGGTCTGGCACTAAATTGAACACAGGATATGCAAACTGCTGTCTCTGACAAAACCTGCTGGCATGGAGGGGAGAGGGAAGGAGGCGAGGAAGGAGACAAGCAGAGCATCACACATGGACCTCTGCTGTTCCTCGGTGAGCTGCCGGAGGTGATAATCACGTACCAAGGTCATGCTCAGTGCATATTCACAGACTAAAAAAAGCATCAAAGCCAAGAGCTCAGTCCTAATTGAAAACAATTGTTGTGATATCTTTTTTTTCTTATCTGCATGCATGAAAGGTGTTGAGTACCTGAGGCTGAACCGTCAGATGTGATCTCACGTCCAAGTAGACACGGACCTAAACCCAGACATAATATAGTTATGTAATAGTTATGTTGGCTTCATTTACCATTTTTGATTTTTACAAAGCCAGGAGCTTAGACATAATCCACCACTGATATATCAAAAGCTGTGGTGGTCAACAGAAAACTTGCCAGAACAGTCTCACGTGTTTCTTTTGTCTGATGCAGATCGTGCATTTTAAACATTCCATCCGAATTAACAGCTTTCATAGTTTTGTGTACCACTATAAAACAGAAACACTGCAAAATAAACAGCTTGTAAATGACATTATGATACAATTTATGAATGAATCTATAAATTCTCCATATCTTTTCCCGGCAGCAGGGATAATAAACGATAATTACACAGTTTAAGAAACGTAAAACAACTTGCTCTTGGCATGACATCAGCGTACCATGTCATTTTTCGTTGAAGGCAAAAGGAAATCGTTGAAACTGGAGTTACAAATAACACACGGTGGCTGTTGCGTTCATGCATATCCAGTAAACAACTGAATGACCTGCACAGAGCTGATTCAAATTATTTTGGTATCTGTGAGTCTTTAACACAGTTAATACTTGGTTGCACACCGATACCGGAGAGAAATAAATCAAAGATTTTACAAAAAATAAAATAAAATTGGAAATAAAGAGGTAAAGTGGAACTACAGACGTACCTGCATTCAGCGGACTCAGCAGCAGCAATTAGGTGCTTTCCCTTTCTGAAGGAAGAGGAGGAGAACGAAATTACAGAAAAAAAGAGGAAGAGAACATCAGTGTCAGTGCATTGCCCTTAGGTTTGTGTCCCACCAGTTCTTAGACATCATCAAGAACAGAGCAGGTGTGTGGCGGCTGCACAAAGAGCGAGCGAGAGCGAGAGAGAGAGAGAGAGGGTGAGTGGGTACGACAAGACGGGGCTGGGGTTGAGGTAGGTGGAAGTGCTGCTCGGTCATCTTGTGTTGCTTCCCCTTGTGCGCGTGTTTGGGTGAAAGTGGACTTTTCTGTCCATTCAGGTCTCATGGGACCCCTGGTGCCTTCCCTTCATTCTGACGTCCCGCCTTTTGTGACCTCTGTCCTGCCCCCACAGGTCACCGGGCAACTGATGCATATTCATTATTGTAGTGACATGGCTTTTTAAAGGCTCATTAGCATACTAAGAGTTCAGCAATAGAGGACATTTACATTCAGGGTGGACAGCTCTGTACCTGTGTGTGTGTGCGCGTGCATCTGTACATCTGAAAGTGGCTGCAAAACTATCTCATATTGTCTATGTATAGATGATGTTGCCTGATTTAGAAACCCAGGATGTGGTTTCTGCAGCAACACTAAGATCAAGTTCCAGCCCCGCCCCATTCACCTTGAGGTACCAGAGACGCATAGAGATACTGTACAGAAAGAGGATGGGCCGGGAAAGACGGTGTTGACAACTTCTGTCTGTGACATTACATTACATTACATTTCATTAAGCTGACGCTTTTGTCCAAAGCGACTTACGATGAGTGCATTCAAACCTTAATGACAAGACCCACAAGAGCTATGCCGATACATTCATTTAAAATAAAACTAAGAATATATAACAAAGTTAAAAAAGAGCAAAAGTGCTTGATCCCACCCCCCTTTTTATATTTAGTCAAAATAAAGAAATAAGACTTTTTTGTGATGAAGTTGTTTGGAAAAACTTCTGCTTTCAAACTTTGCAACAAACAGCTCATTTCCGCTAAATATTAAAAAAAATAAAACCTCAAACAAAAACTGAACATGATTTTGTTGTGAACATTTCAATGCATGTTATATAGAGATATAACCTAATATTTTTGATAAGTTGATGAGTATAAGTCCTTAAAGTGCGATTTTGTGGTATGTCTGTGGCACAGTGAAAGGGCCTGTTGACCTGAAGCCATAGTGAAATAGCTGACACTGCCTTTAGTAAATTGAGCTGTGTATTGACTGAGGAGGTCACATTAAGATCTCCTTTACAATAAGTACACAGGAATAGATTACATATAGTATCACAATAGTGCAATAAAAACAGCTATCACACACAAACACAAAGACACTCAACACTGTTTTTCCAATCACTTTGTTTTTTGGATTATACCAGCAATAAGGTGAATAGTGCTTGAGACCAGAGTTGATTTATACACTTAACAGCACACTTATTCAAGGTAAAGGTGTAGATAGCATGTAGCTCTATAATACAGTCACATAACATTCACAAACCCCCATTATCATTGAGCAATTGCTTTTACACATTGTGATGAGTCTCAAGAAAGATATATATATATTTAAAGTAAAACAAATTAACAGTCAAGGGTCTTACCTGAGCTTAGCTAAACTGAACTCCCTCCATAGTCCAAAAGCTCAAATAAATACTCAACTTGTATATTATTCAATCTATACCTGTAATTCTTTCTAAACCAGAATACCTCCCTGTATCCTGTGTCACTGGAACTCTTCAATGCAATGTTTCACTCATTTTAAGTGTTATGTTAATTCTTTGTAGTGCCACTTTGACTGTCTGTCAATGATGAATATCCAGTCCAGATATAAAGAACAATCCATAAATACATCATCCACCTGCCAATTCTTTATAGTGTGCCTTCCTCAGCTTCACCCAATCAAGGCTGTAACATTCATTCTGGCCACACCTTTCCTGTAAACAGGTTTGCAACCGATCTATTAATTATTCTAGCTATTGCTGACAATCAAATTCATAATATCCCATAAAGAAAGTGTCAAAAGGATGGAATAATGGTTTAACATTTAACTTTTAACATTTGAGGGGCTGGTGACCTGTGCATGTGTGTGACTATAGCTAATGTGGACAACTGTTATCACCCTTTGTCACACACATAAATGTTATAAAAGAAAACAATTTCACTCGTACATATTAAGTAGAATCAGTGTGGTTGGTTTTCGAAAAAATAACTACAAGCTCCACACACAAGGGGGCGATCAGATAAATCCCATGTCCATAACAAACCGAAGAAGAAGTCCGGTCTCTAGGATACAGAGCCAGGGACGCGTCTCTGCTGCACTGATGGTGAGTCCTGTCACATTCAAAGCGGCTTGTACATTGAAAAGAAACAAAAAAGAAAACAAAAAAAGAAACAAGGTTATTCCTGTACGTCTGATCAGTCTCTAAGGTTTTGTCAGAAAGCAAACTCACTCGAATCGCGACGAATGTGTCGCTTTAGCCAGCTACCTAGCAGGGGTATGCTAAGGATAGCTACCTAGCTGAAGTTGTGTCGTTGCTGCGGTGATGCGTTCAGCTGCATGGACCAGCAGTCAGTACTGCGAATGTGCCCGTCGGTTAGTCGGTTGATGAGCCAGTGGGTGTCGTCTAAAAGTCTGTGGTTCTTACAAATAAAACCATAAGTTTTTTTCTGAGCCAGAGCCTGTGCAGGTCAAAGACCTGCTGAAGCTAAATTGCTGCTGAAGTTGAATCTATCTTTATTCAGAAAACACAGCCTGGTTTCATGGAGCTGTCACACATTGCAAACACGCTTGCAACAAATCGTAAAAGCGTAAATGTTTTGACGTTTACATTTATCATATATTTAGCTAATTATAACACGATGCTAATAATGATGTATTATTCTTTTACATCTGCTGTAACACCAGAATTTCCCCATGGGGATCAATAAAGTCTGTATTTTCTAATAATGTTTAGACATTATATATTATTAATACCATGCTGTCAACAGATACTCCTGCCCATGTGAGTGTCTATTATGAATAATGCAGTCTCATTGAGTTAACTGTAGTTGTCTTTATTTTTCACTAAGGACATTGTTCTTAATTGAATGCAAATCTCTTTATTTTGACACTTTATTCCTTCGTAGTATTAAGATGACAATATCCAATTCTAGCTGATGGATCATGCGTTGAGTTTGGGTGCCTTTCACATAATGAGCCAAAATTATATATTTGAACAAAGTATGTGATATAGAACCCAAAGAGGGACTAAGATGACTTAAAAATAGATACATCCTGTTGGTTGCTTGATTGAAATAATGAGAAACATTTCTTTTGCAGTTTATCATTTAAGCCGTGGAGCCTTTGTGCCGACCTGGGTGTTGAGATGCCACCAATGGAGCCTCTTCACCTGAAGCACGTCCTGCAGACAGTAGGTGTACTGGAGGCGGTCGTCCTCCGCAGTTTTGGGCCCCAGGGAGGACAGGTGCTTTTTACTCGAGACACGGGGCAGGCCATGTTGAGCCGCAGTGGGACACGCATTCTCACAGCACTACGCCTTGAGCATCCACTGGCTAGGTCACACACGCAATCTACTCTGCAATTTACTCCTTCTCTGTAATACTTTTTTGTTCTTTTCATTTTGTAAAAATTGTATATGTGTGCTCCTCATTTTAGGATGGTGGTGAATTGCGTCTGGAAGAACAGCTCTGTGACAGGAGATGGATCCAAGACCTTCATCCTACTGCTGGCATCATTACTACGGATGATTCATACAATGGCTTGCAAGGAGCCTCATTTATCTCACACTTACAACTCCAGGGACGCGGCAGAGGCTGCCACTGCCAGGCAATTGTCTCATCAACTGCTGGCATTTGCATCTGAGGACCTGGATGCTCTCATCGCTTTGGGAGTGGCACCTTACGGGTTCTGTGTTGCCTGGAAGGAACACACAGCAAAAACACAATCTCCACAGCGGGTTAACAATCGTTGTGTACAAAAGCTGCTCGCATCATTCTTTCATACTCGCCTCGGTCCATCCCACTGCGACTTCACGAGCAACCTCACCTGTGAACTGCTAGGGAACTTAAGGTTTAAAAATGACCTTCTTTCATTTGCTCTTCAGTTTGTCAGTGACAACCTCCCTGCTTTGCACACACCTGTATCGGGCTTCGCCATAGGCTGTTCACGTTTGATTGAGGGGCAGGTCATTCACAGGGACTTTGCCATGTTCTGCCCTCAGTCTGACCAGCAGCCAGTTAAAGCTGTAGTTTTCACAGAGCACCTGCAGCCAAAATTGCTCGGGTCAGGAGACGTGCTCAAGGTGGGACGCGGGGGTCCGGGGACGGTGGAGAAAAGTATTGTGGAGTTCAGTACCTGGGCAGAAAAGGCACTGGTTTGCGTGTTTGCCAAGCTGCGAAGTTTGGGCATCTCTCTGCTTCTGTCTGCAGTGAAACAGTCCGCTGTCGTCCTGGCTTTAGCTGCACAAGCGGAGATGTGCGTTGTGGAGTGTATCGGCGAAGATGAGCTGGCCCTCTTCGCCCACATGAGTGGGACTACGCCCGTCTCAGACTGCTGGGCGATTGAACCGGTTAATGTTGCACATCTGACCTTTTGCCGCCCAATACTACTGGGAGTCCACAGGTGGGATAATATGTTACTGTTTGTTGACTCTTCATGTAAAATGAATACTCATTATTGTTTTCCCCCACCACAGATATGTCCATGTGTCCTTCCATGACTTTGAGGACAGGGTCATGGTCAAACCATGTAGTCTGGTCCTCTGTGGTCCAGGGGAAGGGCAAACGGATCAGTATGCCAGTGCTCTTCAAGATGCCATCCGCATGCTACTTACAACCTGCAAGCCCATGGATCGGACTTCAACGGCAGCATCAAAAAGTACCCTGCACCCAGACAAAAACACACCTACATATATAGTCGCTTGCTCTGACAAAACCACCTGCGCTTCCTCCAATGCGCATCACTGCCAGCACTGTGTGTTGGAGCCAGGCTGTGTTATACCTGCAGGCGGGACATTTGAGTTTCTCTTAAATCATGCCCTCTTAAAACATCCCCGCAGTCGCTCAGTTTCCAGGCTCTTGGCAGACGCTCTACTTAGCGTGCCCCGAATGATTTACTCCCAGTCTCCCCGTCAATTCCTGGTGACTCAAACCAGGATCCTCAGTTTAATTCCAAATCATTCTGACACATTTAGCCTCCCACACGGACAAGAATCAAATGCGAGCCTCATGCAGGGTTGTGGTAGAAGTGACGTTCCTCTAGAACATGGTCAGCTTAACATGCATTGTAGAAGGCCTGGTGGTTCATTAGGATCTTCGATATTGGACTTGGGCCTTGAATCTATCTTCTGTAAACACCAGCTGCTTCTGGCCGTATTGCAGTGTGCCTCGAGTCTTCTCCGGGTGGACACAATGCTGTACACTCACACGGCTTTAAACACACAGTCACGCAGAACTGTAAACATTTCCTGGAAGGGCTCAGAGGATGAGGCTGAAGACTAAGATTGTATTGTACTCTAATGAGGAAAGCAATACAATGTTTTCATTTTTACTGTCCCACTGCAATATATATGTTGAGCCATTTATTTGCAATGCAAGGCTTTAGCACTGTTTCACAGATAATACACTATATTTTATGACTGTACTTTTGTGTACTGCTATTTAAAGGCTAATAAAGTTTATATGTGATTCAGTAGCATGTTTAATAATGGTAAAAAGAAAGTAACTCATTGTTAATCAGTGTAAAGTACGAAATGCGCACTTATCAAATAAGTTGTGCTAAGTTGTGCATGTGTTGATGTTGGCCTATTTCCTTTTTACTTCCTATTATGGTTCTCTTCCTTATCTCAGTTTTCCTGCCCCCTCCCTTTGGCCACTAAACATTCTGTTATGTAAAAGGCGTAGAGACTGAACAACACATGCACGTCGCCTCACAAATGTGCACACCTCTTTTCAGAATCAGTGTAATCTTCATATTGGGGGGTGGGGCATCTGAAGGCTGTCAACAACCAAATCAAAGTGTACTTCCTTTTGCTGTAATCAGAAGGCACAAGTCTCTTCACAATCTTTGTTGGCTGGAAAAAGTGAGTCATTTGAGATTAACCAGAATCAACACCCTGAAGAAATGTGTATGGCTTTACTGTGCATCTCTGAACTCAAATTGCTCATGGTGGTGTTAATTCAAACAAAGACTTGGCTTTGTTTCTGTTTTGATCACGAAACTCAAAGAGGGGAAAGGAAGTATTCAGAAGGTTGTTTTCTACTTTACACATGGAAGAGAACCTGAATGCCGTGTGAAAGGCACCCACGCCCTAATAAACCCTTGCATGTCTTAGACACCTCAGTGAAATACGCCAAGCAGGGTCAATTAAAAATAATAATTCATTTTGGTCAGGGTCCTGCTGAAAGGAGTGCTAATATAAATTACAGTAAGATTCACGTTTTCATTTGTTGTACTTGAATGTTTGCATATCATAGCATAATACCATCAGAGTCGACTTATTACATTTTGGTTTATTATTATTATTTTGGCTTTCATTAATTATTGTCTCTGTGAAACATAGTGCATATGGTATAAATCAAGCCAGTCTCAATCAAATGAAATGGACATTATAAAATATACAATCAAACCACGCATACCATTTAACCATCTACGTTGAGCAATGTTTCGCAAAATGAAAAATACAATTCCAAAATATGACAAAAAATGAAGGCCTTTTAAAGAAGGACAGATCAAGAGATGGGTAGAGAAAGGACAGGATGGGAATAAACCAAATGTCTTTACAGTTACTTAGTTACAGGAACTAAGATGCTACTCTAAAACCAAGCTGGGGAAAACACGGCCACTGCAGTTCATAACTCAGCTTGCACCTGGCTACTAGTCACTACGGGCTTCACGTCAGTGTTGCAAGAAAGACGACTTGAATACTTTTTGTATCGTGCTTAAGTGATGGAGGTTGTCTTATTTGTGGCCCTGGACCTTGACTCTTATTGCCGGTGAGTGTGATCCACTGTGTGCACATTAATATGAACTTTTTTTTTAGATAATCAGCGGTTCACAAACACTTATTTCCATCAAATTACCACACATTTCTGTACGACATTGCGAAGCACAGATGACACCCGTTTTATAGTTGGGCTTAATAACCACGTTGCATCTATCTAGTGCAGGAAACTTGGCCCTAAGTGTAAACAGTACAGTTAGAACTGACATAGTTTAAAATACGAAATATCTGCACCCAGCCAAACTCGGGTTATCCCCCTCGAACAAGCAGTGTTTCTACAGGAAGTGGAGAGTCTCTGACTCTAGGAATGACGTCATGCAACATTAACCAGGGCTTGCGATGTGTGTGTGGTCGGTGTCACACCACCTCCCGAGATTTCCTGATGGCACAGCACAGGAGCATGCTAAAAATCATCCCGAACATCTGCGGGAGAGAAGAGCACACATACAGTATATAAGTATATATATATATATATATATATATATATATATATATATTATTTTGACTAGCTCGCGTCTGCATCGCATTTCGTCCGCCAGCAGAGTAAACGTTGACATTTGATGAATTCTAAAACAGGATATGGCACACGGTTACCATAACAACCCCGATGGTGATGCCCACTCCTCCAATGATGTGTAGTTTGGAATCGAAAACTTCATCGATGGCATCGGGACAGCTCTGCAACAGACAAGCGCGTTTGGTTGCAGCGTTCTCCGTAAAGCTGTGCTGAACATTACCTGGCGGTTCGGCACGTGTAACAGACAGCCTGAGAGCATGCAGGCTTCAGTATAACCACTGTTGCCATAGAAACATGGCATAGAGGGGGGTGCACATTTGTGTGCAAAGGGAAGACTGGTGGACTAATGACACATGTCAGACCGTCATTATGTATCTGACATACATTACTTGAACCACCTTGTCAATTGTCTCATGATTGAAGTAACTAGCTGTGATGTCATTTTAAGTATACCAGCATTCAGGATTGTTGTACCTTAGTGATGAGCTCTTCGAGCGGCTCTCCCCGGGGACAGGTGTCTTTTTCAGTGTCCACCTCAGTGCCAGTTGGACCGCAGCAGTTCAGCTGTGGGACATCATACCATTAGAGGCCGAGGTGACTTGCACAAGGGGAACACAACTCTGACTACAAGTTTTTGCGGAATGGTTAAACTATTTTTGGTTCAGATTGTTGTGTCCAAAGTCTTGTTGTCACAGGTGTTGCCGGGCAACCAGATGTACCGGATGCACGTAAGCCTATGAGCTATTCTGCATTAAAAATGAATTACGGTATATAACTCTCCGCCTTAGCACGAGGTGAACATCGGAATAACACAATCCAACAGGATACAGCGTGAGCTTTGGAGGAGCTGGCACGCATGTCTTTGAACGGTGGAGGTGAGCTGTCTGTGCCTGCTGCAGGTTTGAACCTCCCAACTCTAGCTCCACTATTAACAAATAACACGCACGCATGGGTGGTATATATATATACATCTAATATTCTCATTCTGCTCAATAGGCTCAACAGTTTTTAAGTTTAAGTTTCTGAGTGTACGCTTTTTAGTCATCTTCCATATGATGGAAGTCCTGCAGATGTTTCGATGGTAATACATACAGCATTCACTGGAAAATGTCTTTCGAGTTGGATTTCTTTTATAAGATCTGAGACCAGTTAGAAAAATGTCACTTTAAATCCGAATGGAGCAGACATGACTCACCCCGGTTTGGATCACTCGCAGCGTCTCTCTGAGGCGCTCGTCTTTTGTTTTCTCATAGTTGTTGTAGGTCTGCATGTAAAATGTTGTGATGTCATTCACCACCTGCAACAGCAAGGAAGGATTATTAACGTCATGTTCCATGTATTTCTCACAGCAGCACTACTTTACGCACTTTGTTTTATATTGCCCTGCTTGTCCCTTTGTGCTACGAAAAGTGCTTGTGACCACTGTGATACAAATGATCCATGGAACATTCATTATATGAGGTGTTACCTTGCTTTGATTGGAAAACCCCCAGATTCCAGCCGCCACTTCAATGGCAAATATGATAAGCAGGAAGAAGAAGAACTGTGCAGAGGAAAGACAAACTTAAACCCGGCTCACTGTGTGAAAAGATATGTTTGTGTGCTCTCTTTCGTGCACTTGTATGAGCACATAAGGTCATTTGAGTGTGGCTGAACCCTATTTACATAGTCTCCTCCTCCTTGGAGATTTAGCACGAGAAGATTAGGGCCAGACAGGGAGGGAGAGAGGGAGGGAGGGAGGGAGGGAGGGAGGAAGCACGGGAGTGAACAAGTACACATACTTTTCTCCGGCCTTCACACAATTCAGTAAATAATGAGACATTGCATATTTCCAAGGTCAGTATACAATCCACACCTGCTAATGTGGGACATAACACATTACATACGGTGAAACAAATGTAAGTCTCTGAATAAGTCTGAATTGCGTAGAATAAGACTAGTTTAGTTAGTTTAGTTCCCTAAAGCATAAAAAATAAGGGCTACGAACCAATCCGAGCATACAGGGAGATTCCTGGATGGCCCCACAACATCCAAGAAAACCCACCACCATCATGAGTGCTCCAGCTGCGATCAGAATGTATACACCTATGCAGACACACACACATTTTTATATACGAATACACATAAGATACAGACATTTAGTGTGTTGCAAAGTTCACAAACGTTGCTAAAATGTTAATGGACCAGGTTCCATTAGTGTCTGAGTATGGCTTACCTGTGTAAAACACATATGGAGCGTCTTGCCCCTCAAACAGGCCTTTGGTCTTTGGGTCTAATCTCAGCCAGAGGCCTATGGCAAAGACAGCCGTCCCTGCAAGCTGGAAGAAGGAAGTATATAGTCAACCTACAGTACTACTGGTCAGACAGCAAGTATACTTTTCATATTGATGCCCTTTCATCAACTTCACATTGCTGTCCCAATTTCAAACTTTCAAACAGACCCCATCTATAATCATTCTCATTGTTGGAATCTAAACTAACGAGATGTGAAATGAGGAGTCTCTCACAAACGTCTTTTTAATTCTACAGAGTGCAAGCAGTCTGCTCAAGAGGGAACAACCCATAACCTGTATGGGTGTAATAGTCTAAGACAGGAACTGTCTAACAAGCTGTCTATAGGTCGAACAAAGTTCAAAAGTATGATCAGTCATAGGGCATCTTTTATGCAGATAAGATACATGATGTGCATACAATTGACCCTTGAATCAAAAATGGAACCGATTCGGTGGTTAGCACATATTGCGCAGGACCTTAGACATGTGGCTATGATATTGTCTAATCACTGTCTCTGTTTAAACACTTCCTCAGTCATTCTTTTTTTTCCTGCTGCATATCAATAGCACAAACATGGGAATTAACAACACACATCACAAAGCAATGCGCATGCAGCATGACTTTTCAGTGGGCTTCAAATCTTCAAATCTTGAAAAGCATAATACCAATGGAGATACATTTCGCAGAGTTAACAGATTACAGAGCTACAACCCCAGCAGTCTACAGACATCTGGGATCCCTAACCCCTGTGCAAGTAATACTATCATTGTTGAACAATTATTTTAATAAATGGGTACACGATGGTGTATCTAACTGAAATTAACTGAACATTAACAAAGGCTGTGTTCTACATAAACGTGCTTTAATATTGAAACGAAGTTGCATGTGATCATAAAGATCCATATATCTTAATAACCACTATTCTGTTCCCATACATATTCGGTTCAAACAAAATAGCTTAAAAAGATGCTCTTAACACTACAAATGCCAATGCAGGCAGCCATATTGTAAGCAAGGGGGTTTACACGGGGTTAATTAATTTTTAACTAGGAGCCTTAGTGAAACATTGATCTTTAAATCAATGTGTGTCTGTGTGTGTGTGTGTGTGTGTGTATGTTTCACTTTTGTTTCTACTGTCCAAACATTTTTTACCCTTTTGACTTTCTGTTGTATAATTTATGTTACATTGTTTCCGCAAAATGGCAGTTATGAGCGAACATGCAAATCTTCTTCGGAAGCTTCTCCAGCTCTCTGTCCCTCTGTTACACTTTTCCCCGAACCGAAACCTAATTCTACCCATAACAAGCCTTAACCCTCAAACAGCCCCTTGACCGTGTTTTACAAAGAGAGAAATGAACCGATTGTTCAAATGTCTTCACTCCTCTGTGACTCAGACTTGTCCTCACAAAGACAGGAGAACAAGTAACACACACACACACAACAGAATGGAGCGGATAAGACAATAAAGTACACCTACCCAAAAGAAAAAGTTGAAGACAAACATTAGATATTTCACACACTTGATTCCCCCAACAACAGCCATGTTGATTCAGTCTACACGCCGTGAGTCTATGAGAGCATATACAGCCAACTTCTTCTCATGAGGAAGTAAAAGCATAATTGTGTCAGTCGGGGGAAAAGAGGTGGTGAAAGGGAAACATGCTTTCATTGCCACACCTTCATTTCATCACCTGATCACACGAAAAGCAAATGGCAAGGGTGGTTGTGTTACTTGAAAAACAGGCCTCCATTGTACATTATACATTACTGCCTGTGTTGCCTCCTTCCTTTAATGAATTCAACTTTACAAGTACACTTTCTGCGTCTGTGACGAATGCATGCGAGCAGATCATGTGGGCATGCAGGGTGTAATGGTCTGGGAGGCAGCAGCAGAGAGGGCTCTGTTCAGGCACGTCCACATAAAACATTTGTTTGAAAATACCTGCTTAGCAGCATATTTCCTGCCCTCCTGTCTGAAACGTGTGCGACTAACAGGCTGAAATGAATCATGGCTCCATCCCACCCACAACTCCTAGAGCCCATTACAAATAAAGGTTTGGGTTGAGGCCCAGACAAAAAGCTGGACATGGACCTTGTCGTCGGCGTCAGGGCTGAAGCTGTGACCAGATATGTGTGTTTCAGGATTTGTG
Organism: Colistium nudipinnis; assembly: GCA_016785305.1. Lineage (NCBI taxonomy): Eukaryota > Metazoa > Chordata > Actinopteri > Pleuronectiformes > Rhombosoleidae > Colistium > Colistium nudipinnis. The sequence goes on along the minus strand of JAFBJU010001010.1, from coordinate 2,740,025 downwards.
GTTGCATGAACAGGGTATGACGTGTTACACTTCCTGCTAAATCCAAAGCAAAAGGGAACAACATGCACTTTCATGACTATGTGAGGTTCCCCTGAAATGCACAAAATGGAAAGGAGAGACTATAATTGTATTTATATATTTCATTTTTGCATATTTTAATATTTTTTGACAATCCCCATTGATCAAGCACACAGCTACGCATACACACGACACACATGGACTGTGGGGAACCCCTGTCTGCCCTGTAATGAATGGTTATGGCTGCACACACACACACATACTAAAAACCAAGACACACCCTGCAGGCTTAGCAGGACACAAATAGACTGTATGTGATATCCATGACTTCTCAACACACACACACACACACACACACATACATTGGAGCCCACACTGGCTCTCTGACATGCGCAAATCGTCGCATCACGTGACGGAGCCCAAGTCTTAATTATTACTAAATCACTCACATCCTCCGCCACAATAAAGCGTCTCACTCCCACAGAACAATTAATATGCCATGCGCGCAAACTCCGGAGTGAATAGCGCGCGCGGCGGAAGTGGGTCACTTGGCCACTGGGGATTATTCTCCCGGCCAGCATCGGGTCACTTTGTGCTTCTATTGGTGGCCGCACACCCAAACAAATCATTCACAGGTCAGCTCGAGAACAAAGTGGAATAACTGTCGCGCTATTCACACACACACCGTATCGACATTGTATGATTTCCTTCACGATAGTAACCTGCTCACACACCGACGCGCGTGCGGCCAAAGCTCACGCGCACACACAAACATGGACAGGATGTGCATTTCCCTGTGAGAATAAGAGCGTTCCTGAGCATCGAACTCACCCAGAACACCAGGTTAAAGGCGAACATCAGGTATTTGATGCACATCTCTCCCCCGGACAGCGCGGCCATGGCGGTACTCGAGCTGTATCACGACGCTACACAACACAAGACAAATAACAGTGTGTGCAGAATGAGGAGTATTTGCCGACGCGCCGCAGGTTGATATGCGCGTGCCGCTGTGCGCGCCTGTAGTGGTCCGCCCCCGCCGATAACGGGCTCCTGAAGCTGAGCCTTCTTTCTTTCTTTCTAAAAGCACCTAAATCTCTTGCTAGATGCTAGACCACTAGTAGATTTTGTGACGTCTTTTCAGCACTATATGTGTGTATTCTGTCTTTTTAGTATAACATTTAAACACTTTAATAACCCTCGTATGTATATGTAGGGTCTTCAGGTTTCACTGCATTTGTTGTTTTGTTTAATTCGTAACCTATAATGTCTTTACATTAATCGACGACTATTTCAAATCGAAGCTTTCTTGGCTGTCGTTTCCCAGATAACCTATACCGTTTGTGTGTCTGCCCTGCGCACAATGGTAGAGTACAACAATGCACTGAGCAGCAGCAGCAGCCTGCTGTGAGCTTTTAGGTTGCAAGTTCCCGCAGCACCCATGGCCAGTGCAATGACGTAATTCACCCCGAATGAGAATGGCGCGTTCACGGTGGATGTAACATGTACATGAATGAACACGTTGCACGCGCATGTCCCCACGATCTGCACATGGTGTTGCCTACACACTCACACGCCATGGTCAACATCAATTCACCAATCTCTCATTGGGATTCCTATAATCTCTAATATAAAAGAAGAGTTTATTTGGATGGTAATTGCTGTTTGAATGATTTATGAATTACCTGTAGTTAGTTAAGTCATTTATTTTAAAAAACTAAAACCCAGTAGAAATCCACTTTGGCCACTCTTTGTTGTAAAATAAACGTTTATGGAGGCTAATTACTAAGGTCAAACCTACTTTATTAATGGCTATACCATTGATACTTTTAACAACAGAATATACAGTTGGTAATGTATAACTTTTTACGAAAGACACAGTCCTAATGACTCCCCATTATTAAGGAAATGTGACTGATCCATTGCACATTATTCAGCGAAAGTAATCAAGATCAATTATGTGTGTGTGTGTGTGGACGTTCAGGGCCCTTAGCCCTGGCCATTTTGCCTGAATATCTGTGACGTTTGTACCTGAGAGTTTTGATCAGCACACATTCCCAGTGTGATTTGTTTGTGTGCGTGTAATATTGGCACAGCTTAGTCATGTGTTTGTCCGTGTGGCACCAGAAACCCAGTGTTATTGCATGAGATAGCTCCAGTAAGTGTATTTTCCACAAGAATTGTTTGGGTTGGCGCCGATTCAGACAGGCAAGTGGCAACTAATTACTCAGCCTGGCGATTGCTGGGCACATCCTGGCATTGTCTTGCTGAATCTGTTTGATGGTGTCAGTCTGCGGCCAATAAGTTGTGGATAGAATGATATTCTGCCCCTCTTGAGATAACCTGGAAAGGGGGAGGGACCTTGAGAGAAAGCCAACAATAGCTGGGGGGTGGGCACTTTTTTCGAACTATAAAATAGCAGTTTCCATTGTGTTTGTGCGTCAAAGCATTTCAACCTCTCGTCAGTTTAGACAATCCAGCCAACAGAGGCCATAAACTTATATCACAATGTGGATTGGGTGCTTTTCCTTTACAACTCTGTGATTTATTTTGAGCGATGGAGGTAGGACTTTTTGGAACTTTTGGAACAGGCCAACAGTCTTACTCAGATTGACATGATATTGAGACATCAGATGATGGTATAGGTCATGGTAATAAACATTTTTATGTGTGTTTTTCAGACGTATATGAAGAGGTATTCGCGAGAACTCTGGGTTCTCCTTCATCTGACAGGTGAGTGTCATATTAGATTAGATTGGATTCAATATCGGAGGAAATACATTTGATCTTTGCACTGAAAAGTAACAGATGTGAAATATTTCCTACATATTTTATGTATTGTATTGTAATGTTATGTCTAGCTTGTGTTGCAGGCATGACAGGTAGATGCAGTCTGTTTGGACAACACCACGTTCACACATTTGATGGAGTTTTGTATGAGTTTCCTGGAGACTGCAGTTACCTACTGGCTGGGGACTGCAACCATCGTGCCTTCACATTACTGGGTGAGTCATGCACAGACAATTCCATATGGAAATAAATACATTCCAGTTGTCTGTGTCTGATGCTTATACGGTGCAACACAGTGTTTGCCTGGGTTTAATACTCACCATGATATATGTGTTCCGTATCAATATATAGCAATATTTTAGACCATCAAAAAGGTTTTCAGTTTATTGTTTGATGCAGGTTAAAATGTACCAGTGCCATTATGGTAACAATTTATGTTTTGGGAACGCAGGTGATTTTGTCAATGGCAGAAGAACAGGAGTCACTCTGTATCTGGGGGATGCCTTTGAGTTGCAGCTGTCCGTAGGTGGCCGACTCACACAAGGAGAAAAAAGGTAGACTGTTGAATATTATTATCTTGGCATGTTTGTATACATTTTTGACTTATTGCAGTAAAAATGCTCACAAAATGATGTTCATCTCGTTTTCTGTAGATTATCTCTGCCCTATGCATCTCATGCTGTGTTTGTGGGCCATGAGCTGGGCTTTGATAAGCTCTGGAGCGAGGAGTTTGGTTTCACAGTTACCATCGATAACGCGGCCAACATTGCCTTGACACTCACCAAGCACCATGCCAACCGCACCTGTGGCCTCTGCGGAAACTTCAACTCTGTAACTGCTGATGAATACAATGCCCAAGAGGGTAGGTGCAGATGTAGAATAGGTAGAGTCAAAAGTCTGTAACCATATGTGTGTGTGTGATATGTTGATGTTTGAGTGCGAAGGAAAAACTAGGAGGGGTCCATTATTTCTGGAATTTAGGAAATGATTTGGGTAACCATTGGCCAACAACAGGAAGAGTTGGGACTTAGCACAGGAAAGGATAACAAGGTAAAAGAAAGCAAGAGAAACAGTGGTGGTGGGAAGAGATTAAGGAGAAATCTGTCAACTAATCTGTGGGTTGTGCGTGCTTCCGTGTGTGCTTCTGCATGTGCGTGTTATTTCAGGGTTCCTGACGGAGGACAGTTATGACTTTGCAAATTCATGGGCAGTCAAGGGTGCTGAGCAGTCGTGTCAACGTGTCTCAAAGTCCAGCCATTCCTGTAACAACACCAAAGAGACTCCAGTGGTGAGAGGATAATTCACACACACACACACACACACACACACACACACACACACACACACACATACACACACACACACGTACATGTGTGTTAGGACATCTGTCAGGGTTACTGTATATTTCAGATTGAGCTGACTCCTCAACATATAAATCCATTACAGATTCACACATTCAAAAATTACACTGATGTTAATTGCCATCCAAGTGTATGTCGTTAACTACAGCTCCCTAATGTCGACAAAATAATTGCTACACACAGTATTTCTGTCTGTCTTATCTAAATTTAAATCTAATTTTTTTGACTTTTTCCATTCTGCACTTAATCGCTAGAAATTCCATTTTTGTCACACCATCTATTTCTTTCTCATTATGGGAATTGGCTGACATATACAGTATATGGGTTCAAGCACCATTACAAATCCAGAGTGAAAGAGACCCCAGTGTCTCTATTAACGATCAGCCGGTAAACCCTCAGATCTGACAGGTCTGGGTGCAGTTATGTTATGTGTATGCTGTAAGTGGGCTGGTGTGAATAAATCTGCTGCTTTTAGCGAGAGCACTACCCCAATTAGTGAGTAAACATGTTAGAAAGCCGTGGAAACTACGTGCCAGTGTGAAGCAAGTAGATGTTACCATCATTTCACAGACTGACTCTTGCGTGACTCTGTGTGTGTGTTTGTAGATTTTGTCCAGCTGCAATGTGTTGCAGACGTCCAGTGTTTTTCTGCATTGTGCACACCTGGTCTCTCCTGAGGCGTTCCTGATGCTGTGCCAGGAGGCGGCGTGTCACTGTGACCTGAAAGATGGGGAAGACTGCTACTGTCCAATTGTGTTGGAGTACGCCCGCACGTGCCACGCCCATGGCATACTTCTACGGGGCTGGCGGGAGGAGAGCCAGTGCTGTAAGTCTGACTCTCTGCAAAAGGTACTAACTGAGAAAGTTACATCAATAATCTAAACGTGTGTCTATGTTCACATACAGTCCCCAAGTGTCCTATTGGAATGCAGTACAGTGAATGCACCAAGTCCTGCTCCACAAACTGCCATAGTCTCAACATCCAGGAGGTGTGCAAGGAGGAGTGCGTGGACGGCTGTACATGCCCGGGTAACGTCCCACTCATCACGCCACCTACGCTCTCCGTCTCCCTTTTCCAAGTAGCTCACACATTGTGTGTGTGTGTGTGTGTGTGTGTGTTTCAGTTGGTAAGGTTTTGGATGGTAATCGCTGTGTGGAGGTATCTCAATGTTCCTGTGTGCACATGGGACGACATTTCCCCCCGGGGTCCAGCATCTCTCAGGACTGCAACACTTGGTGAGAAGCCCTCTATGCATGCAAAAATGTGCATAAGCACATTCATAATTCAATTTTTTTTCTTAAATTTCCTGCAGTGTGTGTCGGCATGGTTCTTGGGAATGCACCAATGAAGGTTGCCCCGGTGAGAGACATCTTCAGATGTGGGCGATGCACTGATTGACACTCGTCAATGGTAAACAGTAGTCCTGATCATTTTTCTTTTACGTGTTGTCTTTTGTGTAGGTGAGTGCCTGGTGGTGGGCCAGTCTCACTTCAAGACATTTGACAACAAGTTTTTCACCTACGCTGGCCACTGTCAGTATCTGCTGGCCAGAGACTGCACAGATAACAGCTTTTCTGTCATTATCGAGAACGTACAGGTAATTGATATTTCATTTCATTTTTGGAATGTGTTCTTCTTGTGACCCTGACAATTTTTTGGACATAATTTTGTGGACACTGGCTGCTTATCATCTACGGTATTTGTTTTTGTTTTTTATTCATATTGTGTCACAGTGTGCAGACGATCAGGATGCTGTGTGCACGCGCTCAGTGACGCTCAGCTTGCCAACTCTGGTGGACATGACAGTAAAGCTGAAGCATGGGGGAATTGTTTCTGTCAACAGCATGGACATACAGACCCCAATGCATCATGGTATACCACTCTGTTAGATGAGGAAACAAGTGATTCATTTTATATTTCCTGTAATTATATGACAAATGATTTACAAAATGGAATCTGGAAATATTTGTATTCTATTTTGTTAAAGACCTGGGTCTGAAACGTTTCCATCTTAAAATCAATGCCAACCTTTCTTGAGGCAAAGTTGTATCGTTATATTATTACAAAAAAAATGTTGTGTCATGTTGGTGGAATTGTTATGATCCAAATCCTTTGCATAGTAGTAGCCGTGCATGCAGTATATACAATTCAGTTAGTCAGTTCCTATTGTGTGCAATTTCCCAGGCCGGCTGCATATTCATAGATCTGTCCAGTCCTCTGTGCGTGTCAGGTTTGGAGATGACCTTCGCCTGGACTGGGATGGGCGAGGCCGGGTGCTCTTAAAGGTCGAGTGTGTTCAATGATCGAAGTAGTTTACGGTGATGGAACGTGCGTGAAATGAGAAAACAACTGCAGTGATTTCCCTCTACCACCGCAGCTGGGACCGGGATGGGCGGGGCGCACCTGCGGTCTCTGTGGTAACTTCAACGGTAACCAAGGGGATGACTTCATGTCTGCCTCCGGACTGGTGGAGGCGGGTCCGCAGGCATTTAGCCAGTCCTGGAAAATCAACGGAGACTGTGAATCCATGCACAAACACGAGAGCGATCCGTGCGCCTCTAACCCCAAAAGAGGTACCTACACTCACACAGACACACAATTGCCAACCCCCCCCCCCCAACAACATCAACAGCAACTCCACACTAAGCCCTTATCCTGCCTGGGCCTGCAGTGCGTTTTGCGGAGGAGGCGTGTGCAGTGATACTGTCCGACGCGTTCAGTCCGTGCCACTTCCTGGTGAACCCGGGTCAGTTCCAGAGATTCTGCCGGTATGATGTGTGTGCGTGTGAGGATGGAGAGCAGTGCCTCTGCTCCGCCCTGGCTGCCTACAGCGCCGCCTGCACCGCCCGAGGGGTGCTGCTCAGCTGGAGGTCTCCTTCACTCTGTGGTAACGATCGTTCACAAACACACTAGAAACCGTGTTTGTTTCAGTTTTACACCATCAACGGTCTCGTTAAGCAAAAGCAGAAGTCGGCAAACTCGTGGAGTAACATATTACATTTAAAGGCGTTAAGTAATTAAGATATATAATATATATAACTATTGAGTTACAGTACAAAAAAAGAAGTATTCAGACTAGCTGCATATATATATTTTTTTGAAACGCGGATTACTTAGCATGATTACATTTGAAATGAAACAGGGTAAACTACTATGCAGCAGACACACTTCAACACTTTACCACACAACGCCACCTCAAGCTGTCACGTGACACCCGGGTGTCCTGATTCGATGGAAGTGTATTGTTAGCTAGGGACGTTAAAATAGTCGCCAGAATTATTATTCATAGTTATTCCCACAGCTGGTGAGAAAAATGCTTCCGCTTGACATCTAACATGAAGAAACGGCTGCTTTTGCCTGGATCCAACAATCTTAACATGCAGTAAACATAACTTTATGTCCTGTTGTATAAGTGCTTGGTATGTATAATATCCTTGCTGTCCTCTGCATTCGTTTTGCCTGCTCTGTGCTACAGTTTAGAACCTTCCTTCTTGGGTAGGTTTAAAGGGGGGAAATATTGTGATATTGTGATAATAGCAAGATATGTAACCAGAAAGATCTTTTGGCACAGTAATTATTTTCATCATTGTCATATTTGCTATTGAGGGAATCCACGGTTAACCCTCCAAACCCTGTAAGTCAGTTGTAATATGGTTAAACGTAGCTTTGTTTCGGAGAAGATCAGTACAACAAAAAACAACAACAAATATCACTCTTCCTGGAATGATTGATTTCCATCTTTTTTTGTAATCTTAAAAAAAGAGGCCACTATTTTTAGCAAGTAAAGACACAGCTGATTTGATTTTGTCAGCGCTGGAGTGCACCGGAGGCCAAGTGTATGAGGCCTGTGGGAGTTTGTGCGAGCGGACGTGCCGCGCTCTGTCCGGGTCTGAGGCGGGCTGTGAGCGGGAGAGGGTGTGTGACGAGGGCTGTTTCTGTCCCGCTGGAATGTACCTGAGCGACGCTGGAGAGTGCGTGACGGCTGACCAGTGCAGCTGCATGCACGACGGACAGCTCTACCAGCCCAATGATGTCTACGCCGATCACAACAGTATATGGTCAGTGACTGTGCAGCATGCATATTCAGAGATGAATCGTCATGTAATTAACCTTACCCTAAGCCTTAACCAAACCCTGACTGACTCTTCTTTTGTGTGTGTGTAGCTACTGTGAGAATGGCTCCATGCGCTGTAGCTCCACCGAAACAAGTAATTTGCTCTCTGACCTCTTTTATGACGATGACCTCGCACCTGCCAGAGGTACAGTTGTAAAGAAAAAAATGTGTAAACTTCTGCTCATGTGTTGAATGACTTGTGCAATCTTTTGTTGTATCTTTCATTAGAACCTTGCATTTAACGTGAGAATTTGACCTTTGCAGTGAACACCAGAAACAAATTATGATCCAATAAGTTACATTAATGTTATATTGTTTCTTGTGAGCCACAAAGAAGTTCCTCATTTTAGAAATTGATTATTAACCTTAATCTTATTTCCTGCATACAGAGAAACGGTCCGCCCAGTGCCCTCCTCCATTAGTTCGTACAGATTGTGATGGTGGACGTAAAGGCCTGGAGTGTGCCAGGACCTGCCAGAACCTGGATCTTCCCTGCGTCAGCTTGGCGTGCATCCCCGGCTGCCTCTGTCCCCCTGGCACAGTAGGTGTTGTGTTACCTTTGTGTATCTTTTTATCTGTGTGTATGTGTGTGATAGTACAAAAGCTGTGACATACAATAGAGCACACCCAGTCATTATTGGATTGATTAACAGGTACGGCACGGCAGAGACTGCATTGCACCGGAGCAGTGTCCCTGTTACCATAACAACAGGCCATATACATCGGGCCAGACCGTCTCTGTGGACTGCAACACCTGGTAAAATGACGGCATACATTTGTGCTGCTGGATGGGTAATACTTGATCTGGGCAATGCTTAATTGACTGTTGGTTTTTGCAGTGTGTGTGAGAACAGAAAGTGGCGCTGCACAGAGAAAGTGTGTGTTGGGGTGTGCCGTACCGTGGGGGAGGGACATTACATCACTTTTGATGGCCTCACATACTCCTTCCCTGGCCTCTGTCAGTATGTCCTGGTTCAGGTACAATATCCCAAACGAGCCAAGTGAATTGCAGAGTATGGTTTTAAAAATAGCAAAAAGAGAACTTCTCTCACCATATTTTACCACTGTTAAAAGGATATGTGTAATGGAGAAGAGGGTACGTTCAGAGTGCTGGTGGAGAATGAGGCCTGTGGAGTTGGGGGACATCGCTGTGCAAAAGCTATCACGGTCTTCTACCATGGGGGCTTGATTGTAATGCAACATGGAGAGGTAACGCACACAGAGACAAGCACAACACCGCAAAGACATATTAGTGGAAGAATGGCATCTTTCACACAAGTGTGTCTTTTGCACAGGTGAAGATGAAGAGGCCCGTGGTGCAGGGCACACAGGTGGAGATTGTTCGATCCGGTCAGTTTTACACTGTGCTGCTGGGGAAACACATTTCTCTTAGCTGGGATAAGGGAACTCGCCTCCTGGTCCACATCTCAGCTACATACAGGGTACCGATACATCAGATTACTACTTTTGTGCTGGTTAAACCTTTTTTTTTTATTAAACGTGACACTTTTCAATTATTTTGTCTGTAGGGTCGGGTGTGTGGTCTTTGTGGTAACTTTGATGGAAATGTCAACAACGACTTGATTAGCAGTAACAACCAGCTCGAGGTGGACCCCTCCTACTTTGGAAATTCCTGGAAAGTTGCCCCAAGTTGTGCCGATGTAACGCAGGTGAAGTCTTTGATCCTACATCACTTATATAACAATGTTTTCTTTCCAGCTGTGGTTTTATGACGCTCAAATCCATTTTGAATTTTTTCTGTTCATGTCTGTATAGATACCAGCTCCGTGCAGTGACAATATAGTCAAGTTAATGACGGTGGAGCAGTCATGCCGGGTGATCACTGGTCCCCTCTTTAGAGAATGCAACAGCCAGGTGAGTAGTGTTTCAGACACACTATAATTAAACCATGCATTGCTCATGCGCTTGGTCTTCTCTAGGTGGATGCAGAGCCATATGTGGAGATGTGTGTGGAGGCAGCGTGCTCATGTCTATCAGTGGGCGACTGTGCATGTTTCTGTGACGTCGTCGCTGCATATGCCCAAGCTTGTTCAGAAAGAGGCGTGTCCGTCAGCTGGAGGTCTAACGATCTTTGCCGTGAGTTTGCGAAGCATTACTCCCTGATTGATTTGGACACAAAAGCCACTGGATTGAAAATTGAAATCTAAACAATAATACATTTAAAAAAATAATAATTTACCTGCTGGTCTGAGCTATTTTTCTTGAAGAAGTTATCCGTATCTAAGATAGGTCAATTCAGTAAGTCAAATTTTGACACTCCTCAAAATGACTTTTAACAAAATTTCAATCCTTTGTTTCTGTAGCCATAAGCTGTGAGGAGCTGAACCCCAAAAGGCCAATCGTAGGAGAGGAGTTATGCCAGTGGAGGTTTAATAGCTGTGGCCCGACCTGCCCAGTCACCTGCCAACACCCGGATACCCTCCATTGTTCGCTGACGTGTGTTGAAGGTTGCCATGCTGTCTGCCCCCCAGGTGCCAAAAGAGCTCAACGGATATATGCAAAATATTTTTGTCGGCAGTTTCAATGCCAAGTCTATTCAACTAGTGGCCCGTGGGCTGGATAAGGCCCTTCAGAACTTTTGTCTGGCCCGCAAAAATTTGCCTGAAAATCGGGCTGGCATGTATTGTATAGCCAGGGGTGCACATAAGCAGTATGCAGATGATCATGTGCGGCAAACATCTGGAATCTGTGTGACTTGTGTCACTACAACCCACCTGAGCATCGTCCTTGTTGGAACACACACTCGGATGCAGGGCAAAAGTATTTATGAGTTATTTGCAGTGATTTATTGAAAAAGTATTGAGTGGCCCACGAACCCTCATTGATATTCATATTTGGCCCACTTATGAAGTTGAATAGCCCTGATCTATTTCATATTCCAAATATAGCTATACCATCTGGTATAGCTATAATTGGATACATTCTTACAAAAACTTTTCTTAGGACAACTCCTGGATGAGGTGGCCATGCGCTGTGTAGATCCTTCTCAGTGTCAGGTGTGTATCCATGAGGGTCAGAGAATCTCCAATGGCAACAAGGTCATCCTGAACCACGATGACCCAGACCACTGCAAGATATGGTAATACTACATCGTAACACTCGGCAACATGTCTGGATATATTCATTGTCAATCAATGGCTTTCTTTGCACATTTTGTGATGTTTCCTTTTTCTATTTTCTGTAAGCCACTGTGACAACAATACCCTTAGTTGTGAGGTGTGTAAGTCCGCCACCATATTCACCACTCCAACACCCTCCTATGCCACCTACACAACCCTGCCCTTCACCACCTTAATGCCAGAGGGCACGTGTGACCGCTCCATGGATTTGGCATTCCTCCTGGATGGTTCAGCGGCTCTGAGTGAAGAGGAATTTCAGGAAGTCAAAGATTTCATACTAGGAGTGATCGAACGGTTCCGCATGGGCTCGGCTCACACTCGAGCCACAGTGCTGCTCTACCTCTCTGGAGTGAAAACATACGACTTGCAGGTTGATGAACACACACACACACACACATTGTCAAAACAGTCAATTGTATGTTCTTGCACATATATAGTATGTAGTGCTGAATTAAACATTTTGTGAAATAACGTGAGGTATGCTCACAAATTAACTGCTTTCCTGACTTGCACAAATTGAATGTAACAGTGGTAAGTGTACATATAGTTGCTTAATCGCCCCGTTTCTCAAATTCTTTACCTGCAGGTTCAGAAGTGGCTTTTTAAGAAAACTGTGCGCGAGCTGCACTACACAGGAGGAGATGCAGCCTTCTTGGACGAGGCTGTCAAATATCTGGCCATCAACATCTACGATAAGAGCAAGCGCGAGAATGCGGGCCGCGTGGCCATCATCCTGACAGCCAGCACCAATCCTCGTCCCGTCCGCTCCATCGTCAAGATGCTCCGCAAGAAAACCATCACCACCCTGACGGTGGCTCTGGGTCCCGGGGTAAACATGGGGCAGATTAATGACATCACCAAGGCCAACCCAGACAACAGGGCCTATGTGCTCAGCAGCACGGCAGAGCTGCACGACCGTCTGCTAGGTCTGACAGATTACCTCTGCACCCTGGGGATGGAGCCCGAGGTGCCCAAACCTCCGCAGCCCACTCCAGGTATAACTCGTCAGCGCACCACCACCACCGCTACCCAGACTCCTCGGCTGGAGCCGAACCCCACGCAACGCAACCCTGCTTCCACCACCCCCTCCGGTCTGTCTTCCACCACTACAGCACCACCTCCAAAACCTCCATCCAAAGATGTCGTGTTTGTGGTGGAGGGCTCCGATGCGGTCGGCGAAGACAACTTCAACAAGTCGCTCCTCTTCCTGTCGGAGGTTATATCCCAGTTGACAGAAGAGGAGGAGCTCATTTGCATCACCGTGGTCCAGTACTCGGTGACGGTCACTGTGGAGATCAGTCGGTGGGAATTGAAGAGGCAGAGGATGGCGCTAATGCAGCGGCTGAGGGAGATCCGCTGGAGGGGCGGAAGCAGGACCAACACAGGCACAGCGATCGCCACAACCCTGCACCAAGTTTTTCCCACCCAGCCGCCGCGTGGCCCCACTCCTCCTCAGCTCGTCTTCCTCGTAACAGAAAACCCGCCAAGTGACACGGTGACGCGCCCGCCGTCTACCACCACCCACACACAAGTGTATCCAATCGGAGTCGGACCGAAGTTGCGCGAGATCGACCTGATGCCTTTCAGCGCCCCCCGGCTTCCGATGATTGTGAATGACTACAGCGGTCTGATGACCTTGGTCCAGCGCGTGGTCAACATCACACGCACCACAGTCCGACCCCGCTTTCCCACACTGCCACCACTGCCCCCTCCTACACTCTCCAGCCTGCCACTTTCAGGTAAGCTTTCATTATTCTATCCCGTCCTCCATTCTGTCCTTAGCCATTATTCGTTTGTACTTGAACATATTTTGTTTGCACAGTGCCATGTAAGAAGCCTGTGGATGTGTTGTTCCTGTTGAAGGCTGGGCACCAGTTGGAGGACATGAAGACGTTTGTGAAAGCTTTCGTCAAGAATGCTGACATTGGTAGGCTCGCCCGAAATCCACTGCTACAATTTGAATGGTGTTTTTATCTGCACTAAAATGTACTCATGTGCGGTAGGCTCATATTTGATTAAATGATGGATTGGGTAAATGGTTAAGACTCTTTTAAGTTGTACCAACAATGCTCTTGGTTTTAACTGCATCTGTGTGCTTAATGAGTGCCTCCAGTCATCTACCATGTTGAATTGGTTTGTAGCAGCTAACACTTGGACCAATGTAAGTGTATTTATATTAACTGAAGCACAGGAGTAAGCTATATTCAGTATATACTACTTACGATCTTACTCCCCTGAATTGAATTGGTGGCTCAATTCTTTGTTTGTGTGTGCAGGACTGAATGGCACTCAGGTGAGTGTGGTTCAGTATGGAGAGACCAACAACGCAGAGCTCACCTGGAAGGATGAACAGAGCAAATCCCACCTCCTCAACCTGGTTGAGGGCATGACAAGCAGATCTGCTGCTGTCCCCGCACTAGGTAATGGATAATAGAAAAGCGAACACGCACGCACACATGTATACTCATTCACACAAGGCCTCACTGTTGCCTCTGCGTGCAGGTTCTGCACTGAGATTTGCTGTGCAGATGTCCATCTCGCCAGTCAATGGTGGGAGAGTGGGTGTGCCCAAAGCTGTGGTGATGCTGGTGACTGACAGATCAGCGGATGAGGTCAAGGAGGCAGTAAATGAAGCACTGGCTGCAGGTAAGGTACATAGCGTTTAACCACGATTCAATGGATGGATTCATAAGGGAATGGTTCATAATTCCTTTGGTATGTTTCTATCCTTCATCTCGCGCTGTCGGAGCTCTTGTTCAGTTTCACATATTCACTGAGTGTCATCCCTCAGGTGTGTCAGTGTTCCCCATTGGGGTGGGACCAGGGTACGACAGGAATGAGCTTAATGTGCTGGGGCGCCAGGGCAACCAAGACAACACCCTGCACTTGACCAGCATGGATCAATTACTGATGTTGCTCACTCTCGACCATGGCTACACAGAGAGGATCTGCAGAGGTGCTTACACATGCACCCGCACAGAGTTTATATAACTCCATTCATTTATTCTGTTCATATTGCTATCGTTTCAATAAATCTAGATTGCACTTTAGGCAATGACAGGGATACTAGTGGATGTCATCAGTGGAGATGTTTTGTGCTTTGTTTCTCAGCTGGTCCACCCGGACTGTGTGTCGATGATAATGGAAATGAGAGAAAAGTGAGTCATCTGTACTTAGGCCGAAATCCAGTTACAGCCATACAGCCGCATCAACATGATCTGTTGGTATGTTTCAGCCCGGGGAGTCGTGGCTTCTGGAGGATGGCTGCCACTCTCTCCTGTGCCACCCCAGTGGGGCAGTTACATTACAGAACCACAAAGTCAGCTGTGACAAACTGGAGCCACCAGCCTGCAGAAACAACATATCACCCGTCAAAGTCCAGGAGCTCTGCACTTGCCACTGGGAATGTCCATGTATGTACATCTGCAAGATCAAATCCCATTTAAGCCATCGATTGTATATAAAAAGTGTGGGAAGTGTAAACCAATTCCCCATTTCAGCTGTCGACTGTGAAAGCTAGTGGCTTGAATTCCCGTCTATTTATACTCTCTATTTGTGGATCACATGATCCGCGTCCTATACAAACACTCTCTCACTCCTGTCTGGTGTGTGTCGACAGGCATGTGTATGGGAAGCTCCACCAATCACGTGGTGAGGTTTGACGGCTTGGCACTCAGGCTGGACGGGGAGGGCCTGTGCTCCCACACACTTCTCGCTGTCAGCAGGGGCATCGGGCAAGGGTCAGAGGTGAAACTCCAGAGCGGACCCTGTCAGAACTCTGAGAATTACGACCGGGTCTGCATGAAAGCCATGGAAGTGATTCACGGGCCGCATAAGCTGCTGCTGAAGGGTGATATGACGGTAAGTGTTTCCTGTCTGGATGCCTACATTGACACTGTCATTTACATATTATCGCCATAAAGGTTTCTTCACTCGCCATTTTCGCATGTGCTCGTTGGAGCAGGCGGAGATTGACCAGGAAGTGCTTGCGTTGCCGTGGCGATATGGCGGCCTGGAGGTGGTACGCTACGGAGGAGTGATGCTGCAGCTGAAGTCAGACCACGGTTATGTCCTGACTTTCACTCCTCAGAGCAATGAGTTCACCATCACCCAAGAGAGTTCCTCCGCCGGCGGCCACACTGCTGGACTTTGCGGTAACACAAATAACCTCCACTCATAATTCGGCCACCTTATTTTATTCTCTTGTTCCTGATAGTTTTCATGTTTCTTGTGTCCAGGTGCCTGTGGGGAGGAGCAGGGTAGTGTGCTCTCTCTACGCAACGGCAGTTCCACTGCGGACCAGCCGGCCTTTATTTCAGACTGGACCGTGGCTGTAGATGGCAGTGTGTGTCTGCCTAGGGGCAAGGCAGTTTGTCTGCATTCATCGGCGATGGGATGTCAGGCCCTGCGCTCCGAGGTGTTTGAACGGTGCCATGCGCACATTCCCGTTCAGGTGTTCCTCGCCAAGTGTGAGGAGCAGGCGTGTGAGGAGTCAGACGTGTGTGAGCTCATCGCTGCCTACGCACGCCTCTGCAGACAGAGGGGTGTGTGTGTGGACTGGAGGAGACCCCACCTCTGCCGTAAGTCTGTGTTCAGATGAGCAGAAGTAAAAAATGTTTCCCCCTGCTGCGTTGGACAAATTTGAGCACTTTTCTGAGCCTCAACCTAAAGTTGTGTGTGATCTGTCTTACAGCATTACAATGCCCCCGCTCCATGGAGTATGGTGCATGTCGGAAAGGTTGTGTGGAGGACTGTGGCAGCATACAGACGTTGCGCGGTGACTGGTCAGTTGCCAGGGGTAACGAGTCGTCCTGCATGGACACACCCACTGAAGGCTGTTTCTGCGCCGGAGGGACAATTTTGCATAACGGACAGTGTGTATCGCCAGAGGCATGCAGGCAGTGTGTCGACAACCGTGGACATACGTATACGGTGAGACGTGCAAAAAACTATATGACAGAGTGAGCGATGCAAAATCTAAATCAATTTCCTAATTGGAGAAAATAACCTGTGAGTTCCCTCTGGTGTCATGTGCCGCAAGCTCCCCCTGGTGTCTATTTGCAATGTAAACATATACAACAATAAAGGGGACAATGTCTGGCTCTGTTTGTACAGTACATGCAGAGTTGGGTACCGGATGAGAACCCGTGTTTGATTTGCATGTGTTTGGATCAACAACACATCAACTGCACCGCCCGGCCCTGCAATGATGTCAAATGTAAGCAGCCTTTCTGTTACTACAGCTTTTCTCCTAGTGTCTGATTTACTGATTGTGATAGGCCTAAAACATTTGCATTGTGAAACATTAAACACACACACATGAATTGTCTGTCTGTATTTTTGTTTGTAGCCCCAGTGTGTGGTCCCTGCGAGATCCTGAGAGAGAACAGAGAATCCAAGTGCTGCCCAGAGTACCGGTGTGGTATGTTAAAACTACTATATCTCTATTTACGCATCCAATAGTAGCCCTATGAAATGATTGAGGCAAAGAACAGACAGCTCTGTGATATGTGATGTGGCGGTGAGCCTTAATTGAAACATCACAGCTTCGATGCACCAAATTAAAACATACTTCAAGTCAGAGAGAATTTAAATAACAGACAAATTACCAATTCTATAGAGCTAAAATGTTTATTCTTTTTATATCTAAATGTTACAGTTCTCGATAAGAATTTTTTTAATCAGGCAGATATTGCCCACCCACAGCAGACTGTATCATTCTGCGCCTTTTCAGTGTGTGACCGCGTGAACTGTGAGCTGCCCGAGGCGCCGCACTGTGAAGATGGTCAGACTGTGGTTCTGAAAAACCCCGGCGAATGTCAGCCCATACACGAGTGCGGTAGGTCTCTGTCACGTCCGCTCTCTGCAAACCGGAGCACCCATCCATGGGGATCTCTTTGACATGGTTGTCCACATTTCCTTCCCGTGCCAGTCTGCAAAAAGGAAGAGTGTGCCCTTCGATCTCCCCCTGCTTGTCCCGCACATCGCCAACTGTCAGTGAAAAAGACGAAGTGCTGTGATGCGTTTGAATGTGTGTGCGGCTGCACAAACTCCACCCACACCTGCCCGGCCGGGTTTGCTACTTCCTCCTTGACCAACGACTGTGGCTGCACAGAAAGCAGCTGCCTGCCAGACAAGGTGAGCGTTTATGTGCGTGTTGGGCTTTCACGGCATTTCCATTCAATATTTAAACTGTTGACTGTGTTTGATTGTCGTGCATTGCTCCAGGTGTGTGTGGTTGGAGGGGTGATTCACCCAGTGGGAGGTGAATGGGAGGAGGGATGCGAGAGGTGCAGCTGCACCCAGCTGCAGGACAAAGAAACATCTCTGCACATTGCCCAGTGTGCCCCACCTGTCTGCGATCGGACATGCCCTCGGGTGAGACACACACACATACATACACACACATTCGGGACACTGTTGAATTATGCTTCTACGATCATTAATTTTAACATATTTTTTTCACAACAAAGGGATCAACATACAGTCCATCGCATGGAAATTGCTGTGGGAAGTGCACACCAACCAGTTGCGTGGAGTCAGTGGGAGAGATGCGAGGAGACACACTGATTGGGGGAAGCCTCAGAAATGTATGTGTCCAGAGGAGTTCTACATACCCCAATGACATGTGCATGTAATTCTTTGGAATTATTATTTTCCTCTAAATGTCAAAGGCCATCGTTGGAGTACCATGCGAAACAATGTCAATAACAAGCCTAAAATAATTCTTATGCAAGCTTTGGCAATATTATATGATACAATTTGTATTGTATTATCTTTTTATATAGTATATATATTTATATATATCAGAATCAGATCAGAATCAGAATCTCTTTATTCGCCAAATGTACAAGTACACAGGAATTTTACACTGTACAAGTACGCAGGAATTTAATTTTATATATCACCTGAGTTGATTTTAATCTCACTACTCGTCTGTGTATAGGTGGGTGATGTGTGGAAGTCTCCACATGATAAATGCGTGTTACATCAGTGCATGAAAGTAAAAGAGGAAGTGTTCATCTCTCCAACCAACATCAGCTGCTCTGCCATGGACACTCCATCGTGCCCGCTCGGGACCGAGTTGCGCTGTGACACCAGGGATTGCTGCCCACAGTGCCACTGTGGTAAACTCACATGCATGGCAGATTACACAGCACACATGCAGCCATACTACTGGTGCAGTACGCTGGCATTGTTATTTAAGACAGTTAGCAGACTTGAAGTACAATGCCTAAATCATATAACCGTTAATTATAGGATACCATTTACCTTCCAAGTTGCAGTTGCAAAGTCTGTCCAGCAGATGTCTCTCTAATCGTAATTTTTCCTTATTTTGAGTTTGAGCTCTAAAAACCTTTGGTTTAACACTGATGAATGGCAGTAAAATTATCTCTGCTTGTCTTTTTTCAGCCTCTATGGACGCCTGTGTCCTCAACAACACTTTGATAGGAGTAAGTTATTTAACTAAGCAAATCGTTCATAATATTTGTTGTCTGAACATTACTTCCAGTGATCCCTGTTGACCTGTGTGTGTTTGTACAGGCAGGGGAGAGACTGATGTTGGATGTGTGTACACATTGTGAGTGTACGATGGAGGATGGTGCCGTGAGGAGGTACAGAGTAACCTGCAAGCGAATCAGCTGTCCCACTTGCCCCATGGTAAAAATCCCTGCATCATTATTATTTTTTATCATCACCATTATCATTTATTATCACAATGACTATCCAATAAATTTGAGTATCCATTATTTCCCTCAATGATTTTCTAATCCTCCGACCACATTTCCTCCCTGTTCAACGTTAAATTGCAACCACATCATTTTCCCTGATTCATTCTATTCCCAGAGGTAAATTGTGAATTATTTATTTGCACTAAAGGTTTTGCAAATTTAGGACTTTGTATTTACAGTAAAGTCGCTCTGATGTCTCCACTTATTCAATTACATGCAGTACTAACCACAATATTTTTAGGGATACACTATGAAGAAGGAGGAGGATGCTTGCTGTGGCCGCTGTGTTCCCACCACCTGTTTCATACAAAGGCCAGATGGTAAAATGATCAGTATGCAGGTAGGGGTGCTTTGCAGAGAATATGCAACTCAAACCATCTCTCATTTAACCCATTTACTGTTGAATAATACTGTACATCATAATGATTATTGGATGTTATTGTTTATACATTGTTATGTCATCCTTTCTAGTGGCCTTTAGCTACTTATGTCATTTCATAAATATATAATATAATGTATACATGTATTGCAATAATGGACTTCCATAGCAACACGTTTTAATGTTGTGGCTGATATAGTAAAGTATAGTATTTAAATACTGTATATAAATGTTTTATTTTTTATAGTATAGTATAGTTCTGTACTAATACTGCACTACACAACTCTAAACTGCACTAATAGCAATAATGAATGAAGATTGTTTTTCTTTAATACCAATAACTAATTAATAATGTGTTTTCATTTACTGTTGTACATGAATACATGGAGAGAACAGCCTTGCAACAGCAGGGATGTGATATAATTTCTGTATTCACTCGATGTGAGTGTCTCTCTCTCCCCAGGTGAACACCACGAGCCAGGACGGCTGCAACCTTTATACCTGTGGTGTAAACGGTAATGGAGATCTTGTCCTGCAAAACAGAGTGACCACCTGTCCACCGTTTAGCCGCCAAGCTTGCCTGGACGAAGGGGTACGACGACTCAACAAACTGTCCCCCCCACGCGTCTCACTGCATTCCCATAGCCACACCTCATTTTGTGCCACAAAAAAACAAAATATTGTCTCTCCTTGCTTACAGGGGACAATCAGCCAGATTGGAACAACCTGCTGTGAGATGTGTAAGTTGAGATGTCTTCTGTTCAAGATAACACCATACTGAACAAGACGCAGACACTTTGATGAGTAATCAGAGTGTGTGCCTGTGTGAAGGTGTGGAGCCTCCTTGTCGGAGAACTCTGGGAACACTTAACTACATCAAAGTGGATGACTGCCAATCAGAGCAGGAGATAGAATTGCACTACTGCGAGGTGAGGCACAACACAAACATACACACTGTACATGGTGTCAGCGTTTCCTTGTGGGAATGACTGACCTAACTTCACCCGAAATGTCCTCACTCCATAATGCCAGAAGAGAGTATTACACAGTAAACACACACGGTCAAACACTCGCATAATTAAACATGACATAATAGCCGCACCCCCCCCCCCCCACACACACACACACTGAGTAGGATTAGCCTGAAAGTTCAATGAAACAATAACAATAACTCTTTCTCCCCGCGGCGCTGTCCGTCTGTCCTTATGTGTGTGTCTGTCCAACAGGGCAAATGTCGCAGCAAGTCCATGTACTCCCTGGAGAAGGCCACCGTGGAGCAGGAGTGTGTGTGCTGTGCTGCTGTGGAGACGGAGCCACTCAGTGTTCCCATCCTGTGTGCCAACGGCACTCATACCCACCACACTGTCCTATCAGTCACTTCATGCGACTGTCTGCCTAAACACTGCACCTAGACACAGAGATAGTTGATACATGCAGCTGGTGTATGTGTGTAACCAAATAAAATATACCCATATTAAATTACATCTCAAATTCTGTAATCAACACTTTTTTTTCTGTGTTTTGCTGTAATATGAATATTACTACTGAAATAAATGTTTTTTTTACAGATTTATGTTGACAGTACTGGTTCAAGTTTCTGAATCAGCTGAATATAATTGTATTATTATTATCATCAATATAAACATAATTATTTATAAAGCACATTTCAAAACAGCAAAGTGCTTCACTAAGAACATTTGAATAAAACCAACTTAAAAATCACGGATCACTATTAAAATAAAACAGAACTAAAAATAAATGACAGGAAAAATAATATATGATACAGAAATTAAATAAAGAAACCCATAAATTATTATGAGGTTTACATCATTCCGTGACAGCACAAAAACAAATGAAGATAAAAACAGTCTACCAGTACATTTTGTAAAAACGGGGATTACTTCGCAGGTTTACGTGTACATTCTAAAATCAAACCGGATATAGTTCTATGCAGGAGACACGCCGAGTGCGCACACATTTTAACACTTTACGACACTTAACGACACGACACCACATAAGGAAATCCCTTGACTCCAGGGTGTTCTTGATTCGTTTAAAAACATGTTTACTAGAGATGTCAAAAAACATTCGCAGAATTTATTATTCATCATTATGGCCGCAGCCGTAAAATGTCTCTGCCTAACTAAAAGAAACAGCTACAGATAAGATTCAAATTAAAAAGAAATTCAAACTCTTGGTGAAATACACAGAAGCAAGTGAATTAAGCTTAGGTTATCTGTAATTGACGTTGACTTGAGTCATGGTAGTGATAATTTAGTCAACTAAAAGATGAACGCAGTTTATATGTCTAACATGTACTGTTTTTATCGGGAATAAACAGTCGTAACATGCATTAAACATAGCATCATGTCCAGTTGTATGTGTTTGGTATGTCTATGAAAAGGTTTTTGGCACAATATTTTGTTTATTGTGCACGCACCTTGCAGACGGGTAAAATGCATCACACCTTCTCTCCCGTGCGGAACGATCAGGGAATTAGCCGCCCTTGGGCGCGCGCGCGCGCGCGCGTTAAGCCAGGGTTTCCGGGAGCGCGCGCGGATTGTCTACCATCTCAGCCACGCGCCAGTCTGTGCACCTCGCGCGTCTTATCATCCATTTCCACACCAAGGACTGATCCTCCACGAGCACCGGTGAGTCCATTCCTTCCACTTGTTTACTTTAACCAGGTGAAGTAATGACAACAACAAAAACTAACCTCGGCTCTTGATCCGCATCACTTCGGTCTGTCTTGCTGAGGCCGGCTGATGAGTTGGCACAGCGTGTTTGCGTGTTGCGCACTCGGTTATTGGAGCTGCAGCTGCTCGTGTGTGCAATAGTCTCCAAACAAAGGTGACCCTAACACCCGCTTTATCCATGTAAATCCCCGGGAGGCTGCTAACTTTTGTGCCCACCAGCATTCAATTAAACTCAAATTTGTCGTATAAGCCGCACATGAGAACGGCCCCCGGGATTATATTTTTTCAGAATTGATATAATCAGTTTAATGTAGCCCATGCTGTTGATGTATTTTTTAAATATTTGTTTGAGAGTAATAAAACAATACTGGGGCTGAGCAGGTGAAGTGTTTAACGTGAACGTTTTTCATATTACTTTCTAAATCTCAGGCTTGGTGTGTTTGTTTGTGTGTGTTTATGTGTTTTGTTTATGTGTGTGTGCGTGTGTTGGTTTGAGTCGCATGTTCCTGTTTATGTTATTATTGAAAGGGGCAAGCAGATGTTAAAATTAGCAATGGGTAATCTGCTGTATTCCAGGAGAGACAGTATTAGACCACTGCCCTCTGCCCCTTTAATGTTAGTGTGGGTGCAGCTGACCCTCCAGCCTCTGGTGTTGAGCTGTCAGCAAGCTATAAGCTTTAAGCCCCGCGCTGAGAGGCACACTTGGACTCATTTGCGCACTCCTCTTGTGCCAGGGTGAAGAGCCAACCAGGATACAAATATATCAATTGATACATAAATCAGGCCTTTAAAGGGTAGTCTACCCTGTGCGTTGGTCAACATTACATGGGAACTATTAGTTAAAAAAAAAAAAAAAAGGTTATTGATTGATTGGTTTGGTGCACCTGATTTCTACAAAAACTTTGGAAAAACTCTGGAAAAGTTCGTTGCTGATTCGTTCATTTCTCCGTGCTCTCTGCTGAGTGATGAGCTAAGTGACTAATACACCACGCATGAAGCATGTGGGTGACACCATATGGTATAAACAAACTCAGCGCTTCATGTTCATCCACAAACAACCACAGGGGCCCTTCTGGTGCACCTGTACTGTAAATCAATACCGTATACCAATATCTCATGACTCCGAGATGAATCGCAGCAATCATTAGAGTTTTAAAGTGACAGTCTTCATGTGTGGAATAACTCACTCAACATTAACAGCAGTCTGACCTGAAATGTGAGTGGCATATTTTTTATCTCCATCACAGCTGTTTGTCATACAAGATATAATATACCGGGATTATGGTAGAGGTGTGTGCATGTGGACTGACTGTCGCAAGCCTCGGTTAGTGTTGTTGTTGGCATATATTATTACATCATTGTTTTGTGTCAGACAGCTAGAATATGTTGCTTAAATTGTTATATGCAATCCCCTCACTCTGCCCCACACAATATTACATAAAGACCACCTGTCTTTATTTAATATTGCTTAAACCTGTACATGTTACATGTCTACGTGAACTATCATTGTTAAATAAAAAGTGGTTGAAATGTGTATCCTACATTTCTTAACCCGTCATCTCCTAAAAAATACAATCAAAGAACAAAAGTGTGCATGAATACGTTCTCATATTCATCCAGACAGATAAGCCTCAAATCATTTACATTTTATCACGTGCAACTGTGAAATAAGAGTGAAGTAAACTGCACACCCCATGTCAAATAATAACGTTTCTTTACGCATTAGCAATCTGTCACTGATGAGTAACTTCTAATGCTCAAGGCTGTATATAAATTGAAAATCTTTGAAATGCTATCATTTCCTGATTTGTCATTCGTATTTTATGCACGTATCATTCTGTAGATAAACATGTGATCCTAGTGGCGTGACACTCAGCCACTCAGTGGACTTTTCGCATTTCATCATTCAGAATGAGCCAAGTACCCCCAACAGATTGTACAGTGTGCTGCTCGGATTGCAGTGTGAGCTTAATCTGAGCCCACCGCTTCCATTGGGTAAAAAAAACAGACAGAGACAGCTTAACTTTGTCTTTGATGTGATCTGTCACTATAAAACAGACATTACCCTGATTTTTCACACAACATCTAACATTATATTCAGCCTTAAATTGATCTGCAATGTTTATATTATATATTAACTCTTCAGAATAAAAGAAAACATAATACTATATTCACCTTATTTAATGAGCCCGCAACCCACAATAGTGGCTCTCAACTGTAGAGGTGTTTGGGTGTTTTGAGGATTTGCAAGACAAGATAATTATAAGGCCTCTATAAAGTTCAACAAATAGAATCGTATGTCTGCTACTAGGAAAAATAAAATAATAAACCTTTTCCATTATAATTATGCACATCAAAACAGAAGAAAATTGTGATATCACCAACGTATCGGGTAACTGAAATACATCGAAACTTTGAGATTCTACCTAACAGTTAAGTAATGTTTATTCGAATAAAAATGTTTGTTATAAAAAATCTATTTTGTTTTTTGTTTTTTGCCATCAGGCCAGTAAATGTGTTTTGTATGAAATGAAAAACAAATGCATAGCTAAATAAGCGGTAAATTGATATACTTAAACGTGTTACAGGTCAAAAAGACTGTGGACCAGTGCGTGACAACATCATACTGCTGTTGGAAGCAGTGGTTGTGCCTTTGATACTAAACCACCAGACCATGAACGCCCTTTCTTCTCATGTTCCCACAGAGGCATGAAACGGAAAAGAGCGCATACCTGTCAACACAGAAATGAGTGAGTCGACGTCAGTTCACTCGGTGAAGCTTGTTGCCTTGGCCCGATCGCTGTCCGGGCTTGGGCTCGACGCAGCCAATGGGGGTCCCAGCAACCCTCCTGACACCCAGGAGCCCCCTCCTCCGGTACGCTCTCCTCTGATTGTTGTCCTTTGGCCTGATCCTCCTTTAGTACAGGTTCCCCCTCCCTGATCCGATACACACGGAGCTTTGCCAGCCGCACGGGCATCTTCCAATTATGCAGCAATAATTACCTGTTTTTTTTTGCAGGAGTCCGGCATAGAGCTAGGCCCAGGGCTTTTTTTCGTCGATGGCAAGAGAAAAGTGGACTATGTTCTTTGCTACAAATACAAGAAGAGGCGAGCGTCCAGGGCGCGCCTTTCCATTGCATCCAATGGGAGTATACCAATAGTGATCCCGGGCCAATGGGAAGCAGAAGCCGAGTCTGGAGAGGCAGGGGCGCCTGCAGGAGATGTGGAGGAGCCGAAGCTGTCTGACCAGGAAAAGGTTTCAATGAGAGGGGAGTTTGAAGCGGGCCTGCTGGAAGCTGGAATACAGATTGAGCGTGATAAAGAGGTGGGTGCTTTCACCATGATCATGTTTTCATCCACACCCCTATATACATTATGGGTCAGAGCCATCCCTAAGTGACTTTAAATCCTCTGGTTGGACTGCTGCCAAACAAGTTGGGGTTAAGACTCTGGTCTGCTCCTTTCAGCTGGAGGAAATACCTGTACTCTGATTATAGAACAGGAATATCCCAGGAGAACCATAACAATGACAACCATAATTAGATAGCAATAATCGAAAATATGTATCATGTCTCATGTAGTGCTGTACCGTTCGTGTGTGTGTGTTTTTTTGTCTTTATGTTTATGTGTGTGCCTGAGTGTGAGCTTGTGTGTTTGCATTGGAAATCAGCTGCTGTTTTGGTTCAAGATTAAGTCTGCAGACCGTGAGTGTGAAGCCAAAGGCCAGATTATATTACCTTTTTAGAGAGTGATCCACTACCACTACTCCACTACGAAGTTTGTTTGCTGGCACTCAGATGTTTATATGGAGGTACTGTAGATCAGTGGGTTTCAATTTGATGAATGGCTAAAAGGATGGGGCCAGTGGTCACTGTCCACCATCAACTGTGCAAAACTGTAGCAGTCCGCCTGTGGCTGGATATGATCAGGTGAAAGTTTGGAGAACTCAAGGGTTTGTAAGTGTTCTCAGCTGTGTTTATACACTAGTTTTCCTCCTAAAACTGCAGATAATTAGTAGAGTTAATTTCCAAACTTTGGATGCATCTTCTTGCTGTGATAGAGCATTATACCATATTTCTAATCAACGTTTACCACCTAAATATGCTTGAAAATGATTTATTTGCAAATGTATGTTTTACCTATTTGTAATGTAAAGATTTCGATCATTGCTGATCTAAGCCTTCTGGCCACCTTTAATCAGCTGTAAAAGGCTGTGCGCAGCAACAGAAGAGCTGGCAAACTAGGAAAAGACAACAAACAAATTGTGAAGCTTGTTTGAAGCTCCTAAAGTTGCTATACAAGCATGCAGATTTGCTTAGTACCCTAATAATTGGTATTTATTCTTTGTAACACAAAGTTGCATGCCCACAGGCTCATCTTGCTTCTTCAGGAATGGGTGCAGGAGCAATACAATGGTTAACGTCCACGAGTAATGTTGAAACAGTTTCTGATGTTGTGAGGTTTTACGCTATGTTTGTCACATTTCTTAATTATCTCTGCGTTTGTATGTGTGTATGTGCAGCGCTCAAATGGCATGGGGTTTATTCGCCTGCACATCCCGTGGCCAATACTCAGTCGGGAAGCAGAGCTACAGAAGATCAAAGTTCCTGTGAAAAAGGTCAGGAGGTTTAAAACGTGTTCAATTACACACCCTGGACTGGTCATTGACATTGGTGACATATTTTTATTTTTTTCGTCTGTGCTTTCAATCGAGCAGAAGTGTGAATTGCGGAAACGGGCGGGCATCGCCGGCATGTGGGATTCCATCGCGACCAAAGTCAACACGCCGTTCAAACCAGACGTCCCTGACTTCGACGTCCACAGAGACTCACAGACGCATACTCATTTCAAGACCCTCAAGCACCCATTCATCAGAGACAAGCTTCACCTGTGAGTACCTGCTCTGTCAATATGACCTTCGCACATTTAGCAGAAGTCACGCCTTTAGCGGGGACACACATATTTGCGGTTCCGGCATGGTTTGTGATTCCGATAAGGCCCTTATATAAAAGTCACTTTATCGTCCTTATGATAACGTGGTGCGACTCTCACCAAAATGAAAGAGCAAATGGCTCTCACCCGTTTGCTACTGGGACGGAGAGTGTGAGAGTTCCCAAAGGTGCCAGTTTAAACGCTGGTCTCAGTGCCTATGACGATGAACAGGTCCATTGTTCATACTCACATTTTTTCCCGTGAATGCTTCTCTCCGTTTTCTGCAGGTATGATATCAAATCGACAGAAACCCTGTTTGATAACGCAACTCGTGGCAGAATAGTGAGTCCAGACCTGTGTCTTCTTACTTTATATTGTATTGCGTTTTTCTTCTATATGTTTGAGCTCGCATGCCATGAACAAAATGCTATGTTTGGTCCCAGGTGGCTGAGATTATTTCACGCATTACCTGCAGACACACTTGTCAAACCACTGGTAAGTTATTAGTGATTGTGTTTTCTTCTTATGCTACTGCTTTTATTTTACCCATGTGCAAGTTGTCACCAAATTGACTGTGTCGATGTTCACCGTGTTTCAAGGCATCAACTCATTATTGGCTCGGGGTGTCTATGACTCTGCCTTCCCTCTGCATGATGTGAGTGGAACAAATGTAGCAACATCACTAAAAACTACAGCAACAACGCTTTTACATATTTCTACATAAAAAATTGAAATGATATCATTACAAAAACAATATGGTATGACCTACTGTGTAGCACTCTTTCTCATGTGTTGAGCTGGTACTTTTCTCTTCAGGGGTCATTCACAAGGAGAGGACGGAGAGATCAGAGAAATGACAGACAGGTGGGTTGTGTGGCCTTGGCAAATGTGATTAAGAAACTAACTACTATCAATGGATTAACTGGAGACGAGACATGCGTCTCCAGAGTGGCACAGACAACACTAACAGAACACAGATTAAAGCCCCGAATGAGCCATGACGTTGATTACATTATGATTTAGGCTTCATTTCTCAGGCAACACAGTCCAAAACAAAATGTGACAGTGTAGTTTTGGCTTTTGGAAAGTGTACAAATTGTTATTTTGTGTTATAAATTGGTGCATTGTAATTTTAACCTTGAACTGTTTACACTGGTCATTGAGCATCATGTGCTGGGGTTTCCTTTAGCTTCTGCATGAAGAATGGGCCAACTACGGAGTGATGCATAAACACCAGCCTGTGGACCTGATCAGGTAACCAGCCGCCAGTGCAGACACAATTCAAAAAGTAATCATTCTCACAGGTTCAGCTTCAGGTTCGATTCAGGCGAGTTTGACAAAGTAGATAAGACATTTTGACCTGAGGGTGGTCCAGGATGGAAGCTCGCAGAGCGTCTAAATTGGTAATGCTGCGCACATTGAGGAAAGTAAGGAAATGAATCTGTATTACATGTATTTAGACTCGGAGAGCCATGACTTTTCACAGGAAACTTCAAGGGAGAGAAGCAACAACTTGTCATGGATCATAGTGTAAGGATGGCTATGTGCAATAGTGTGCGAATGCAGACCCATGCGGCCGACTGATATGTTGCCTTTATTTTGACAGGAAATACTTTGGGGAGCAGATTGGGTTGTATTTTGCCTGGCTGGGCGTATATACTCAGCTCCTCATCCCTCCCTCTGTACTGGGCATCATTGTTTTCCTGTATGGCATATTCACCGTGGATGCCAACGTACCGAGGTATGCAGAAATACCCTCGTGGAACTCTTTGTGTGTTCATCCCAGGGGTACGTTGCATTGTGATTGTAAAATGTATCATATATTGTTCTCATTGTTTATGTCAGTCAGGAGACTTGCGATGACCACCTGAACATCACCATGTGTCCACTGTGCGATGGGGTGTGCGACTACTGGCGTCTGAGTAGCGTGTGCTCACTGGCCCGAGCTTCGTACCTCTTCGACAATGGCGCCACTGTCTTCTTCGCTATTTTCATGTCTCTGTGGGGTAATGCACGCATTCTCGACAGTGACCTGCAGCATCTCGGTTGTACCCGTAGACACGGGAGCAAATAGGGGACAGCTGTTCAAAAGGATTGCTTCCACTTTTTTTTCTCTTTACCTGCTAAAACATTATTGTACAGTATAAGACGTTGTTGTCAAGGCAAACATTGCTTTAAGAAAAATAATCACTTGATTTATTCTTTAACATTCCTCGTGTGCGTCCTCTTGCAGCCGCATGTTTCCTTGAGCACTGGAAAAGGCGACAGATGTGTCTGAAACACACCTGGGACCTGACAAGCTTGGAGGATGAAGAGGTATAAATGATTGTATAAACATTGCTGCTTTCACGTGCCGTGTTTGTTAAAAGTGCTGAGTCAGGCACGGTCATGGAACATTGACCTCATGGCCCGGGTCAATCGTGTCGACAGAAATCCGTTGTGGTTTGCTTTGCCGATTATCGTCTGTGTCCAAACAGGGCCCTCCCCCTTAACACACCGACACATACACACTGCTGCACTTCTCACACTGTGAAGGGCTGTAATGGGATTGGCAAGTTCTTAAAGCAACATCAACAACTCTTTCTCTGTTTCTCTCTCTGTCTCTGTTTCCTTTTATTTTTGTCTCTGCTGCCTGAAGGAGCGAGTCCAGGTAAACAACACAAGACAAGAAGTAATTTGGATTAGGATCTGTTTAATAATAACAACAACTATTATTATTATTATTATTATTATTATTATTATTGTTATTGTTGTTGTATTTAAGAATAAATCAAAATCATTTAAAATAAAATAATGTTCTAATAATACAGTTTACAGGTTTATTATTATTATTATTATTCATCTGCAGCATTCATTAACCTGTTCACTTTGTGTGATATTTAAAGTTCATGGGTTCTAAAATTAAAACGGCAATTCACAACAATATTTTCAGCGAGCTCTAAATGAGTTCTGTTAATAGCTCAAAGTGAAAAAATATGTGATATAAAGGGCGATACCTATACAGGTGTGAATATAGTGCAACACATCTGTTAACATCTCTGTGTTGGTCTGCTGCAGGAGGAGCTGAGGCCCGAATATGAAGAAGCTCTACAGGAGAAAAAGGCCAAGATGAAGGCACAGTCTAAAAAGAAGGTAAAGCTTCCGAGTGTGTGTCTGTGGGTTTCACGTGCCGTTTTTATGACTTGTAACACGTCTCCCATTTTTCACTCCCCTTGCGTTTGTATTCTGGTGCAGATGACGCAGGCTGAAGACGGTACGGATGGAGAAACCGACCAGATGCTGGCCCCCCAGGTATCCCTGCTCCGTTCTGTCTGTGGGACATTGGGTGGGCAGAGAAAGGGCAGAGCTGTGATACTGAGGCGTTTGCTCGAGTTTCAGTTGATGCAATAGGAGGAAACCCCTTCACCTGCTGTGGGTGGTTGAGTCCAAAGCTGCTTACCTTGCTGAGATTACCCCAGATTACTGATGGAGAGAGATGAGGAGGGAGAGGAAGGAGGGGCGGGGATTTCCGCCCTTTCTGGTAGCAAACAAGCATCTGCCAGTTAGAAAAGAGAAAACACATGCTCAGCATTTCTGTGCATTACACACTGTAAAGGCGTGGCGGCATATATCGGGCATATTTATTTTTCCTCTGCGTATCCAAATAATAGTCACATTTTTACTTGCAGCAAGAGCCAGAGTCTCTGGACATTGAGGATCACCTGTCGGGTTACCTCATCAATGTGTCCACATTACTACTACTGGTACTGTATTTATAGTACTCCGTCTCCCTGTTGATCCCCTGTGAATCTTACGGTGTTTCACAACACACTTCATTTAATGGTTATTGTCATATTTTTATGGCTATATAAAATGTAAAAGAAACATTTTTTTCCCTTTATATTCATAAATGCTTGACGTTTTCCTCTCCGCTTTCCATATTGTAGCCAATAATTTCCCCCTGATCTACAGTGTAAACGCTAGTGATTCTGTTTCATTTTCATAAGCCATTTCACTTTAATATCCACATTGAAGATCAATTGGAAGTCAAAATAATCCTGAAAAAAATACACACCGTCCCAGACTAATCTTTTGAACTGGAGTAAATGTCTGTTTCGTGTGTTCAGATCTTCGTGACCTTCTCGGCAGTGTTTGGGGTGGCAGTGTACCGCATTTGCATGTTAAGCGTGTGGTCCATGAACCCCGACCCCGAAGCCAAGGCCAGCGTGAGGATGACGGTCACGACCACGGGCATCATCCTCAACATGCTGGTCGTTCTGGTGCTGGAGGAGGTTTATGGGGCAATCGCCGTGTGGCTGACTGAACTGGGTACAGTCCGTTAACGATATCACCAAGTAAAGCACCGACTGGCTGAGCCTAACAACTCGCAACGTTGGCTGGAGCACATGTCGAACTTGAGATCCAGATAATATCGGAGCTGGATCAAAAGTGTGGCAAGTGGATCAATAAAACTGGGCAACAAGAACAAGCCAGATCCAGTCTAAAAACATTTCCTAAAACTGCAGAAGCAGGAAGCTGAAAGTTGAATAACTTCACTTTTGCACCTTAATGTTTAGGAATTCCAGATTTCTATAGCATGCATTTCAAAGACAATATGTATGTGACAAACATGTATTTCCCTTACAAATGGTCGGGTGTATTGATTTGAAGCCGCTATTATGAACCCCGTTTCTGGTCAGTCTTCATACTGAGCTTCGCCCATGTTACTGTTGTTAAAATGTTTCGCTCTGCATGTGTGTGTGTGTTACATTGCAGTCAGGTTCCATTTTAGATAGACTGCATGTATTAGACGGTTGATCTAAAAGCAGGTTGTCTAAAAGCCACTAACTGACTCATTATGAGTGAAACACGCCTTCGTAAGCATGTGTGTCTCACGTGAGCTGACGAGGTATGACACTAAATGATGGGGTTTCTCTTTCCGACTCCTTTCCAACAGAACTCCCGAAGACAAAAGAGGAGTTTGAAGAAAGGCTGATCTTCAAGTCCTTCTTTCTCAAATCCATGAACGCCTTTGCACCTATTTTCTATGTGGCCTTCTTCAAGGGCAGGTGTGTACTGTTGTCATCATTCCATCATTTCATTTCTCCGCTCGCCTCTCGCCATTCTCCTCATCCTTTGATTCGGCCTTTTTTTCTCTCTCCCATTAGATTTGCCGGGCGGCCTGGCGATTATGTTTACGTCTTTGGGGACTACAGAATGGAGGAAGTATGTTTTGCACATTATCGTCAACATAATTGGATTGTGAATGCGCGTTCATATGTGCATCTGTGTAAACGGGTGTTTCATATGCCACAGTGTGCGCCTCCCGGCTGCCTCATTGAACTTTGCATCCAGCTCAGCATGATCATGCTTGGGAAGCAGCTAATTCAAAACAATGTGTTTGAGGTTCTCGTACCGTATGTATTTCTTTATTTGAATTTACCAATTGTTCACTCTGTGATGTCTTTGCTGTGGCGGTCATTAATGTCTTTTTTTCTCTTTTTTTTGCAGTAAGCTGAAAAAGATGTACAGAACAATACAGGAAGAAAAGGGAAAGAAGAGGGCAGCAGAAGATGAGGAGAGTGCAACGGAGGAGAAGAGAACAAAGCAACAATTTGACAAAGATTTCACTCTGGAACCATATGAAGGTGTCACCCCAGAGTACATGGAAATGAGTGAGTCCCTTGCCCACTATCCACTCGTTCACCTGCTACTGTAGTTACACTCTGCCACTTTTGTTTTAACTACCGCTGCATGTCTGCGTTTTATATATATATACAGTTATCCAGTACGGTTTCGTGTCTCTGTTTGTGGCCTCCTTCCCGCTGGCCCCAGCGTTTGCCCTTCTCAACAATGTCATCGAGATCCGCCTGGACGCTGCCAAATTTGTCTCGGAGATCCGACGGCCCGATGCAGTGAGGTGTAAAGACATAGGTATAAGTCTCACACACGCTCGGCGGGTCAGCTCCGTCGCTCTCTGTGCGAATCTGAAATCCTTTAATCACGTCCTTCTTTTTCTTTTACTCCACTCTGCCCCTCCACGTTTGTCTCTTTGTCTCCATGTCTGTCTTTCTCACACATGCACACGCACGCACTGACGGACACGCTTTCCTTTCCCTCTGCATCTTCTGATTTGCTCGATCCCTCTTCAGGGATTTGGTACAACATTCTCTGTGGAATCAGCAAGTTCTCTGTCATTACCAATGTAAGTGTGCCTGTGTGTTTGGCTCATACTGACATTTTGATTGATGGACGTTTGGGTATCAGTGTGATTTGAATTCTTTACACCAACAAGTCTGTGGAATAACATTTCTCCATTTTTCTTTTTCATTGCAATTCATTTAATTCTGACAGAGCCTGTGCATCCTCATCAAGTGCTCAGTGTGCCCCATGGGGTTGTTTACATTTGTGATCTTATTGAAATGTATTGTGTTTGGGGACACAGCAGATGTGTGGATGTAGTTGCATAGATGAATTTGCACTTTGTACTTTTTTCTTACTCTGCTTCCTTGCCCCTTTTTTGGCAAATGACTCTACGTCTCGAGCTGTGGGTACAATGAGTAACAATTGGTAGCAAAATGAAGTGCACATGCATCAAAGCTTGGTACACATCTTAGAAATGTTAAGACACCAGACAATCCAATTTTCAACGTTTTGGTTTTGTCTCTCAGTGGGATCACAAAGGAGATGGACAGACATCACTAAATATTGAGATGCAGTATTATTTAATGAAAGTATCCCGTTGATGGTGCAATATTTGTCTGAGCAGGTTTTAATGTGCTATTGTGCTTGGTTATGTGATGTGTCTGTGATACCTCATCTCCATCCCTTGTTTGTCTCCTCAGGCGTTTGTTATCTCCTTCACGTCCGAGTTTGTCCCACGAATGGTTTTTCAGTACATGTACAGTGTCAATGGCACCATGAATGGCTACACGGAGCACTCGCTGTCCTACTTCAATGTCAGCAACTTCCCAGCGGGCACTGCACCCAACACCACGCTCATCTCCGTGTGCAGGTGAGAGTGACTGGGTCTAAAGCCTGACCTATCCGGATCCACCTGTATGTCCTTGAGACCAGCAGCTTCCCTTCGAATTCCCATAAATGCCACACATGTTTTTCAGGTATAAGGACTACAGAGATCCACCGTGGGCGCCAGATGCCTACACCTTCTCCAAACAGTACTGGTCCATCTTGGCAGCTAAACTGGCCTTTGTCATATTCTTTCAGGTGTGAAAATGGGCACTAATCTAGCCATTTTCTCTCAACTCCGTTTCCACCACATGCCACTTCGGATAGCGGTGTATACTTCAGAAATAAGCAAAACGAACCACTGAATAAAAATAACAAACATTTCGCCCACAGAACTTCGCTATGTTCCTGAGCATGTTGGTCGCGTGGATGATCCCAGACGTACCGCGCTCTCTGCGGGAGCAGCTGAAGAAAGAAAACATGATGCTGATGGAGTTCCTGCTGAATCAAGACCAAGAGGCACGTGCCAAATCCCACTCCTCAGAACGCCACGTCCAGCCATTCCCCACCAACATGGACATTGTGGTGGAGGCACTGCGGGAGGAGGAGGAGGAGGAGGAGGAGGAGGAAGAAGAAGAAGAAGCAGCAGTGGAGGTCCAGCTGGATGAACCCAGAAAGATGAGCGACAGTGATCCAGAGTTCGGGAAGACGGCCGCAGCAGTTGAAGAAAATGGACAAGAGCAGCAGGAAGGTGAAGGCGAAGACGAGGGAGGCGAGGTGGAATGGGGAGAAAAGGAAAAAGAGGGAGAATTAAATGAAGTGGAGGGAAAGGGCGATAGCGAGCAAGAAGGGCAAGAGGGAGGACAACAAACGAAGGAAGAAGGAGATGAAGTGACGCCCGATGAGATGAATTTCAATATTGATCTGGACTCTTTCATGAGGGAGATGGGCCTGCTAGGTGAGAGAGTAAACATCTCCATGTATGTGTTATGAGTTTGTCTCAGTTATATATATATATATGTTTTTCCCCCGTTTCATGTAGATGAGGAACCGTCGACGAGCAAAGCAGATACCGAGCCTCCTCGCTCCGATTCCGTACAGGAATACCAGAAGGAGCAGGAGCCTGCGTCCTCGCATCCGTCCTCTAAGAGAGGTTCGTCTCAAAGTCTGAGGGCAGACGTTGCCGCATCAGACATGAACTCCTTTGCGCGGATTGTTGCTCCTCCACCCAGAGAGCAAAGCTGGAGGTCAAAGGCCCGCTGCTCCACCCTGCCTTCCCCTCACAGAGGGGCCGAGGCCTGTTGCAGCCTGCCCCGGCCTCGCCACTCCGCCAGCCTCACCAGGTTCCAGCAGGCGGCCGCGCTCGCCGCCCCGATTGCCGCGGGTTCGTGGTTCAAGGCCTCGCCCGGCCCCTCCTCTCCCCCGCATACGCCGGACGCACTCTCGCCTCCGCAGGTCGACCCCGAGTCCCCGCAGGCCCAAGCACCCCGTGAACTGTTCGTGTTGAAGGGCCCCCCGCCCCAGCAGCCGCGCTCCAGGGGCAAAGCCCGGTGCACCACCCTGCCGCCTCGACAGAGAGCCCCCGTTCCCGAGGAGCACGCCGTCAAGCCTAGCCATTCCACCAGCTTCACCAAGCTGGGGGAGCGCGTCCCCCCTTCGCCCAGTGAATTAAAGCGCCACACGCCAGTATGAGGTCAGGGCAGAGGGGAAGGGGGAGGGTTGGCCAGATTAGCCTCTCCTGTCTGTGCCTGAAGCCTCACCCCGGACAAGTGAGGGAGAGAGCCCATCCAGATCAGCTGAACCCCCTCAGTGATCAGGGCTGATCCTGACCAGGGGACGTGCTGGACAATTCAAAGAACGGCTGCTCTTAAACTCTCCTTGCCGTGGCCAAAGTAAAGGGCCCCCCAATGTCAACTCTCTCATATTCCTTTTTCTCTTTTTTGTTTTGCTTTGTTTTTGTGCAGACAGACAGCAGTGCTCCTACCGCTAATTTCAGTCCCATAAAAGCAGCAGTGCTGCCTTGTAGACCAGAGGAAGGTAGAAATCTGTACACAATATTTAGCATCACCAACTATTGCTTGTAGATATACCGTTTATTTATAGAGGTTTTGATATTTAAAAATGTGAAAAAAATGACAATAAAATAACATATTTTTGATATCCGATTTTGCTTCTGAGCTCTCTGGGTCATGGGGTGGACGGGTAACATTTCAGTCTCGCAAGGGCCTGGGTTATAATTGATGGAAAGAGCCTGTTTTATGTTTGTGTTATTTTCTTTTTTTCAGCATAGAGTTTGTTTTAAATATTTTCAAAGCAACAACTTTACTAAGTAAGGAAAGCGTGTTTGTTTGTCGTATCTGACGTGTTTGACGAATCACCGCGAAGTATCTGAGATTGTGTACAGACCTACAACACCCCCTAGCTGTCTCACAGAGAACAATTAAGATTGTTGTGATGTAAGTCGGTGAATCCCCTCTCAACAATGCTCACTCACGCACTCTCCTCTGTCCTCTTTGTGGAATGGTGACAGACTAGTGGAAACTGCAGAGTCTGCAGCATCTTTACAGTACAAGATGCCTGTGACGAAGAGTCAGCACAGCACCTCCCTGCCTGGATGCCAGTGTGGACCTCTGTAGCGGAAATTTTCTATTATACTCTGTTGTTGATGATCTTCGATGATTTTTGTCTCAAGGACGCAGGTCTATCCGGTTTTTGGGACATGCACCCCATGTCTAGGTTCGGGAGTGGCAACAAACAGCCCTGCTGTGGACAAATGTGTCCAAAAGTGCTGAGATCAAATTATGACAGCGAAGAAGAACTAAAAGGTTAATTGTTACAGAGCTTGCTTTACGTGTATGTATATGTCTGCTGTTAATTCAGGCTGTTATTTATGTAAAAAGATGTTCGAGTCCCTCTCCCTCTATTTGTTCCAAAGTTCCCTTTTCTCCTTTATCCATAACGCGCACTGGCCCCTCCTCCCTCGCCCCACCAGTGAATGGGGCCTTTGTGGGGGCTTCCCAGCATTCCGGGGGAATTTTTCAGGTGAGGGTATGCAAACAATCCCGTACGACTGATGACTGCTGCAGCTTACCATTTCCAACGTTGTATGCAGAAAAATCTCCCAGTGCCGAGGTCACCGACGCTTAAAGGACGTGTTGCAACTACGGGGGTGTGTGATCTCACCGGCGGACGGAGTGGGAGGGAGGGTTCCTAATCTTTCTCCTGGGGTGAGCAATCACACGCAGGCTCTCAAATCAACATACCACCTGTGGAGCTTTTTTTTTTGCAAAAGCATTAGGTCATGAGTAAATATTAGTATTTTTTCTAACTGATTCTACAAAGGTGACTCCATGCTTTGCGGCCACTACTATAATCTGAAAAACAAGTCTTAGGTGCCAACGACAAACTTATTGCATCTGTCCGGGCTATAATCTATGGTCGTAGGGCGCAATGTGTGAACTGTGTAAGTAACCGACTGGCTTCCCACAGACGGCACCCTGGAAAACACACAGTGGCCACACCAAAGGTAGGAGTGTATTTGTGTGTCTGCATGTGTCGTCGTACACACGGCAAGGTCCATACAATTAGTCTCACAGATATATGCTCCAACTGGCCTGTGTAAGGGGATGTGATCCATTGTATGCACATGAATTTGAGAGATCTGCTTTAGGTCCACACCATATTTTATTTTAGATTTGTCACACAGTTGTTTTCCCCTCTATCCACTTTCTGTCTCAGCGTCCCTGTTTTCCCGTTGGAGCTTGTCAGGACAACACTGCCTGCAGGTATTTATGCTCCCAGTCCCATGCTGACTTTTTAACTGACATTGTGGTTCAGAGACAAACTAGAATGACAAAGTACGTCACTGAGAAGGTGAATGCGACAGCTGATATTATGAATTGTTTATGTCTATTTGAAAATATGACTTGCGCACACTTTTGTTAAATCGTTTTCCAACTGCTTGTGTTTTTATCTTCACGCTGTTCTGGGCAGAGTCCATAAGATGATCTCTCTAATCTCTCCTGGAATTACTTTGCTCCTCCTGTCTTTTATCTTTCTTGCCCTTTGGTATATATTGTTGCTCTCCATCGCTACATGTCTCGCTTCTTTCCTGACTGCATGCACAGAGGAGCGTTTGTACTCTCAAAGAGTAGTGGGAGGCAATTTGGACCAGAGCTTTATCTTTTCATCAGTGTAGTCTGTGTTGAGTTTATGGTTTGAAAACAAGGTTTTGACTGCTACATAACAGTTAATGTACATTACTTCAAACGGCGCGTATTGGTTATCGCAAAAATTGAAAATCCAACTTAAGTCTGAATCAAATGTTAGAGCAAACCTGTCATTACAAAAAAGGCACTTTGAAAGAAACACTTTTACAATGTTATATAACGTTTATTTGATTGTAGACGTTTTTACCTCATTTGAATAACTAATGTGAATGGGTAATCACTTCAAAAGTATTTCCTGTAGTAACTGTATTTCCTGTTTTGCCAGCAGCATGTTGCAGACAGTCAGTGAGTGGCTGTGGTGGGATGGTCTGTGGCTGCCGGCTAACGTCTCCTGGTCTGATCTGGAGGACAGCGAAGGCCGTGTCTACGCCAAAGCCTCTCAACTCTATGCTGCCCTGCCCTGTGCCCTCTTCCTGCTTCTCGTCAGATACCTGTTTGAAAGGCAAGATAATGCTGTACCGTATGCCGGTGTGTGTACAGGTGCAATTATGTGGTATCAAAATACTGAGATTATGTTAAGCTGTGTGAAGCAATGCTGAATGCCTGAGAAACACTTCTGTTACATGGTGGAAGGAAGACAAGGAAGAGCTGTGCAATGCCAGACAACTCTCACACACACACACACACACACACAAGTGCTTTTGCTGTAACACACATTTGCTCTAACGTCGCTCGTGTGATGTTGCAGGTGCCTGGCCATACCACTGGGTAACGTTTGGGGAATCAGGGACAGGGTACGTCGTTCGGCAGAGCCAAACCTCGTCCTGGAAAAGTACTTCTGCAGCCGAGGACGGGTTCCATCGCAGGTTTGTTAATGGGCCCTTTCACTGAAACAAAAACAAAAGGGGCTTTGTGCTTCACATGCTTTGTGAATCAGTGCGTGCGCAACTGCAGATCTCATTAAGCACTCAGCCGGGAACGACTGCAGCCCCGTACGACATAAAAACATCAGGTCAGGAGTTTAAAGGACATGTTCGCATATAACATTAGAAATGGGAAAAAATGTGATCTCGGCATGAGATCCCCTTGTGGGGATTATTGAAGGTATACTTCTTATTTACTGTGGTGTGATTGTAGGCGCCACAGGGTTTGAGTGGGATGGTTGAAAGTTTATGAACGTGGTATCCATTGTGAGTTTACTCTGAATAGGCACAAAATAACCACCCTTTTTTATACATATATATTTTTTCCCAACCCAACATGAGATCATATATCTCACAAATGGATTGAATAGCTAAGTGTTGAATGCACAATAACAGTGCCACGTACAATGTTTGTACGTGGCACTAGGCACAGTCCAATATAAGACACAATCTTAGATATTGTAGGGGGTCCCTGCTCCATCTCTCCGTTGCTTTGGGTGTCCTAGGCCTGACGGGCGACACCTGCGAACACGTGTATGAAGGTCACTCTCCGTGTGTCTCAGGCTGATGTGAGGTCACTGTGCAAAAAGACCAGCTGGTCAGAGAGAAGAATTCAGGCCTGGTTCAGGAGGAGGAGGAATCAGGAGCGACCAGGGCTTCGGAAGAGGTTCTGCGAGGCCAGGTGTGTGTATGTATATACCTAATTGCAAAATGACCAAGACGTGCATGTGTTCATCTGTGACATTATTCATTCTTATCTGTCCACAGTTGGAGATGTGTGTTCTATTTGTTTTCATTCGTCGGTGGCGTCGTAGCTCTGTATGATGTAGGTCGTTTTGGCGTTTTCATACGTGAGCTAATTTCCTTGTTCTTCTTTGCAATTTTTCAACCCCTCTCACACTCCTCTCCCTCTGTTTTGGTTGCTTATAGAAACCTTGGTTTTATAATCTGAGGGAGGTTTGGACAGGCTTCCCTAAACAGGTAAATATGTTTTGCTTTTGATATTAGGATTTCTTCTACTTTAATCATTTATTCAGGTGATATGATTGGCGCTTCTGTGGATTTCATGTGTCTATGCAGTCCATGCTGCCCTCCCAGTACTGGTATTACCTCTTGGAAATGGGCTTCTACCTCTCTCTGCTCCTAAGTCTCACCTTTGATGTGAAACGCAAAGTAAGTGCCTACATATGCGGGAAGAGTTGAACCAAGGAACCTGTGAGACATGGCTAAAGATACTTGAACATGTTTATTTTTTATTTTTGGGAGGAATATATAGACTTATCTCTTTCAAACTAGTCACCCTTCCTATCCACAATAATAGTGCCTCCACACAGGGGTATGCAGGAATGCACACACACACACACACACACACACAATAACAGTCCCTAATCTTTGACTCTTAAACTAGAATTTACAAACGTTACAAAATTTGTGGAAAAAAATGAGTTTATGGAGTGTTAGAATGCCAAAGGACTAATTATTTTATCATATTTTTGGTCATATGTATTATTTCAATTTAGTATAAAGTCTGGGCTGAGTATGTGTCATTTGTACGTGTGTAGGACTTCAAAGAGCAGGTGGTTCATCATATAGCCACATTGACTCTTCTGAGTTTCTCCTGGATTTCCAACTACATCCGTATTGGAACCGTTGTGATGGCCGTCCATGACTCGGCTGACATACTGCTGGAGGTCAGTGCTGTCGTTTCAACAGTGCATACATGTGGCATGTGCATGTAACTGCTAATATTATATTGTCACAGGGACACATTATAACAGTTGTTATTTTATTTATTTAGTTATCACTTGGATATATCATAGCCGGGTTCAAGTTGTCAACAGAGAAAAGCAACGGCTTTCCTGGATAAAAAAAATAACCTTTGATAAAGTCAATCGAGATGGACATGAAGTTTATACATCCGTGCGTTTGGTTTTTAATATTCCAAATGTTCATACATTGAAAAAAAATAATAACATACTCTATGTCCTGTATGCGATGTTCAACAGCCATCATGGAGGCAGTGTCACCACTGATATGAAAGAGTTGCATAGTAATATTTGCAAGTGTATGAAAAAAAGATGCTGCCATAAAAATGAATTGCTAAAATATGCATACCACATCGGGATTTTTTTATTCAAATCTGTTCCAGAAGAAATAGAGACAGACACTTCGCAACTCAATGACTGGCTACTTTAAACTGAATAACTGAACGTACTTTCTGTATTCTTGTCTCACAGGGTGCAAAGGTATTCAACTATGCCAAGTGGCACCAGACTGCCGACGCCATGTTTATGGTGTTTATAGTTGTCTTTGTGATGACAAGACTTGTCATATTTCCTTTCTGGTAAGTGTGTGTGAAATGTGTGAAACGATAAACGATCATGGACTACTGGCTGAGAGTATGACGTGTGCATATCTTCTACAGGGTGATCCACTGCACGTGGGTCTACCCCCTGGAGCAGTTTCCTCCCTTCTTTGGCTACTACTTCTTCAACTTCATGCTGTTGGTTCTGCAGATACTGCATCTCTACTGGGCCGTTCTCATTTCACGAATGGTTTACAAGTTCATCTTCACCAAGGTGCGTTTAGCGGCGTTTCTATAAACGTGAATCTTCCTTCGCAGGAAAGAAACTTTTGAAACAATGGATCATTCACATTTAACATGTCTTGCCGCTACTTTCTTGTTTTCTCACGTGTGCATCCTGCAGCTGGAAGGCGATGACAGGAGTGACGAAGAGGAGGATGACAGTGACGCACCGAAGGAGAAAAAACACAAATTCAGTCTCATACAAGGGCCCGGAGCCAGAGACCGAGCCAATGGTCACTGACGCATACAGGCAGAAACAGAGAAAAAGAAAACACATGGACAGATTCCGTCTGGATTATAGTTAATTATGTAGAAGTAAAGTATAAATGCCCTCGGGCAGAGAATATTGTATTTACAGGAACTGTGAAGGATTATACACAAAGTCACTGGACGCTGTGTGGTTTCTGGAGCCCACTCTACTCAGGACATGAACATTATTTACTTCTACTCATAATTAGCAATAGGTATTGTTTTGTGTTTCTATATGTTGACAATACTTTAGATTATGAAAATGATGATGGCATGTGAGTCTCTTGTGTGGGTATATGTGGGTAGAGTTTTCCCATTTTAAATGAAGAGAGAAAAGATGAAAGGCATATCACATGCCATTCTTTAAAGATCAAAGTGTTCTCTTCTGTTGCCATGGCAACAGCATAGAACATTTCCAAAGTAAATGTGATCCATTCCGGTGTATTATCTTATTAGCACACAGGGGGGCAGACAGGTATCACTATTCTGGCCAGGATGACTCCTGAGAGAACGTATGGCATTAATGTGAAACTTGGAAACTGGGCTGAGGAGCAGCACCTCGAAGAGGTTGGTTTTTTTTTAATGACACTGTCAACTTTTTGTAAGTGAAATTCAACCGGGTAACTGTCAGCATTCATTATCTACTTTCATTCGTTTGCAAGTTCTTTGCATAGGTTGTACAAATATTAGGTAGCCAAGTAAGGACGGAAAATTGGTCTGAAATTGAATAGATTTTCAGGGATAAAAAAGTGACGTTTACCATGGTGAAAGAAGGTAGATTACAGAATGTTTCACACTGCCAATATAGTGTTTAGATCAAATTAAAATTGATTTGAGTAAATAT
This sequence comes from Colistium nudipinnis, assembly GCA_016785305.1. Classification (NCBI taxonomy): domain Eukaryota; kingdom Metazoa; phylum Chordata; class Actinopteri; order Pleuronectiformes; family Rhombosoleidae; genus Colistium; species Colistium nudipinnis. The sequence goes on along the minus strand of JAFBJU010001010.1, from coordinate 2,697,144 downwards.
AATTGTTTTTAATTCCATTATTAACTCAGTTCCTATTATGCTCCAAGGTTTTAAAATATTGTCTCTTATTGTCTAGTATCATATATGGTGTATTCCATGTTTGCTTATTCCAGTTCTTCATTCGATCTTTATTCTTTATAATTATTATTATTCAGAATCAGGACTTAATCAAGCATCGTTTTATCAGATGTAAATGTTGTGTTTTGAACTTTTGTTGAGCCGTGGATCATTTGATACACACTTTCCTGAGGTTCAGCCTGACATACTTGGAATATCAAATTTGGGAATCTATTATTTTGTGAATGCATCTTTAAGGATACATTCAGCCTAAGTGGGGTTTGTGGACTTATTAAAACGATACATTGTACATCTTTTCCAGGATAAAAAGAAAGAGTATCTGGACAAAAAAGAACGGGGTGAGCTTACCTGCCAAAAAGTCGACTTCCTGAAAGACAACATTTTGAGACCGGTAAATTGAGTTTCATGGAATTAAGTGCAAAAAATAACATTGCAGTGATTCGGTGGACGGTGACATTGATGACATTGTTTGTCCATGTGTGTAGGTGAATCTGTCTGTGACGAATGATGGAGGACTGCACTTCGGGGATGTGATAATGTTGGTGAACATGGGAGGAGAGAACAGAGAGCGCAGTGCAGTGAGCATTAATGCAGACATTAACAGTTTGTCCAGGACTCCTTCGGCCTGCATTCAGACCCCGTGTGGGGTCAGTGCAGGTGGAGGTGTTCAACCCTGCACACGCAATGCCTTCGTAATAACCAGGTAAACACAAAAACAACATCGCCACACAGCTCAACGCGCACATTCATAGTCTCAGATGTATATTTATGTAACACTCTCTGTGTACTGCAGCGTAGATGGCAGTCGTGAAGGATCCAAGCTGCATTTTGATCAAACTTTTGCCCTAAAAACGACGAGCGGCTTTGCAAGAGGAGTAAGTGAACTTTAATCACATTTAATAAGTGAAATATATATATAGATATATATATATCTATATATATATTTTTCTATGATTGTATTAATATTTAAAAAAGCTCGCACAAATGGTTCTCTTTGCACTATGTCCACAAAGAAAATGTATGTGTGCTTATGGATTTTTTTCTTTTCTTCCCTCAGCTTTACTTAACAAGTGACCAAAAAGGTTTTCAGAAGGTAAATCTTTTTTTCAACAGTAAATACTAACAATCAAAAAAAAGTATTTTGTGCTGAACAACCACCTCCGATGATCAACAAAGTGAAAATGCAGAAAATTTCGAAATGCAGCAGTCACATTTGCACTTATCACTAGACCGAGCACTGTCAACTCTACGTCTAATGTTGTGTTCTGTCTTTTTAAAGTATTCAAAGAAGTCTCACCTCCAAGAGGTAAACCTGGATGAAGATGGTTCCTTTTGTTCATGGTGGAGGATAGTGCACTATGACCCCCAGGAGAGGCTCGAATTTGAGGGCCTGCCTGTTCCTGTAAGTCTCCCTGGAGCTTTCTGCTTAAATGTCCATTTGCTGAACAAAATATCTGCATTTTGTTTGGCTAATTGTTTTTTTGTGTTTCACTTTTCTTTGCCGTTAATGCAATTTTCAAAAGCACATTTTTTTATGCTTCCCAGGCTTATGTGAAGGTGGTGATCTTACACTGCAAAACCAACCAGGCTCTCGCTGCTCTGGGCGAACACGTCCTTTGGTTTGTTCCACTTTCCTTTCAAAAATAACCCTGTCGCTGTGTTAATGGAATGTAAATGCTGCTCTCACATGTCCAAATCATATCTGACATCAACTTGGAGGTCTGCAAAAAGAAATTGTCACAAATAGTACTTCAAAATGTGATATACAAAAAGAGCGATATCATGTTAATTGTAACTAGGTTAATTTATGTGTTACAGTGACATGATATTGCACCAGAGCAATACATATACAGTACTATGTGAAAAACACCTTTTAGTCTGACCTCGAATGACACGGTCAAACTGTAGTCAGCTTTCCTCTGGTATAAATACGGCAGCTACAAGTCATGTTATAACACATGCATGCCCCCTGTTGTAGATGAACAGTTGTGTCTCTGCAGGACCGCATATGGAAAGGAGTATGAAGTGGCGGCTCATACATTCTTGGACAGCCACAAAGCTGAAGAGGACAAAAACCATTGGATGCTGTGCACCGCTGACCCTTTGGAAGGCGGGCTTTTACTTCTGCACCACCAAGAGTCCGCCACAAACTACAAGGAGCCCACCCAGGCAAACCCAGAATGAATCCAACACCGCTCACTCTCCCAATTTACTTCGGCAAAACCCCTTTTTGAACTATCCAGCTCAGACGGTTGAATTTGGACGCACCCTCAAGGATTTGCGCCATGCATTCTGACCCATGCGCTCGGTTCATTAAAGCCCCGTAAGGTGTGTCTCTCACAGAACAGGATCGAGGCCGCATGCAAAGATTTTGAAGTTCTGATCTTCACAATAGCATTCAGCTTACTTTAGTAGTCTTTATCCATTCAAAATGTACATCTTTCTTTTGTTGTTCATGACAGGCAAAACACCTATTTTGTATCATTCCTCTCAAGTGTTTTCCACTCAACTCTGTACAGTAAATGAAGCTCTTTAAAAGCCCTCCTTTGGTAGGTTTAAAACGGGAAAACTACTGTAAGCCTGTAGATCTGATCATATTTTGAAAAGGTAAAGCACATTGGAAAAGAACCAACACCACACCTGCACTCTGTATTCACGATGAGAAATATTCACACAAACCACGTGATACAATGCTTTTATATTGTATCCTGAATGGTTGCATGTTTATTGCACTGAGGTTACGGCGGATATTATAACTGTGTAAACACTATACATGTACAAACTATAAGTACTAAGGATAATTTAATCATTATATTTGAGTAAAGGAAGACATTTACACGTGTGTTGGCTCTAATTTGATTCTATTTGGTGTGGTAATTGATCGTATCACTGTTTCGTGTATTTTGCTTGTCCTTGCATCTCAGTCCTATTCAAAAACTCGGAATCGACACGTCCCTCGCGGAACCAGCCAGCAAACCAGACCCTCGCTGCACCCGGCGCGAATCTCTCGCGAGAACTGACGGGGAAAGGAACGCGACCTGGAGCGTTAGCGTCGGTTACCATAGAAACATCATACATAATCCGTGAGTGGAAAGCACAAGTCGCTTCGCCCATTATATTATATGCGCACACAGGTTGACCGATAGTTATCACTGCTATAGCCAGAATGAATTCTGAGAGAACCTATCGTATAAATGTGAAACTTGGAAACTGGGCTGAGGAGCAGCACCACGAAGAGGTTTGTTAAAAAAAAGCTGAAAGCGCCTCTTATCTGTTGACTCTCTTCATCCGTTTGATTGCAGGTTGTTTGCACGCGTTTACACTTATTACGCAGCCAGGTCAGGACTCAAAAAAGATCTGAAATGAGAGAGTGGAATACAATATTTTTTTACACTGACAATATATTGTTTTGATCTAGAAAGAAAACTCAATTGAAGTAATGTTGATACGGTGGTATTTCTAATCCTTTTGTTAATTCGGGTTCTATTCGCCAAGGTTTTTTTTACAGTTTCTTTTTTCTTTCTCACAGTATAGTCTGTCTGTTTCTGTTCATCGGTCATTATTGGATGGTAATCCTTTTGATGAATTATAAAGTAATGACTTAATTGCATTTTTTTGAAATTGCTGCATAATTTCTTTAAATAGCTGTGTTCTTTTACTTAGTTTGGAATTTGATCTTCCAGTATGCACTCAGCTTTAGTGGGTTTTGTGCACTAATTAAAGCGCACACATTGCATACTGTATATTTTCCAGGATAAAAAGAACAATTATCTAGAGAAAAAGGAAAGAGGTGAGCTTGCTTCCCAAAAAGTCGACTTCCTCATACACAACCTTCTGAGACCGGTAAGTTGAGTTCAACGGAATTAAGAACAGCATTAGCTGCAAAATGACATACGTGTGGCGATGTGGATGACATTGTTTGTCCATGTGTGTAGGTGAATCTGTCTGTATTATCTAGAGAAAAAGGAAAGAGGTGAGCTTGCTTCCCAAAAAGTCGACTTCCTCATACACAACCTTCTGAGACCGGTAAGTTGAGTTCAACGGAATTAAGAACAGCATTAGCTGCAAAATGACATACGTGTGGCGATGTGGATGACATTGACATTGATGACATTGTTTGTCCATGTGTGTAGGTGAATCTGTCTGTGACGAATGATGGAGGACTGCACTTCGGGGATGTGATAATGTTGGTGAACATGGGAGGAGAGAACAGAGAGCGCAGTGTTTGTCCAGGACTCCTTCGGCCTGCATTCAGACCCCGTGTGGGGTCAGTGCAGGTGGAGGTGTTCAACCCTGCACACGCAATGCCTTCGTAATAACCAGGTAAACACAAAAACAACATCGCCACACAGCTCAACGCGCACATTCATAGTCTCAGATGTATATTTATGTAACACTCTCTGTGTACTGCAGCGTAGATGGCAGTCGTGAAGGATCCAAGCTGCATTTTGATCAAACTTTTGCCCTAAAAACGACGAGCGGCTTTGCAAGAGGAGTAAGTGAACTTTAATCACATTTAATAAGTGAAATATAAATTGTAGATTATAGATAGATCCATTATAGATTTCTATAATTGTATTGATATTTGAAAAAGCTAGCACAATTGGTTCTCTTTGCACTATGTCTACAAAGAAAATGTATGTGTGCTTATGGATTTTTTCTTTTCTTTCCTCAGCTTTACTTAACAAGTGACCAAAAAGGTTTTCAGAAGGTAAATCTTTTTTCAACAGTAAATACTAACAATCAAAAAAAAGTATTTTGTGCTGAACAACCACCTCCGATGATCAACAAAGTGAAAATGCAGAAAATGTTGAAATGCAGCAGTCACTTATCACTAGACCGAGCACTGTCAACTCTACGTCTAATGTTGTGTTCTGTCTTTTTAAAGTATTCAAAGAAGTCTCGACTCCAAGAGGTAAACCTGGATGAAGATGGTTCCTTTTGTTCATGGTGGAGGATAGTGCACTTTGACCCCCAGGAGAGGCTCGAATTTGAGGGCCTGCCTGTTCCTGTAAGTCTCCCTGGAGCTTTCTGCTTAAATGTCCATTTGCTAAAAATTCTGCATTTTTGTTGGCTAATAATTCAATGCCCTCACACAGAAAATGTATTGTTTCTTTAGCTTTTCTGTGCCAAAAGGCAATTTTCACAAAGCTTTATTTTTTCCTTTTTCACAGGCTAATGTGAAGGTGGTGATCGTACACTGCAAAACCAACCGGGCTCTTGCTGCTCTGGGTGAACACATCCTTTGGTTTGTTCCACTTTCCCTTGAGAAATAACCCCTAAAAAGGAACCATGGCGCTGTGTTAATGGAAAATTAATGCTTATCATTTGTGCCGCTCTCACATGTCCAAAACATTGCTGATGTCAACTTGGAAATCTGCAAAAATTGTCAAGAATACTTTTGATGTACGAAAAGAGCAATATCACATAAATTGTAATTTCAACAACTCTCAGTCTGACCTTTAATGACACAGTCAAACTGTAGTCAGTTTTTCACTAAATAAGATAGCAACAGAACACGTGCATGCCTCCTGTCGTTGTGTAGATTAACAATTGTGTCTCTGCAGGACCACGCATGGAAAAGAGTATGAAGTGGCGGCTCATACTTTCTTGGACTCCCACAAAGCTGAAGAGGACAAAAACCACTGGATGCTGTGCACCTCTGATCCTTTGGGAGCCGGGCTTTTACTTCTGCACCAACAAGAGTCAGCCACTAAGGACAAGGAGCCCACCCAGGGAAACCCAGAATAACCATGATTCCCTCCACAGACAACTGGTCTATTGTATTACCTTACAAGACAACCGACATCCCAAAACACACTCCTGGTTAGTTAACATTGGCAAAACGCTTTTGGCTAAACATTGATTGTGTTTCTACAGTAACCCTGAAAAGATAACCTATTAGTCAGGGAGGGTTCATATCGTGCTTCACCACTAGATGTCACCACATCCTACCCTCTGGACCTTTAGGACAGTACACATTAAAATTTAGATTCTAATATTTGCCACCTGGGACCACTTTTACAAAAATGATTTAGACTCACTAATATTTTAAGATCGCAAAGGATGCCAGCATCTGGTAAACAAATCACTGTCCTAACAAAGTGCAGATATTTGTGAGGCGTTTGTGACGTTTGTGAGTGTTGGCAGGGCGTGGGATTAAGAAATGTATGCTCGTGCATAGATCACATGTGCATAGCCAAGGCATTTAGTTTGATTAATGAAATGTGTCAAAAATAATATAAGTAAAATTAAAGTCTCGTGCTGCAGATTGCATCTTGCAATCCATGACCCCTTCGGGTTAAATAACCACTGATGAAAGAGATGCAACTCAGATGAGTGACGGGAAACAGACCCAACTCAGATAAACAGTTCCACCTTTAGTTTCTTAACACGCAATCCTGTGGGAATCTCACTGGAACAAAAGATGTGTAATATAAAGATCACCCCTGCACCAAGAATATGATCCATTCTGACCTCCCCCAGGGAGAAACATTTATTTATAGATATTTCTGGATTTCATTCCTCTGCTATTGACAGCAGGTTGTGGGCACATAACTTGGAATAAATGTGTTGCATAATTTTGGATAATTGTCTTGATATTCACAGGGGCACACGGGTGTCGTGTGTGTGTGCGCGCGCGCTCTCTCTGGTGTGCGCCTCGTCTCCCTCGACCTGGTGCGGATCCAGTCCGGTTTTTCCACCCTCCACCCGGCCCCCATATCCGTAGCACAGTGCGTGTGTGTGAGTGTGTGCGTGTATGTGTGTGTGTGTGTGTGTGAGAGCGAGAAGCCGACTCTTGTTTACAGCAGAGATTCCACGGAGGAGCGGAGACCCACAGCCTGCACCAAACCGAGAACCGAGGGCGAACCTGCGGACACACGCGCGCCACGGGAGCGTTACTCTCTCACAGCGAAGATCCAGAAACTCTCTTTTCCAGAAAGGCAGCTGCTTGGACATACCCTCCCTCCCTCCCTCCCGGCCGAGGTCGTCTAGCTGGAGACCCGTTCTCCTGCGTGGCACAAGTCTGGTATTTTCACTCAGCTGCGCGGAAGAAGAAGAAGTCCTGTGTATATGCGGCTCCTGGGCTGTTTGGGTGGTGGATCGCCTTTTGCTGGATGAATGGCATAATCCAAAAAGAAAAGAAACGCTTTTTTTCATTCATTTTCCACCCAACCCAGCCACCACCCCTGTGGATCTGGACGTGTTTTCTGCACCCCCCTTTCTCTCTCTCGCTTTCTATTCCTCCTCCTACCTTAACACCATCCACGGTGGATTCCTGCGATCACCACTGGCCTTAACTTAATATGTTGGGCAGAGGCCACTAATAACCACAAGCCAGCCTGATCTTTGCCTTGTTGTCCGCGGGCCCGATCGCACTGTAACGCGCACCGCTGTTTTCAAGAGATGGAGACTGAAGATGGGGATTACCGTCATGTATCCACTAAAATCACTGGCATGTGTGCCATACCAGCTCAAGTATCAACGTATCCAGTGATTGGCACAAATAACAGACTGTTTTAGTTTTCGTTTTTTTTCGTCATAGAAATTTCCTGTCCTATAAAAATAAAAATCTACACGTTTATTTAGATTTTTGTTTCTCTTCCACAGACCAAAGTCCTGCTAGACAGGCGATCCACGTATTTGCATGCTACCAGAGAAAGCCTTTCGGGGCTACATTATCATTTGTTTTTTTACATATTAAGGATTTCTTTTTTGGTAGATCGTGCCTTAGTACGTGTAGTTTTATTTCAGTTTTTCCTCTGCCTTGTTTTTTAAAAGAGGAGAATAATGCTCAGGAACATGAGACCTGACTCGCCGATGGGTAGCCCGATCTTGTTTTGGAGTCTGATGCTGTCCGTGTCCACGATCTGCATATGGTCCGCACATGGGGAAAGTAAGTATTATTACCTTAATATGTTTCTTTATGGTTTACTGGCAAAATAGCATATATAAAGTCATTTTCCTCCCCGCTTAAAATCTTGAAAACAGGCTTTTGCTGCGGACCGGTGGGGCAATGGTGTGAGAATATAGCCACTCTCAGATTACATCATTTAAAATTAACTATCATTGTTGGTCTCAATGACGAATTACGGCCAACACAGTGAAAACATCCTGCCCACCGGCGTCTAACCTCGCATAGACTGAGGAGACCATGTGGTGTTGCAGCCGCCTGTCTGTAGGTGAAAACACCCCCCAGAAATCCGTTTATTTAGAAACGACGGGTCCCCCGTGTAATGAAACAATTGTGTTTATTTAGAGCCAAGATGAAATAACATATACTAGGCACGTGTCACTGTAATCTTCACCGTAGACACCCATAGAGCAGAGGGATGAATCCAGGGAGCAGAGCTGAAGGTTACAACCATGTGGCCATTTTGCATTTCGTAGTGTGGTGTCGCTGCGCATGAACAACCTAAATCAGAAATCCGTTCGCTTCTTAAAAGACCACACACAGGCAGCGTTCAACAAACACAACACCATATGCAGCCGGTCGATTATTATTATACAGGATAACCATTATGGAAAACAGTATTTATTTCGTTGTTTATATGTTTTCTATATCTCTATTAATGTGGTTAATTTCTCGAAAACCCTGTTTTGGTAGTATTTACTTATGTATATGTTAATTGTTTGCAGTTATTAACCTCATAATGCAGGTGCACATTAGTTTTCCTTAATATTGCTCTGCACTGAGAAAACATCAGAAATGTTCCAAAGGTTTGTTGGATTAATATAAAACACTTAACTTAACATAATTGAGGGATTGGTTATACTTCAAAAACTCCAGCTCTATATTCTCTCCAAGACTGTTCTTCTGAGTGTTTCATAAACACTAACTGCCTACATGATAGGCTTGTACTCTTAATTTCTGAGGGAATTTCCTAAACTTCAGGCCGACAACAACCGTATTAAATAGATGATCTGGAAATCTGAATCAGTGTTGTTGCCACGTAGGTTTTTACAATCAAGGAGTTTGCCTTGGCCTGTTAATGTGTACGATAAATAGTTCACTGTATAAAAAAACAAAACTGGCGTTAGTTCTATGACGTTTCCTAGTTTACACAGAGACAAGAGAGTGGTTTGCAAAACCTGAAAAGCACGTTTTGGTAAAAAAAAAAATGGTTTGGTTTTTATTGTGTGTGAAAGTTTTCTCTTTAGCACACACTAGGAAAAAGTAGAAGATATTTCATGTCCACCAAAAGTTGCTTATTTACCTGCTTTATGTCCTCCCCGGATGAAGCTTTCCACCCTGAGCTCAGTTGGTGCTGATGTGTGTCTGTGTAATGTCGTCTATGTCGTAGATTGATTTTTTTTGTGTGTGTGTGTGTGTGTGTGTGTGTTTTTGCTGTTTACGCCACTTTTGTTACACTAATTAGTCTCTTTCCAGAGAGGATATATGTGTTGGTGGTGGAGAAAAAGTAGATATAGGAAGGAGAATAGTAGACTCACCTCTATTAGCATACCAATAGAGACAAAGAAAACAACAAAACAACTTAATATAGTCCTATTGACCATGTGGGGGTGTGCTTCTTTGCACCCCTCCACGCTCACTGAGACACCCATGCACACAGTTGGGGGGGCTGGAAGATGAGTGGCTGCTCTCAGATCTTGACTTTTTTGTGTTTTATAATACACCAGGCCATCCAGAACAAAGACGCCCAGAGATAATGGCTGTGGCGAATATACAGAGAGGTTTATCACTTGTGCATGAGCATTGCGTCGCCGGGCCCTGAAGGGTCTTTTAGTGGAAAATCACAGATACCAAAGAACCCTGTCAGGGTATTGAAAAGTCTTTCTGCTCTCTTTTATTTTGATAATCTGTCCACACCAATTAAATGTAATTAAGCGCCCTTTTAACTCCTACCGCAGTAAACTTTCCATGCCATGGCTTCCAAGTATGCAGCAAACAAGTCTCTAAAAGGGAGAGAGAGAGTGCGAGGGAGATAGGTGTTTGGAAATAGACTGTGCAAAAATACACTTGCAGGAGAAACAGACTGGGTTTGTTGATTGGAAGAGTAGGGAGTTTGTTAACCCGCGCGGAGGGTTCTCGTTCATAGAGCGATGCGCTTAACTCCATCACCTGGCACAGCTACTATTAGAGTTATAAATAGATACGTCCCCGACAACACTGGTGCACGAGCTGTGTGCACCCACTGTCCTGTTTCACGACGACACACCGGTGTCCCTGTTCAGTCATTTATGAACGGACAAGTTGCTCAGGGAAACTCAAATGGCGGCATAAGTGATCAAACGTCAGCGAGCATTGTGTTTGACGGGCCCCCTGTCCATACCTCTCCCCATCTGGGTATGGTGTTCTGGTGCACAGCTCTGTTTGTTGTGACGGGGCGAGTGGCTCAGATCTGTTGTAAATTGCCCTGCTTAATCTCCTGACTGGAGCTGCATGTTGACTGGGCCTGGGAAGTAACGAATTACATGTAAAGGCTTCACATAATTAGGACACAAAAAAAATAACGATTCTGATATAGTACCAAACAAAATATGTAACCAGACCACCAGTATCTTTTTGTGAAAACAGGGATTACTTTCTTTACATAAAAACTGCATATACCAGTTATGCAGCAGACCAACACTTAATGACACTTTGTGACATAACACACCAACACGTCATTCCCGCGTGTTCTCTTCAACTGAAAACATAATGTAAGCAAGGGACGTTAAAACAGTCGACCAATGGATTATTCGTCATTGTGGCTGCAGCTGGTGAGAAAAATTCTTCCGCTAGACGTCAAACTCAAAGAAAACAACAACAGGTATGTGTGTACAAGAGTGTCGGCGTTGCGTGCGCGTGAGTTTATTATGTGGCTCGCAGAGTGGCTCTGTACACAGCGACAGCCTGAGTCAGTGGCTGGCCCTGTGTGGGGATGTGAAAGTGTGTCACTGGGCTAGTTTGTGAGAGCGCAGTCCAATGTCGTCCTACAGCTCGTCCAGGCTGCCAGCTGAGGCTCACAATGCTTAATTAAACACTTTATTTCACGTGGCCCGTCGTTGGATTTTGCTCAGGCGCAGTCGCCAGCCAGCCGCACATACATCATCGCGGGCTGCCTATTTAATGGCCCGTGAAGTATTGTACACTTTGTGAGATAATTGGGAATGTTAGCTCTGTGTTGGTTCGTGGAGGGCACTCGCTGTATGAATCGAAAACTGTTCATCATCTTTTTCTACATAGTTTCATATTTAATTAATCAGACATTAGTGAGTATTGTAATGCCAGTTCTTAATGGTTGCTAAAAACTCTGAGGTTTACACTTGTATACACATGTGATGGCAGAGAACAGGTGTGTGCCGTTTGCAAATTCATCAGTCTTTCTTTCTCTTAGAAAGCTTCCTGACACAATTCCAGATATTTTTGAATTATTTGGTAAAACTCAGGCAATTGCAAACCATACAATACATGTTTTTATATTTTTTCATTTAACATTATCATGTTATGGTGTGCAACTAAACACAGAGTCTGTTACCTTCCTGGCCCGTCTCCATATTTTGAAAGTGGGCAAGTCTGTGTGTGAGCGTTGTTATGATGGGGAGTGTAGTGTTACTGTTTGGGGTTTTGGTGATATCTGAGCCGGGGTGTTTGATGTAAGGTTCGCTGAGGGGAAGTTGCCCACCAGGCTGCGAGTCAGATGACTTCCAGTATGTTGGGGATTAGAGCCAGTTGATGTGGCAGGTGTGAGGAGATGTGACCGCTCAGCGACAGGCTCCCTCGCTGCTCTCACCACAACTGGACCGCGGTGGAAAAGATGTTGATGCTAATACTGGTTCATTTGCTTATATATATGTTGTGTATCATTTTCTAACACAAGACACTTGAAGGTAAAACTTTGACACAAAGAAATGGACAAATCTAAACTGTGAGCATATATTGTAGAACAGGCTCACATTCATTGCTAAGCGGACAATGTGGAGAAGAGTAATTGAGGACAGTTTTAGGTGGTTAATGTTTTTTTCTCAGCTCAAAACTGAGAGTCAGGGCTTGATTGAGTTGCATGTTTCCTGAGAGAAGGAGCAATTCAGTTCAGAGGGGGAGCGCATGGGGTGTAGTGTATAGTGACCTTTGCTTTGCATGACGTTGCTTGTGGTGGCCAGATTCTTCTCCAGGTCTACATGTATGCTCCGGTAGCCCAGTTGACCATCCCCTCCCCCCGTTTGTCCAGACTTTGTAGACTTCCTCCATTCTGACTACCTGAAATAATTTAATTTGACTCACTTGCACGGGGGCCCTTTTGGCCTTGTGTAAGCACGCACAGGTGTTCATATGTGTTTGTGTGATGACATTTTCACAGTGCACAAGGGCAAATTTTATCAGGGAGAGGGAGAGAGAGAGTGAGTTGTGGTATTCAAATCTTTTTTTAAGCATAGTTTTTCAGCAACAAATGGTTTAACATGGCAAGAATTGGAAAAGCCTGGGGACTTAGTTTGAGGCAACATCCTACTCTGTTCTTTTCTGAGGAAATGATTGGAATTCCTGGTACTTAACATGCCTAATGAGAAGAACAAGGGAATCACAAAGAGGAGCCTTTTTTCCCCTCCATTCCTTTTTCTGTATTATTATTTTCCGGCATTGCAAATCAATTTCCATTTGTGACAAATGGAGTGAAATGTCTGCTCGGCATTTGCAGTGCTCCAAAATACATTTGCATGCGTTTAGTGTTTTGTGTTTATCACGGTTTTACATTTCCGACAGACATGCTGTGCAAAAAAAAACTTATCTGTCCTTCACCGAAGCATCTCTTTGCCCCTTCCCCCTCCATTCTCTGGCCAGACACCCACTGGTTTCATTTAATGTCCTCATCAGGAAGTGGGGCCTAGAGTTTCTCTTGACCAACAAACAAATTAGTCTTTGTATTTGAGTGGCCCCACCCCTCCTCCCTCTCTCCGGCTGCTGGAGAAGCTGGAGGAAAATTCTCAATGGAACAAAGAGGACATGCAGCTCGATGGCTCACAAGTGGATCCCAGGGGCATTGGCGTTGATTGGAGAAAGCAAATACTATTTTCTACTGGGGTAATCGTTTCTGTTCTAAATTTGGAGTGAAGTGAAACGGAAGCAAATGCAGCCCATTCATCGGCATAAACAATGTGGCTTCTATTTTTGGCATTCCAGTTTGAACAAAGAGCTTCAAGCATGGTCCTCTTTTTTTTGTCTCTACTGAAGTGGATTTAATTCACACACGCGGTCATTTTGAAAGAGCATAAACATACTATAGTTGAATATTTGAGGTGTTGGCATCTTAAGTCATTTAAGTATGAATCCTGCGTAGCTTTTTTGTATTGACAATCTCCCGGCATTTATTTTGGAAACAGTTTAGCTATTTTTTTTATCCCCTTGACATGGTGGTAAGGCGGTATTTTGACCAAGATCGAAGACGTATTGAAAACATCCCTGTTTGTCTCCTTGGACAGTCACTGACACGGCATCCTAAGCCTATGTAAGAACATAACAGGTTTAACCAAGGAGCTTATATGTCAAGGCAATTCCTGTGCTGACTGTTGAACCTTCTTTTAGACCGTTCAAGATGATATGCTACCTGTTGGCAGCAGTATCTGTTATTCTATCAATCATTCATCATTTAATAAATACTAAAACACCATGAATTGAGAGGGTTATTAACCAATTGGGGTTGTTAATTGAAAAAAAATAATGGAATACATTGTTAATACAATGTACAGTCATATATATATACTGTATAATAACCAAACTCATTTGAACACTTTTTCAAATGCGTAATAATATCTTGCTTTATAAAACAGGGTCGAGAAACAGCTTAAAGGTAAACCACATCACATTTGAAACCTGTTGGGTGGGGTCAAAGATGTGTTTGTTCAAGCCTGTGATGGTACAGCAGATATAAAAAGGTTTATTGAACCACTCGCTGCGTTAGACGCCAATAATATAATGGACTTTTTGTTTACCATTAAGTCCCAGGTGCAGTCACGGATAGGCCCAATTAAAGGGGAGTTGATTTTCATTGATAAATGGTGTCTTTATTGTTTTCTGTCTGTGTGTTTCACGTGTTGGGGGACGCTCTACCCACTACAGTTTCAAGTGTTTGTAGGAATGGTTTATTATTCAAACACTGGGTTGTCTGAATTGGGCTCGTTTCATATATAACAAATCCCAAACACAAACCAACATGTTACCTTAGGAAGCTCTGCCTGGAACCCGATAGCATTTCCCCAGTCACCTCTTCACTAAGATCCTGATGATTATCCCTCTCCCTTGTTACAATAATAATACCTACCCTGAGAGAACGCAGAGAACAAACATTGACTTCTGTTATACAATGTGACAACATGGGGCCTGAACACTGCACATTGTATTCCAGAGCTCTTATTTACTTGAATGTATGACATCTTGCCAGCAAGGCCATATAGTTTATGTAGTTTTTAGAATTTAAAGTTACCTGCATGCAAATCTTTACGTTGCATTCCTGTTAAATTCATTTATGATACAAAAGGAAATTATTAACTCATTGTATGTAGTTTTTTTTATGATGAAGATGCATCCTCACATGTTGCCTCTCTGTGTCTGGCAGTTTGTGGGCCAGGTATCGACATCCGAAACGATATCAGCGAGTTGAGGCGGCTGGAGAACTGCACAGTGGTGGAGGGCTACCTGCAGATCCTCCTCATCAACGAGAAGACCAACAACATGCACCAGGAGGTGTTCCGCTCGCTCAGCTTCCCGAAGCTCACCGTCATCACGGACTACCTGCTGCTGTTCCGTGTCTCGGGCCTGGACAGCCTCAGCGAGCTCTTCCCCAACCTCAGTGTCATCCGCGGGCGCAACCTCTTCTACGGCTACACCCTGGTGATCTACGAGATGACCAGCCTGAAGGACATCGGCCTGTACAACCTGAGGAACATCACCCGGGGACCCATGCGGATCGAGAAGAACCCGGAGCTCTGCTACCTGGACTCGGTGGACTGGTCCCTCATCATGGACTCGGAGTTCAACAACGTTATCAATGGAAATAAGAAGGCGAAGGAGTGCGACAATGTTTGTCCGGGCAGCATGGAGGATAACCCTCTTTGTCGGAGGACGTCGTTCAACGACAACTACGACTACCGCTGCTGGACCTCTAACCAGTGCCAGAAAGGTAAGATGAATTTTTCTATTCCAGTCTTTATCATGGCAAAAGAACATTCGGAGACGCAGATGATGCTCTTAATATAATTCCTATTGAAATGGACTTTAATAGCGGAAGTGTTTGTGCAACAGTACAGTAATTGCTTATGGCACTTTGATCTCGGTAGGTGGTTTCCAGCCTCACCAACATTCTTAAATTGTGCACTTCTTAACCAGCGAACAACTCCCATGAATCTGTGCAGTGTTTTCCCTTCATTTCCGTCAGGCTGTAGGATTGTCCACGGGCCAGTGCAAACATTTCCTCTCTGTTCATTATGGGGACCTTGTCTTAAGATCAGGCTATTTGTGGAGTGAAGGATGGCTGCAATATAGAGCAGCAGGTATTAGAAAGGCAGGCTCAGTTGAGGTTAAAGTTGCTCTGCCAAGAAATGAGCTAGTCTACCTGTCTGGACCATGTCAGTTAAATATTTGCCTTAGGGACTTTTTGCAATTCATGAAAAGGGGTATATTGAAGAATCTGGGGGAGGGTCATCCTCGTTTAAATCCTGACCCCCGGACTATTTTTCAAAACAGTTCAGAGGAGGGTCATATCTTTATATGAATGTATATTAAAATGTCAATTCCCCTCGTCTCCCCTTTTGAATTGGTTCCAGTTTTGTGTTTTTGTTGCTTGTGTTCAGTTTGTCTCAGTCCTTCCCACAGTACTCAAGTAGCAGCTTGTGGCAACTTTACATATCTTAGCTGATCTGGTGCAGGCTCATATATATAAAATCATTTACTTCCAGGCAAGTTCACATACATTCTTCAAATACAAAGTGATCCTGACATGTATCAGGTTAAGATTACCCAACATAGCAGGCAAAGCTTTGTGTCAACAATCCAGACAGTAGTCTTAAATAACGAAAGGATGCGACATACCTCAAAAATCTCAATTAACGTATCCCGCGTTTCCAGTCTTTCCCACTGTAAAGTAAAATTGCTACATTCACATTGAAACTTCTCTTTAGTTATATTTGTGTTAGACTGCAGACACTTGCTCTTGGGAGGCTGAATGTGGAAACTCGGAGGACTTGGACATGGGAGATGGATGTTACCGCTTTATTTGTAGATTTGTGGTCCAACTTTTTGCAGGTGGAATAGTGATGTCAGTGCTGCAGGCTTTTGTGTGTTGACGTTCCCTTTATTTGTTTATTTTGCATAGACCATTTACAAAGTGGAACTGGGGAGAGGCCGGCCACTTGTTTTACCTCTCTGGGTTCCATGCTGTACCATGACTTAAATGTGTAAAGAATGTTTTTTTCCCCCGGTTATTAGGATGAGGTCAACTCTTGATTTGGTGGCTCTTGTTTCAGACTCTTTGTAGAAAATAATGGTGGGAAAACATTTCCTTAGAAGACCTGTGTACAGCTCCCATGGTTAGTTGAGAGTCTCAAACACCACCCACGTTCAACCCTGGGAACCCTCTGAACAAATAGTGGAAATCATGCCTGCATCCTTTTTCTTAGTGACCACATCTGTCTCTATAGAAAAGCTATGGTGTTTTTGATTGTGCCTCTGGAGCTCCCCTTCTCAGCAGTGTGCATACATTTTTATTATTTTTCGATTTTGTTTAACAAAAATCCCATAAGCTTTTCTAAAGCTTCTTAATTACAAAATTGTAGTGTATTTGCTATGACCTCACAGAGAAAGGAAGACAGAGCAGGGGTACTTTTTGAACCGGCCGTGGTTCAGGGTAAATGAGTTTATTTAGTTCTCAAGATAGGCACTTCAAGGAGCTACGCAGTGGGGAAAAGGGACAAGTCGGTGAAACAATAAAAGAACACATAGAACCTGGAGCAGGTCCACGATATGCGTCGGTATTCAATGTCCTTTGTTTTTCAAAGGCTTGATGCGTCTGCCTCTCTGCGTCTGGCTCCAGATTCCTCCCTCCCTCCCTCCACCCTGCTGCATAATTGCCTTGTTTTCCTCCAGTACAGATGTTCCTTCAAGGGCATTCAGTTGATTTCCAGTCAATACGGCCCAGTCTCCTCTTTAATTACACAACATGAGGAGGGCGCGCTCTCTGCCGAGCACACTACCGTAGCCTCCGGGCCTCCTGGTGCTCCACGGAGACATCAAAAAACAAAATCCTCTCACCACATGTTTGCCCGTCCGGCGCGGCGGTTTTGGGGGGTGTATCAGATAAGCCCTCGTAAGATGCGATAAATATATCGCATCTTACGAGTCAATATGACCAGGGACAAACGAGCCGGGTCAATGCCCTGCATGTGGCGGGATTGGAGAAGGAACGTGGGAGTGTCAGAGCGGGGAGGTGTAGATCGGAGCGAAAGGGTTCAGGGTGCTTTTTAGTGGCGAGCAGCCATGCATGGAGAGTCCTGGGCCGAGGAGGACAGGCTCCCGGGGGAGGAAAATGCCAGACAAAATGTCAGAGGACACAAGCTCGACGTCAAGCCCTCCCCAAAGCGTAGTAGTGCTCAGGAGGTAAAGAAAAGGGCCCTTCCCTTCCCTGGCTTTCCCTGCTGCTGTCCTCTCTTTGTAAACGCCGTTGGTTTATTTCTTCCCTACCCAGCGTTATCCACTTCACTTGGCCTCAACCTGGATCTCCTCTCCTGATTTTCCCTGTCCGCTGTTCCGCTGGTGTTTCCTCCTCTATTTTCACCTCGCTCTTCTCCGAGGCTTATCAGGGGCTGTTAACAGCTCGGCCTGTCGGATATCTCCGCACTGTTTACTCGTCGGAGGCGTTCTCTCAACGCGACAGTTATCTGAGCCCCCATCGGATCCCTCTGCCACTGCATTGAGTTTATCGGGATCCTGCGCTTAAAGAAAAAAAAAAGGTGCCTCCCTTACCCCCCTGTAGCTAAAGTTAACAGTCCGAGGAGCAGGAAGGCAAGCTGCTGTTTTCCTCACATGGCTCACGTCTCCCATATGTGAGAGAATATTCACTTACAGTATTCTCTGCTCCACTGTCTCCTGTTTGTGCTCAGATTATCGAAGGAAACGACATGTTCCCCAAATGTCTGTGTAGATAGTGATCTAGGCAAAAACGGGACAAGCCGTGCCCACCTGTGAATGTTTCACAAATCATTGTTCGCCGCACTGGAGCCTTCCTTGCCGTCCCAAGTTGTAACCGGGTTATAAGTGTGTGCGTTTTCACTTTTCATCTTAGCGCCTGTGCCGTGGTGATGTTGGGTCCATTTGACGCAGAGGGGACCTGCTGTCCTGTCGAGACACTCACGCTGTGTGTGGCCCTGTGCTGAACCCAGAGGAAACGGAGTGAAAGCATTTTTGCAGCACTGGCGTTTGGGAGAGCTCTCCACTGGCATGGGAGACTTTTGCATGTGCTAATATGTTTACTCCCTCCGTGCCAGCAACCCACTTGATATCTCTGGTCTTAGTGCTCTGACCTAAGCCCACTCCACAGCAGGGGGAAACGGCTTCTCATAGATCATTCGGCTGACAGGCAGACAAACATCTAATTCGGCTGCCATTAGACTCTTGCACCATTGTATTGATCACTTTTGATCTGGTCTCTAACCAACAAACAGACCAACAATGTATTTGTATTCGGTGTCTCAATATTGTATTTCTTCTGCAAGCTTTCTGTTGCGCTCCGACACAGACATCGTTACCGGCTAAAGAAGTACATCTTGAAAAATAGGTCACAGTTAAATTAAGCCTAAACCTTAGAATATTTTTTTTCTTTCAAAACTACACTGAGAGTAATGGCAAAGAATAACATGTAAATCTACTCATTTTAATACATTATTACTTGGGTTGGTTTTTAAAGAGAATATCCCCGAAAACAAGTAAGTCACATGCCAACACGTTAATTACAGATAATTTTCTGTTTCCATTTTGGCTGTTGCCTGTTTTCCCCGGCTTGCTCTGCTAATTTATTTAATGAAATGTTTATTGAGAAGAGAATGGCAATACATCAGAGAGACAAAAGAATGCAAATGCCTCCTTTACCCAGGGAGACTTCATTCCTGGAGCTACCACAGTACTCGTAATTCTGGCAAACATTGTGCTCCCTTTGGGCTGGCTAAGGGCGACATTTATGATATTTGAGGTTTAAGGGACATATGTTAGGTCGGGTGTAGTAAGACTGCCGCTTTAAATATATAAGGTAGACATTCCTGCTGGCTTAGTCATGACTGTTGTAGGGGAATAAAGGAGCGGAGGGGGTGGGGGGGTACGCAGCACAGGCTCCATGTGGGTATGTGTGTAATTCTTTTGGACCAAGTGAAAAGTATGTAGAATTTAGTTCTGATATTGATATGGGTGTTGTCTATGTTGTGTTTACCTGTGGGTGTTTTGTGCCAAGGCGGGCCGACTTCCTGGGATCACTGGGTCTGTCGTTCTTTATTCCTAACCAACCCTCCTCGGCAGACATTCTGAAGCTATTACATTCCTGCAGTTATAGGGACGGGAAGCGGAGGAGGGCTCAAATTCCTGTCTCAAGAGTACTGCACTTTCCTGGGGGCACGCTCGGCACCGTGACTCAGTGCCCGTACATCCGCTGTTTCCACTCCCCGTGAACTGCGCTCTGCTCCATTTTGTGCAAAGCAGGGTCAGTCGTGCCAACGTGATATTCCTCCCTGCCCTCCCGTCAGGCTCAAGAGTGAATAATCAGAGCCATCTTCTCCTCAGACTTTCTTCCTTCTCACTGTATCACTGCATGCATGTGTGCACTTATCTCTGTTCTTTTTCCCTGAGCACCTCGGACTACTGATTACACAGTTACAACGCCGTTGTGTCATTGAAATAGCTACATTAGTGAAGGAAGGCAAAGCTGGCTTCATGGCAGCCGCCCATTATCTGTTCTCAGATGTTTTTGCCTCTATACACAGACGTTAATGGACTAGAGAAGTGGCGGCCGGGTGTAAAAAGGATTCTGAGTGTGGGTGTTAGAGAGGGGTTCTGAAACTACAACCTTTCCGGCCACTGCTTTACTCCTGGTCCTTAGACTCAGATTTTCCCAATTGAAACCCTAATCCTGTTTTCGTTTGTTACTGTTTATTTTGTTAAGTCACTGATTTGACGCACTATTCCCTGTACCAGATTGGCAAAATATAACCAATTTTAAGATACACTATAGCCTATAATATAGAAAATGATGTTTGCGGTTTGTAAAGAAATATCCATATATGACATTGTATAGGAAGCGACAGCATTTCAACAAAATATGAGACCCAGCCAATCTGTGTTCCCTCCTTTTGGTAGTAATGTTTTATATCTGTCTGTAACCCATACCTCTACAAGATAATCCATTTCTAATAGATCTGAGATTCGAAAGCAAATCTGTAAATATGTAAATATTTAGAATGTGATTGATTTTGTGTGTGTGTGTGTGTGTGTGTGTGTGTCTACATCCCTGCTCCCTCCCACCTCCTCCCTCTCCTTTTCACTCCTGGCCTTTGCCACATTTTCTTCCATCTAGGTCACGTTTGTAAATGTCATTCTCGGGAAGCGTCTGCAGCCAATATTAGTATATTCACAAAAAACAGAGACCTTCTTCACGGAGTACCCAGAACCTGAGCCCTCTTAAAGCAGGGGGAAAAAAACTCTGTTTGGCTACAAATAGTACTGCTCAATTGGTTTTATTAGTTGCCTTTGGACTCAGGGAGTGGCGAGTCTGATTGGTCAGAGTGGAATTCTTCTTGCCTTTCATTCTAATTTGTTTTGAGTTCCTCCCAAATGCAAAATTGTAACATATTATATCTGCTTCAGTGCTTTGGCCGAGTGTGGTGCAACTCACGAAAAAGCCACAGCCACGTGTCAGCTGCTGTTGCTCACTCTTAATGCCGACAACACTGCCTTTCTCAGTATAATTTCAATTTGATTGCAAGTTAGCAAAGTTCATTCATGATGACACAGTTATACAGTGTGTTATTGTCCGTCTATGAACAGCGGGGCGTATTGTCCATTGAGGGCCTGGCGCTCTGAGTTTATCCGACTCCTGTCCTCAGTGGCCGACAAAGGGCTCCTCTCAAAGCGCTGACAGATTGGCCTCTTTCTCTAGGGTCTCTCTCATAGACTTGATTGACCCGATATAGGACCTGTGTGTGATGCTGCTCGCCAGAGAGACTCGCGGACACAATCCCATCCAAATGCACATAAACTCCATTTCCTCTCTCACGTGCCATCCTCAAATTTCCCTCCGCTCTTGCCCGGGCTATGTGTGGCCACGCTGTGTTCCTCAGAACGTGTGTGTGTGCGTGCCTTTGTAAATGTCCGCACAGTCTGTGTAGTGTGTTCCCAGCCTGCTTTATGCCTATTAGAGCCATCCAGCGCCTCTGGTGATAGGCCGCCTGCTGCCTCCCGGCTGTGCAGCACCGAAGCTGTGACTCATCCTTTGCTCTCGACACTCATTCATAAATCTGCGTGAATAATATAACTTCCTCTCACACAGCCACGGGAGCCTCCTGGCTCTGTGGTAGGTTTCCCTCTCAATCCTGCGCTAAATGGCAGGAGGGATGATGGCTACCTGGGCCTCCTTGTGAAGAGCAGGCCTGCCTGTCTGCCCGCCCACCCCAGCTCTATTATATCGCATATATTGCAGGGCCAGAGCAGCCATTTACTCACCGCTGGGCCGGCTTGGCTGTCCTTCCTGGGAGATAATATGCCATGCCTGCAAGTAAGCTCCGATAGCATGGGTTCATTCCACATTGGGGAAAAAAAGATGAAAATCTCCTTCTGACAAATCTCTTCTGCAGAGGTGAGGATGTAAGCTGGCGTACCACAGAGAGAGCATTCTGTTTTGCCAGAATAGTTAGTCGGGTTCACTGAGGTCAAAGAAACACTGTTCCTCTTTTTATTCCCCAATGTGTGTGTGGTAAGGAGTTGTTATGAGCTAGAGAGTGTGGATGTGTGTGTGTGTGTGTGTGTGCTTGTGTGTTTCATATCATATATCATCGGCTATTGTCTAATGACTAAAGGACAGTATCTTTGTATCCTTCAGTAGCTGAGCTCGGGATGAGTCATTGATCTCATGTGTGTGTGTTTGTGTGGACACAATACACCAAAGAGATATCAAGCAGACCTGAACCTACCAGTAGTGTTTCGTTGGCGGTTAAAAAAAAACATGGGCACGATGAAGAGACTGAAGTGTATCATAAAACTACAAAAGAAAAGAAAATTAAAATGCTTGTGTCAACCACTCGTTTCCGCTCCTCCTTCAAGTTTCCCGTACGCCAGCATGAGGGCCGGCTTTTTTTTTTTTATCGACTCCAAACAAAGTTTTGATCCCGTCAGCTCTTTGCAAATCCTCCCTCATACAACTTTCAGTGTCAACAACCCATAAAGCCCTCCACTTGTCTATTATCATCAGTCTGGTTTCTGTCAGTGACTGAACAAATGACCTTGACCCAGTCTGGGGCTTTTCCTTCCTCTCTCTCCTCAGCGTGTTTGGTTGTATCCCCCTGGGCCTAGTGCAGTTGTCAGCACGCTGCCTAATGGTCACAGGTGGATGGGGGGCTCCTCTGCATTATCCAGCCCCCTTTGGCATCGCTGACTTTTTAGACTGGCAGCTCCTTGGCCGGCTTCCTCAATTGGCCACTCCATCACAGCAATCACCAGCTCTGTGAATGTCAGGGTGGCCCCAGATGAAACTTTGACTTTTTCAACTTCTTTTTATTTCTTAGATATAGATATCCGTAGATAAAGTAGGTGCGATTTGGCTTTTTTTAACCATGAATACTCACAGAGTAATGACATATTACCGGGTTCGTGCCTGCTTCCCTCATCACTGGCCACAGTAGAGCAGACAGAGGGGATAGAGAGGGTTGAAGGCCAGGGGTGCAAGATAAACTGCACAGCTGTACTCCGCCATGCACGAGTCAGACAGTGGCTTGTTACTGTGTCAGATAAATATAGAGGTCTCTGGAGCTCCCCCGCTGCAGCTCTATCTCCACCCGCTGCTCGGAGGGAGAGAAAAGGCCGCGTCACAGGGGAGCTTTTCGCGAACCTCATTCATCCTCGCCAAATTTGCCTGAGACTCGGCAGACATTGTTGGAACTCTTTCCTGGCAGATAGTGTACGGTGACGGTGACCAAGTAAGTAGTCACTGTTTTCCCATAACCCCTCAGGCTACTTGCATGGCGGTACAGCGCTGACGCAAATGACTCATGCTCTGTGTTTGAGATGGGGTTAAAATCGACATAATTATGCTATGATAGCATCAGTAGCGTCAGTATACCAATTACGTGCAAAGTCAGATAACAATAAATAGCTAATATAAAACCTTTTCATCGGTTTTACTGCAGTAAGCTGCACAGCTCGATTCCCACCCATCCAGCGAGTATCAAAGTCTGGACACACTGAACCAACACTATCTGTGTGGCAGGAGTCAAACAAGAATATATATTTTTTATAAAGCATGAAAGTTCATTCCCCATCTGAGGAATAGAAGTTCGACCAAAGACTACCACAGTATGCATCAGATATGCCATTTTTCCCCATTGTGTCAAATCTTTCAGTTATCCTATGCAAAAAAAGTCCACTCAGTTGTTTCATTGCAGGGAAAAGTGGAGATTTCTTGCAGTGTCAGTTATAGGGTTAGAACCACACAGGAATGTGGTCATGTGGAACCTGCGTGTTGGGCACCTAAACTGTAATGACCCTTGCAAATAGCCTTTTTCATTACTGTAAGCACATCAAATCCAAACTAGAAACACTGGCTTGTACTTAACTCCACTAAAGGAGTAGTATTTTTAGTGACAATAGGCATCTACTTTATTTCTTGATTTTTACCAAGATTACTAGGATCAATTTGAGCAGTTACATATTGTGTTTTATTCACCCTGACTGTGACCTGACATGCATGCACGCAGCCAGAAGTTATGTTTTGGGCGTCCTTAGTTATTCTTCGTTTTCTTGAATAGCTTTGTTGTATGAATGAACTTGCACAGGTTTCCCCCGATGAATCACAGCCCTCATTGATTAACGGAATTGAATCAGTTGTTTTGGAGATGGATTCACTGAGCTCTCCAAGCAAGTGAACCATCAGTCTCTATTATTCCTCAAAGGTTTTTCAACCTAACTCATGATTGTCGTGAGGGAAACCAAATTGTGCAAGATGTAAACCTGAGAACTTAATAGTTGCAATTTACAAAGGATAAATAATCATTTTGAATCACTGCTTTGTCCTTATTTAAGCCTCCTAAATAAGTGAGGCCTTCTCCGGTGAAGGATCTGCGTTTCAACGACGAGCGTGCTTTACGAACTCCCTGACCTCTGCTGTTTGTGTCTGTTTGTGTGTGTTTTGATACTGTGCTTCCTCCTATGGTTGCCCGGCTCCACAGGTCTCCTGACAATCGAGCGAAATGGAGGCTGGAGGTGCATTAGCACTCCTTTCATCTGTTCTTTTGTCTTGCGTGTGATGGGAGCGCTTTTGTTGATAAGTGTCCTGCAGGTTTTTGAAGTCACAGTCTGGACTTGTCTCCCTTCAGCTTGACGCCCGTCCCTCACCACCCGTTTCCATTAGTCAGTGCGTCAATTACAGACACAAAGCTTTCGGGGCTTGTTTGCACTCGAGTGTGTGTCGGGACACTAGCCCACAGACAGAATGTGAACAAGACCAATGCATACTATTACTGACACCCATTTTCTCGGAGTGGGCTTTCCTCAGTGGACCCAGGATGTGGGCCCTCAGCTTTACTGTGTTGAATCCGTGCCTCAACTCCTTCCTCGCATCAAAACACTGTTCTGTCCCATATGTACTATTGCTCACTTTCCCAGACCAGACATGTACTTGCTTGTAAAAACCTTGTTTTTGCATTCCACCTACCTCCCTGTATAATATATGGTATTATCCTCCAGCCCTACTCTTTCCTTCTCCCTTCCTGCGCCTGTGTGTGGGGTAATGACACCGATGCTCCTATTTAGGAAAACCCCTGGAACTGCATTCCTCTTTAACTTTCTCAGTTGTATTGTCTGATGGTAATGTAGGGACCACAAACTTTTGTGTTTTATCTGCTGTTTACGCTCATGGCTACAGTAGCAGTGTCTTCCCTACCATTGCGCTGCGACCCACCAACGAAGCCTTGTAAATTCGGGGTTTAAAAAATAGAAATAAAAAAAAAATTATATTATTCGAATAATTATATTAACGCTGAGAAAGTTTGACTGTGGTGACTAGGGCGGTGTGGGGTATTGCTACTAATTTTGAGATTCAAGCCACTTACCGCCTTTTAGTAACATAATGGGCTTTTATTTTAACACACATCATCTCGGGCTTCCTGTTATGATTATGTAACTTGGGGGGGGGGGGGGTAGGGCAGGTCTCCACTCCCTCACACTCACATCGGTCGGACACAGAGAGGAGATAAATATAAACATATAAATTGTAAAGGGAGAGATGACAAGCAGCCCAGGTCTGCTGGTCACAGGATGACAGGCTTTGACCAAACTTGGCTGCCAGAGAAAAAATACTCCTCCTGTCTTTGGGTAAATAAAAACAATAAATACATAAACACACCAAAAAAAAAAAAACGGTATACAGAGAATGAATGGGGAATTATTTCAGTTTTCTTTACTGGTTTTAGGAATGTTCTGGAGGCTATGTAGGCAACAGAAATGGGCGTTAAATATTATTGTTGTCAATAACTTTTTTTGTTGAAATTAAAATATATTTTCATAAATATCATCTCAACATCTCAATAGGACTGAGTAGCATGGGAGATAGTAACATGCTGAAAAAAGGGATGCATTGTCCAATTTAAATACATTAGCCTCTCTCAATGTCAAGACACTTATTCATAAGTTCAACTGCAATAGTAAAGTCAAAGCCCCCCCTCTATTTTCCCAAAACTTAAGTTTTGTGGCTGTTTCGATTTCGATAAAGGCAGTGATTGTTTTCTATCGGCTTTTCCTCTCTAGATTCTGTTTACTATACAGGGTGTTGCACAATATCTGTTATTAGAAAAAACTGCTGAGGAAAATTAAGCAATTTGAACCTGAAGTCGTTTTTTTTAATCATATTTTCATTCCAGGAATGATGAGGTCAATTGAGGTTAATTAATTAGACTAGGAAGAATAAACAACAAAACTAAACTCCCAAGTGTCTGTCATCCCGAAAATGAGTTATGAGTAGGGAGGTGCATGAGGAATGATGTGTGTCTCAGCGCTGTGTGTATGTGCCAGCAGGCTTGTAGCGAGCCCAGACACTAATGTTGATGGCAGTGTTTTCGTTTTGTGAATGGGAGTCATTCATCTGCGCTGCAGGCCGGAGTTTCTTCATGCTCAAATGGATGTATGTAGTGGAGGTGTTTTCCCCTATCCTCTGATCATTTTTTTAAAATGTTTTATGATGATCTCATTTTCTTTTCTTCAGAGCCATTAAGAATGTGTTGAGACTGCCAGCAAGGCGCTTCCCCAAGTCCAACGACTATCTGCATTGCACCACACAAATGGAGAATAGTTGATATCATCAATTGATATCATTATACATGCAACAAACTCTGACTTTCATTAATTTCATTATTTTTGCTCAGCTCATGTTCATGCAAATGGACCTTACCCATTTACCCATCAATCACATATAGTTACGATGTATCATTACTGTAAGATGGACTTATTGAAAACACATTCTTATGTTTTTCCATAACGCTCTGCTATTTGGTTACATTTCATAACAGCTTGTGACAAAACCCTGTAGAGTTAAAAATATTCTAATAACACAGGTTAATTTCTTGTAAAGTATTCCATTGGACATCCAACAGCAACACCATGTGTATAAAGCAGCCAAAAAAAACCTTTTCAGCCATAGGAATGTATGCATTTATAGATTTGTCTACGCATTCAGAGATCCATGCACACATTTACATAGGCGTCTACCCACTCACAGATCTTTGTACACATTTACAGATTTGTCTACACATTCACATATCCATACTCTTGTGAGAAAGAGAGCCAGATTTGAGACGTCTGTGGTGAAGTCTAGCTAGTTGTTGACGTTTGAAGTTTAAGCTGTGCACATTTTGTTGTTGTAGTATGTATGCATTCACAACTGAGCCCCAATATCTCTTTTTGCTTTAAATTCTGCCATTCTGCCAGCTATACCCAATGGACTGACCATAGCCTGTGTTTCTCTGACACACTTTGACTTTGTGTGTGTGTATTTGAGCAATACATAGAGACAGAGCAAACGGAGCAAAGAGAGCATGACACATTTTATCACAGAGGTGTGGAAAGGTCTGTAAATTACAGCATTAGAACTAGAAGTATTGACATCTCATACCGAAGCACGGTGAGGAGTGTCGTAGGTTCTATTGGATCACTTCTTTAGATGGTTACGGATTATGAGCGAAAATGTGAACGATAGCTGGCAGATTTCCTACGATGTCTACTCCGCATGTGCTTAAGGAGCGCTCTGGGTGTACGAGCTGAGTGGATGAATCAGACTTTGAGTAACCGGGTTGGCACTAGTGCCATGACTGGCACATTAAAGAACAGTTAGATGTGCCGGAGTCCAGCCGTGGTATTATTAACATCCTGTGCCGCTGGAAGCCTCCTGGTCATAAAAATCACCCAGCTGCCCCCTTGGGCCCGGCGAGGGGCCCGGATGCCGCGCAGAATCACAAACCTGGAATGCTCTTGAAGTTTTTACACTTTGTGGTACACTGGCCTGTGTTTTAATTAAGTGAAAGCCTAAAGTGGCTGGTGTAATTGCACAAGCATGTTGCCCTAAGTAAAGGAAATATTTCAGACCACCACTGGTGCTTTCGAGACTTTGACCTTTTATAGTGACTGGCTCCACTGCTACTTGAGTGTGAGGATTAAAAGCAGTGATTTAGTTGTGAGT
Organism: Colistium nudipinnis; assembly: GCA_016785305.1. Taxonomy (NCBI): domain Eukaryota; kingdom Metazoa; phylum Chordata; class Actinopteri; order Pleuronectiformes; family Rhombosoleidae; genus Colistium; species Colistium nudipinnis. Next base: position 2,669,155 of record JAFBJU010001010.1, on the reverse strand, counting down.
TTTTGAAAGGCATTATCTATGTTATTTTTCCCTCATTTTAATTTCACCTTTTCACATTCTTTGTATAAAGCTTTAACCAAAGGAGCACCATATTTAAATCAACTAAATGATCTACTGCTACAGTATCAGTGTCCAGTCCAGCCATGATGTGACACACAGCGGTCTATTGTGATTTCGCATTGGGATGTGGGTCATATCAAAGGGGGCTGCTATTTCCCAGCCTGTAAGTACACGCTGTGTCCATCATGCTCTTTGGTGCTGCCATGGAGACGGACACCTCTGCATTCAGAGCGTCACTTTGCACCTGCAGGTGTCAGAACATGCTGCACACAAGCACATGTTTTAAACTCTCAGCTCTGAAGCTCTGATGCAGTGTGTGTGTGTGGGGGGGGGGGGGGGGCAGAGGCAGAGCTCGAGCTTCTTTTTTAAGTGCAACGGTGGAGACCTGGCTCCTGATTTATGGAGTGAGTATGAGCTGAGCGGGCCACGTCCTGCCAAAGAGGGCCAGCTACTGGAGGAAGAAGAAGGAAAGGGAAAATTGTCAAACGTGAAAATAGGATTGAGACAAAAAAAAAAGAAAGAAAAAGGCCCAGGTTTCCCCACCCAGCAGTGAGGTCACGTTGACATCTATATAAGACAAAGTCAAGATCAAATAGGCTTCTCACCCCCATAGTCCCAGAAATCCCCCACAGCTCTGATCTTAGACCATGCAGGCCACATGTTAAAGCTTCCGCTCAGCCATTCATCCAACACCCGCCCGAAGGGAACTGTAGAATAGGGCTGTTGTGGGAGGCTCACACGCAGACGTCAAGGCAAAGCATTTCTGCCGTGTGTCTAAAATTGTAACAACAGAATGCTGGCGAGTGTGTATTTTGCGTGTGACATTATTTATTCGTCTCTCCTTTCATTGTTTCTGTCAACTAACGGACACACCCATTCCAGGAATCTCCGGTGGTTTGCTGACTTAAGTCCCAACCCTCTGGATGGGTCAAATGAGGGTTATCGTAGTGAAAATTGATTCAGGATACTGGCGAAAGGCCACAGCGGGGATGTTCTGTGCAGCGTGGCATTTTTCAGACGGAGCTCAATGGAGGAGGTCTCACATTTCTTTTTGTCCTTGTGGAGGAGAAGGCTGTGTTTGTGTGTTAGGTGGTGGAATGGGGGGGTATGGAGCTAAAGTAATGCCGAAACAGACAAAACATGTTTTACAAATTCCTTAACCCATTCGGTTGCAAACGCAACCTTGTTTGCGAACACGTAACACTATTAACAAACATGACAAACAAACAGCCTTCTGCATTTTATGTAAGATTTATTTCTTTATAAATTGTTTTGTATGAAATCACACGGGATTTATTAGAAATATGTAGTGTTTTTGTTTGTCAGATGGGTTTTGTATTTGCAAAAGAAAATGCAATAGACTTCTATACGTTTTATTTGTAAATCATGTTGTGTTTGCTTATTGGGCTTTATTTTAGCTCCACATAGGGGGAGGTGGAGCCCAAGGAAACAACGGTGACTGCTCCTGGGTCTGTCGCCTGTTCCCTGCCTCCTGGCAGTAAACGTGATCAGTGAAGAAAAATACATGCTCTGCCTTTACAATGCAGGCCTTTGTCTCCGGTCGGCATCGGAACCGACAACCATTTTGGAAATACTTTCCAGCTTATTAAAACGCTTCCAGACCATGACTGTTGAACCAGTGAGTTCTCCAGTTAATTGCTTGGCATCCTTCCCCCCTCTTAGGTCTGTCTTGGGTATCCTCGTAGACGAAAAAAAAGACTTTCTGATAGCGAGGCTGGTGTTGTTAGCGGTCCACATGGAGTAGGGCACGCCTGATCTCAGAAAGCAGAGGTGCTATTGTTTGAAGATTCACGTCTCTCTATCTCCCTGTGCCATGTCTTTGGTCAATTGTTGATGGTCAATGTTAATAAGCTACTGTGGCCTGGTAGACTTATCAGTTCTAAATAAGCTGGGCTACTATGCAGAAATGGAGCAGCGTGTGACGCAATGCAGCAGTTCCAGAGGTATTGCACTTGCCGTTAGTGTTCTACACTATCTGACGTGGGACTTCTCAGATTGACACTGAAGCCAAAATACACGTTTTCTAAATTGACAATGGCGTTGTGGTTACACAGAGAATTTGATTTCTGTGTTACAATATCGGTGCAGTTGAGTTTTATTCAATCTGGATATCGGTTATCGTTGCTGCTGTCACTTCTAAATTGATTTCTCAGAGGTAATAGGTGCATGGCCCCTTTGTTATTGGATCCCGAGCATTTCACCGCTTATCTGAGCACCCTCCATTTATTTGTAACTGCCCTTTTCTCTTCCCCTGCCCTTTGTGTGCCTGTGACCGTGGGCTAAAGAATCATAAATCTGCGAATTGAATCTTGTAGTCTCAATTATTGTATCTTATAGTTATATCTTGAAGTGTGACACTTCATTAAGGCCATGGAGGAAAATATCTGGAATATCTGGAATCAGAACAAACAAGTGCATGTGGATGTTACTGAAATAAATGACCTTCAACATAAAATCGCTGGACTTGATTCTTTCTATCCAGAGAAACATTCTTGAGACCTGACTGGTAACGGATGCCCAGCAATCAGGCATCACATATGGCTGGTTAGCTGCTCTCAGACATGCACACAAGTCTGCACATTTTCCTGAACTTGTCGGGAGGGTTTGGATGTGAAAACACAGATGTCTGCAAAAGTCACTCTCACTCACCTATTCAGATACATTTTCTGCCAGCCCCCCTCATAAAATTTCCAAAGGCTGTATGCCCATGTGAGACCACAGCAGGAAGACTGTGCGTAAAATTCACAGAGAGCGAGTGGGCACCGCAGGGATAGTCAGTGGTGAGGTTAAATTGCCCTTTTTTTTTTTATCCGAGTGACTGTGGGACGTGACGTCCTGCCTCCTGCATGCTCTGCCCGGGCGCCGCCCCTTTGCCTGAAGGGTCCAGAAACGTTCCTGCTTCTGTAAACACGTCTGACCCAGACAATCTCCTGCTGCTTTCTTCATACTTGAACAGCAAACTCAGGAAAAGGTCTGGACCCAATTTACTGGACATTTTATGGAGTAATCATGCCTAAAAAACAGACTACACATTCCGGTACCGGATTGAACCTTAAATCCCACCACAATGCTTTTCAATTAAATATTCAAAAAGAAAAGGGGGAAAAAAGAGAGCGTTATTGTGGTTTTCTTCTGAAAGTTACACATTTAGATTTAGGCGGAGCTTTCGGCACAGCTTTACTGTATTTATATTTTTGACTCCCCCATGCTAAATGTATCCACTGGAGCAGGGTTACTTTAAGTACGTCTTGCTGCCGGTGCCACTGCTGGCATTCTCAGTGCATACTGTAGTTTCTTTTGTCTGGGACAGAGAGTTAAGGAAAGGTGATACAACTGTAATGACTAGTGTAGGACAGAGGGCAGACAATGGGCAATGAGTCTGTTAAATGAGCCAAATGGTATTGACTCAGGCTTATTGCGTCTTACACATTGTCACAGTGTTAGTATTATTCCCCTCGGTGATGTCATGTCTGCCTCGTGCAATTGTCTGTTGTTCCTAATGCCCGGTGTACGCCTTGGCTAAAAGCTTGTGTAACACGCAAACAGTGCTTTGCTTTAAATGCTTTTGTGGGTCACAGCATGTGGGAGGTTTGTTCTTTTTCCTGTCTGACCCTTCGAGGGAGAACTGGAAGAATGCCTATTGTTTCCTCATCACTTGCTTTTGTCTGATAAACTCGAGACCGACTATATAGCTTAAAAAAAAAAAAAAAAAAAAGCCTTCCACAATCCATCACCAACTCCACCACCACCCACGTCCTCCATTGTGGCCTTCTTCCTCACTCCATCCTCATTCTGATCCTCACCTAAACAGCCGCTGAGCGGGAAGACCACTTAGCCTGTGGGCGAAAATGTTGGCCTGTTCACCAGGGATAAAACAAAAAGCTTGATCTGGACAGGGGTTACATAAAATACTACTGTCTTTGCTGTCAGTACTGTTCATTTCCACTTTTACAAAAGGATAACACCGGTGCCTTTATGTAATGTCACAGACAGAAAGAGGATTTGTGCCCCGTCCCCTAAAAACTAAATTCCTCAATCCACTACCTCTCAGCTTATACAGGCCCAAGGCCACTTTCTGCCTAACCCCCAGTCAGTATGGGAAAAAAACAAGACTTTTACCTTGTATAATTTTTCTCCGCTATAGAATGTGAGTGAAAAGTAAACACTGAAGGCTATTACGTTTCTCTAAAAATGGCTGAGCTTTGTGACAGGCATCAAGCACCGTTGCAAGGGAGTCTCAGATAAACCAGCTTTTAATCAGATTTTGCATCACACACCGATCATCTCATTTGCGGACCTGTTTTCCATTCCCTCGCCTTTTTGCGAGGTTACCCCAGACAATTGAGAAGGACACAGCTCGAATTAAGAATGCACGACAGTAAGCGATCTGCTACGTCACTTGCACTCGGCTTAGCTTCTCCAGTATGTGGCATTTAGCCTCTTAAGACCCCAACAAATCAGGGTATTTTTAGAAAAATTCCACTCTTTCTTATTTGTCTTAACAGTGATTAGCCAGTGACGACACATCTATTATTTATTTTTTTCTGCTGGGCTGTTACTGATCTGTATGGTTAAAGACCATTTTTGGTGCTGCCACTTTTTTCTCATATTCACTTCTCGTATTCATATCACTGCTGATGATGCATGTTGTGCATAGTCAGGCATGGTGTGTGTGTCTTCGTCAACGGAGTGCCGATGATTTCTATGTGTAGTCACACGATGGGAATGGTGTCGCTCTATTGGGGTTGTTGCTTTTGGCTTGGTCACCTACATTCTTCCCTAACTCCAGAGATATACGATCATGTTCTCTGGATGTCATGCCACTATGGCATCTATTACTAGCCTGTTCCCGATCTCTGGCAGTCGGTTCCTGGCTTTCTGGCTTTCTGCTATTTCCTCTGGTGCAAATAAGAATTAATATAAATTTCTCTAGCCCTCAAAAGCCTCACACCCCCCCGTGTCCGTCTCATCGCAGGATTTGATGAATGGAACTGGAACTGAAGTCCACTTACAGGGTCAAGTGCAATTAACTATAGTGAATTCCAGACATTTCTACAAATGTTTAGACTGTCAAACCCTTTTGAAGTCCCTGCGAAGTTGACAAGTAGCTTTTCTGCTCTCCTTGTGATCCAAGGATAAGTGGTGTGGATGCCTCGGAACCATTCCCTCGTTTAAATCTGTAACAGGATTAGAGGTACCCTCCGGAGAAAGGTGCTATAATGATACGGTGCTGCAGCACACCCACTGATGTGGGCAGAGACCTGCGTGTGCGGCTGTCCTACGGGCCGACGCTTCAGGTGACAGAGACTTGCAAGGTCTCCTAGATGTGTGAGCGAGGGGCCGTGTTGTGCACATATCTCATAGTGAGACCACTTCACAGGCTACTCCCCAGGGGAGGGAAAATTTATGTGTGAGAGAGTCTGCAGCAACGTTCGGCCGTAGGGGTGGCAGATAGCACACAGATGATGGAGGTTGAACAAACACCGTCCCGCTGAGTACACCTGCTCTTTGCCAATCTCTGACAACAAAAAGTGGAGTAAAATGCAGTGCTGAGGCAGAGCAAACATGCACATTCACACACAGACACTGTGCAGGATTCTCTCACACCCACTCTTCATTGACATCTCCCCCACTTGTGTGTCAGTACTATGTAATGTCGAATCACTGTATTAAAGTATAGTCTATGCAAAGTATCTTTCAGGGTTATACTAAGGACACTTAATGCACATGTTCCCGAGACTTTTAAACAAGAGAAATAAAATGAATAAAAAAAAAATTATTGAATATTGATCTGAAAAAATTGAAAAGATCAAATTGAACACTCGGGGACTTTTTCTACCTCAGAATTCCTGTCAATTTGAACCATAGATGGGTGATAAGAATAAATGTGTGTTTTGATCGCCCACGGTTTAAAGAAGGAAGCCAAGCGCAGGTGCTTTACTTTTGTGATTGATTTTGGCGGTTGGTCGGTGCAGCAGATGGGAGGGGTGAGTGTAGTTTGGAGTGTGTTAGGTGCTCCCTCCCTCAAGTGCGTGGCTGAGGAGCTTTCTGGTCTGTCTTTAAGCAGACAGACAGCTGGTCAAACAGGCTTAGGAGAGCAGTGGGCAGCCCGGGCTCTGATTTAAGCCCATTATGCCCTCTTTACTTCCCATTGGTCAACAACCCCAAGTTCAAAAATGTTTTCATAGTAATGTGGGCTGGATGGAGTTTTGTACTTTTTTTTTTTTTACCAAATGGAGTTCTGAAGGCACCAAAGAAATCAGAAATCATTAACGTTTTTCAGGGTCTGCCCTGTGCCAAAGTGTTTTTGAGCCTGTGTGTTGTGATTAAGTGTGGCAGGGTGTGCTGTGCGGGTTAGGGCCCCCCCTCGCCTTGCCCTTTCGTGTGTGTGTTGTTGAGCAGTAGTGTCGCGTAGCACGTAGGCTTTTGGAATACCAGACCCTTCTCCCGCTTCCCTCGTAGCGGGTGGCCTGTTTGGGGCGCGGAGCCAGCAGCTTGGGTACCAGGAGGTTGAATGGGCGAAACAGGGATAGGTGGAATTTGTTCTGTAGTCCGTACTTTTGTGTCTGTGTAAGGCAAAAAGAGGAAAATGATTTTGCATGGACAAACCTACCCTTTTTTTTTTCCTTCAAGCACTTCCCAGCCAAACAGACACCTCAGTGACCTACACATCAGGATGTCACTTATTAGCCAAGGCAATACAACACCCTGCGATGGACGGAGAAAACAGAATATTCTGTTACACAAGAAGCACAGTGAAACGGAGTAGAACATTGGCTTATGCAAAAGTCGGATTTTACATCAACGAACCTGTTGATCCAATCTGGCATGGCACCGGTATACCCCTCGCTGGTGAAATAATTTCCTTTTATTGCTCCCTCCCTTGCCATACGTATCACTTCTCTTTAAATCCAAGCCAGCAGCCGCCGGTCAACCAGACGGTGCTATTTTATTTGAACACTAGCCGTACTGTGGGCACCAGGAATGCCTCAGAGTTATTTGAAAGCAGACACATAATTATACCATTATGCCGACAGTGATGCTCGCTGTGAAATACTGGTGTTTTATTTTGCGTGCTTGAATCAAAGCTGATCTGGATTTCTGTTTTAGTGGGTAGGGGTTCGAACGGCACGTGGATTGCGTGCGCTCACCTTCCTCCGCCTCCCCCGTCCCCCTACACTTCCCTTTGTGGGCAAACTGAGTCATTCGGGGGCCCGGTCAAAGCACAAGCGCATGCTGACGTCACGCGCGCTGCTTGTGGGCTGACGTCGGTGTTCAGACTCGAGCCTTATCAGAGGGGCGAATGGGCCCACAATGGCTCCTGTTCAGGCCTCACGTCCCACAACTGCAAACAGCAGTGTGTGTGTGTGTGTGTGTATGTGTGCGCGTGTGTGCGTGTGTGCGTGTGTCATTTATGCACATGTGTATGTGCTAGCATCAACTTTGACAAACATATCTGATACAGCAGTGGATCAAGGGATCAGTGTGTCATCTCGGAGAATGCTCGTTCCTATCGACGTTCCGAAGGTGACTTTTGGGCTGATGTGCAGACAGATGTGACTTGATGAACAGCTGCACACAGACATGCTCTGGAGCAGCATCGGGTCCAGTGGCTTTGGAATGACGGCCCATTTCCTCTGTCATTCATATATATTCTTGTCGAAAATATCAAGTGGCCTTTTTTCCCGCCTGGTCCCCGCCCATACAGGGAGCTCAGCATATGAATTGATGATGTGTCACTGGATCCCCCAGTGGATCAATGGGCTTGTGGCTCACTTGGGGCCAGCTACTGGCAATCCATCAGCAGGGGTCACAACACATTTAGCCTTGTCTCACAAGCACTCATTGTCATTCAAGTGCCATGGTCCGGCTAGAAGGGGTGGTGGGGTTGTGTTAAGTTATGTTAGTGGGCTAAATGGGAGCAGCGTGGTTTCATCTTTGAAGCCCCTGGTGGGGCTGTGACCTTAACTTGTCATGAAAATGTTTTTTTTTTTTTCCTCAGCCACTTCGTCCCACGACTTCCCATATGTAGCATGACTAAACTATAACATGTCAAATGATGGTTCCCATGGCACATTCAATCACAGTCGTTCTATTTTTGTGTTTATTAGTTTGCGAACACGGGTTTATTAAGATGTGGTTGGATGGAAGTATGATTCACTTCCATTAATTTTTTCCCCTCTTTACCAAATCAACCAGTCATGCAGCAAAGACCGCCGTTTGACTCCAAAGGTGAACGTAACCTCATCTTTGTCCTGGTCGTATTGAACTAAAGTAGCTGTCTCTTAAAATGACAGCACAGCAGCACGGCAGCAGCCGCCGAACCTCCACTGGGCCCAGGCTGCCACCTTTCAGTGGGGCTGCTGTCTGTCCTGCCCCTCACATCTGGATCCAATAGCAGCGGCTTCCTCCTCTGAACCAGGGACACATATAAATAGCCAGGCAGCCCTAACCACACTATGTAGCGCAGCTCGGATGTTGGTTCATTTGTTTTCTGCTGTCTGTGTTTGGCTCTGCCAGTTCAGATAGGGCATCTGATGTTGCCACCCCCCCCCCCCCCCCCCCCCCCCCCCCCCCCCCCCCGGGCATCTGATGTTGCCACCCCCCCCCCCCCCCCGCTCGTACCCCTCCCCTGTTGCCCAAACTCCCCCTCTGATCCTCTGATCCCATGGGCTGCGGTGTGACTGACGCATGCTGGATGCTCAGTGCATGTCCGCACGGCTCCCTGCCCATCTGTGGAAAGTTAAAGTGAAGTTGGGCCAGGATCGAAATGGTGGGCGTCGGGTGGGCTGGATGTGGCCTGCGTGGGCTGAGGAGGGGAAATGCAATAACCCAGTTATAGCTGAACAACTAAATGTGCTGCTTTTATGAGACGCCAAGCACGGCAACGGTGCGATTACGAGAGATTACATAACGAGATCATACCCCTTTCTTTTGCAAATACATGCGGCTGAGTCAAAGGCATCATTTATATGATTTGTATGATGTAGAAAGGGGAGACACGTTATTTATGAGGTGCCGTTTACTTCACAAGTACGGCACAAGTAAACCACGTGGCTGACTTTGTCTTTTATACCGAGTCTGACCCTTGTCACTTTGTCGGCCGTACGTGTGTGTGCATGCGAAACACATGCCCCTTTTGTGTGGGACATGTGCATGTTACAGAAGCCAGGCCCGGCTCCACCCTTCCAAATTAAACCTCATTCCAACAAGTGGTGGGTCTGTTCGGCTTTGCTGTGGCCCCTCGATCCTTCCCTCTTTCCTTGTCCCCTTGTCCCCTCGTGTGCCTAGAGCTGCAGAGAGCAGCAGAAGAGGAGGGGGACAGAAAGGGGAGGCGGAGAGGGATGATTTTTTCTCTTTTTTGGAGGGGGGGGGGTTGTTTTTGCTGCCAAAGCGCTTGCTTGACTGAGTTTTAATTTGTGTGCTTACAGCAGAAGACGCCACAGAGTGGTGTAGTGGGAGGGAACAGATGCATTAGCGCTCATGCACTCATTCACCTCAGACTAGATACACACACCTCTTCCTCCACGCGCACAAACACACACTCTGTGACACTTATTATTGCACATTCTGGTGTTTTCTGAACGGTTCTGCCATTGTGGTCTTTGTTTTCTCTCCAGACCCAAGGCCTGGGGTCTGATTGATCAGTTAATGAAAGTCCTCGGCAGGCAGGTTACAATGAGCTGCTTGACCTGCCCCATTTTGGCACTCCTTTGACAAAGACTCCAATACCATCCTTTTTTATCAAATATTTGGGTAAAAAAAAGAAAAGAAAGAAAGACCTTAAATAAAATTCGCTTCATATTACGAGACAAAGATTTTGGGGGGGAAAGTTAGAACGATGGATCTTGTGTTGCTTTGAGAGCATGCCTTGAGTGTGTGTGTGTTTCTGTGATGTGGTAAAACTACAGAAACATGGAGGTTGAGTTCCAAGGATGGAACTTGAGACTGTCCTCGTTCCCCTCTCGCTGGCCTCTGAGGAGGAGCCACCGGAGCTCGCTCCTGCCCCCGCTCTGCTCCTGCCTTCCTCTGCCAGACGCATAGCTTTAGTTTCCCTCCCAGGCCATGAGGGTATCAAGTTTGTTTTGGAGCGGAGGGGAGGAGGAGAAAGAAGAGGAGGGGTGTGAGCAAGACTGGTGTTTGACAAGAGCAGAATTACGGGGGACCAATCGTAGTGATGGTGCCAAATTGAAACGGCTATACGGATGGAGTGAGGCGCATGGGAGGGATGGAAGGAAAAAAGCAACAAACAAGTCCCTCCTGGCCCGTTGCTGCCCCTGACCCCTCATCCATAAATTCCATGCCAGCAGCTGGAGTTGTGAAGCGGCCATTTTATGAATGAGGGTGGGGAGGAGAGAATGAAAGAGGGGAGAGGAAGGAGGAAGGAGAGGGAGAGGAGGCGGGTCAGGTTGTGTGTGTGTGTGGGTGAGACGCGGCTCAGAGGCGCTTGTGGTGGGGTTGGCTATGTGCATGTATGCGTGTGTGTGTGTGTGTGTGTGATTGTGCGTTCATGTGTATGTGTGGCGAGTGACTGTTGGGGCTGAGGAGGAGCTCGGGGTAGGCCCACACACATGCACTCTTGCCTCCTCGCAGGCTTTGTGTGTTTGTGTTTTTGTTCCTGCCTCCGCTGAGACACTGTGCAGTCTGAAGCAAAGACCCAATTTGGACTGTGCTCCCGCACAAGGCTGCTCATTTAGGAGCCGCGGCAGATCAGTCCTCGGAATGAGCAGCAACACGCACAACTTTACTTCTATAAAGTATTCGCCGGCTTTGGTGTGAATTGTCTGTAAACGTCACTGTGTTATTTTAAAGCTGAGTCAAAGGATGAGACTACCAGACACTATTTTTGCAGCACAATTATTTCATTTAAGTCTATTATTTAGAAAGAACAATTCATGTTATTCTTTTTATTGAACACTGTCACATTCTTCTTTTGTGGCCTTTGACAGTGGATCCTCTGATCTCCTTTTCTGACAGTATAGCACACAAATTGTCATGACGTGGGGCGTAGCACTGCCAAGATGTATTGATCCCTCAGTCCCATGGCTAGCGTCGACCCTGAAACCGCACGCACAATGCTAGCACGGATGTCTTTGGGTCTCAGTGGGGAGTCAGCTTTGTTTGATGCATGGTGGGATGGGGGCGGGGGGTCCTGTGTCAAGGGAGAGGGGTTGAACGCTCAGGCCTGCTCCACCCTTTTTCATTTGTATACCCCTTAGTGCAGTAGCTGATATTGTCCCTGTAATTTCCAGAAGTTTTGTTAATTTTTTATGGTCTGGTGGCCCCCTAAATTTCAGTTATAAATATTAAAAACCATCATAATGCATGTCCGAAGGGTATATGTAATGTATCATCAATCAATATTTAATGTTAATGCTAATAAGAGCCAGTCACCCTATGGGAGCGAGGTCAGGGGTAGTGCAACCTCCTGCGTTGTCATGGTGATCGCAGCCCCCTACTCTCTAAACCGTAGCAGTAGGTGGCAGGCGCCATTAGCCAGTCAGTCAGTCGGTGCTGGTCATGTTGTGCTGTCGGTAATGAGAGCTGACACAGGATGATGGAGCAGACAGGAGGACACGCTGTCACATGCTCAGGGACTGGAGGACGTCCTCTGCTGTTGTTTACCGCTCACTGATGTGCCTGCGAGCCCCCTGAGGCTGCAGAGGAGGAGCAGCTCGGCCTGGAGATGACCCAAAACTCTGTTTACACCTAGTGCGTGCTCTGTGTCCCGGACACATTGGGAACACTGTGTAAGAGCTGGGTGCGCTCACTTGCTCTCGGGGCTACTTTGTGAACACATTTTTCGTGTTCCCCCCTTCTCGAGGACAGACGGTGCAGTAGCCTGATAACATGTTTCAGGTGTGCCCGCATGTACTGTAAAAGGAATGTGCTCCTGCAGGCAGAAAGGAGCTGGGCAAAAAGTTAAGATAAATCTGGCTGTCTGACTCCATCGAAAATATATGTTCGTTTATGTTCCAGAAAAAGCCACCGAGTTTAATATGCCAATAATCTTTTAAGTCATGAAGCAAAATTGCCAAACACACCCAAATTCCACCTGATCAAATGTGAGTTTATTTAGCGATTAATATATTTGGGACACTGGGTAAAACAAACATTGTGATTGGACAGAACATTGTAATGGACATTTTTTACTTTTGTTATCAATTATAAAAAGAGCTTCTACTTATGTTATTAGTCTGTCATTTCCAATATAAGTGTCATATTCGTAAGTATATCTATACTAACAATAATATAACCAGGGGACTTTAATATAACTTATAAAAAACTGACACTGAGGTTGAAGTTGTTTGCTAGAAAATGTATGTTGCTGTACCTTTGGATTTGTTTTGTTCCTTGTTTTCTTATTTTGCTAAGTGTACCAGATTATGGGTTTTACCTCTGTTGCTGTTGTGAGTGTTTCCAGTGAAATTGGAAGAAAAAGTTAAAAAAAAATGAGTACAGTGAGGCTGGGTAGAATAGCCATCAGCTGTTGTGGTGCAAAAGACTATAGGACACACACACACAACTCCTTTGAGAGGGGGTCAGGGCAAAGTAATATTAGCTCTTAACAAGTCCACCACAAGACAAAGCAGTGCTTGGAAATTTGGCCATGGAAAAAAGGCCCCGGAGTATGAGCCAGCACTTTGATGGCTTTCTTTCGAGTGGTAGTTAAAGGATACGGTCTCCTGTTTCCTGTGTTTGCTCCGTCTCGCTGTGTGTGCGTGATTGATGGCTCATTGATTGAGCAGCGTGCTCCCATTCCTGCTCTCCGCCAGCGAACTGTCCCCTGGCTGTCTGCAGCACCGGCTTTTCCAAAGCATGGGAGTGTAATGCACATGCGTGTTTGTCTAAGTGCATTGTGGAGGAGATCCCTGATGTAGCAGGTGTGATTCACTCCCTCAGGCTTCTTGTTGTGATTGTGTTGCTCGGATGTTAGAACACATTCGTGCTTAATATTTAACACCTGCTAATATCGGTTAAGACAATATTAAGAATTGAAATTATGTGTATTATGCATGGGATTTACTGCTTTGTAGAATCACAATCATCTTCTGTCACGAGGTGCGGTGAATTGTTAATTTCTAAACCAGTTCCAAAGGTGCAGCAGTGCTACTATGGACTAGTTAATATACCCTCGGGCAATACAGTTAGAATTTATGATGTGCAATTTGGCTGCTTTCAGACTAATAACAGTTTACAAGATATTTATGAAATAACACCAATAAATTATACAGCTGGGGAGAGCAGAGCTGCTTCCTTTGCATGAAGCGTGCGCAGTTGGTGCACACGGACGGGAGAGGGAGAGAGTGAGGAATGGCACAAAACCGATGTAAAGTGGCCGGTTTGGAGGAGCCCTTCGGGCTGAAAGAAACCGGGCTGGAAATATGTTATCCTAAGTCTATAATATTATATACGTCAAAGTTCAGATTATGAAACTCGACGAGGGTTCGTTACTATGTGGCAACTATTCTGTATTTAAGATGGGTTTGCCGTACGCATATGTACATATGTATTGCTGTCCTAAATCTAACAATTTTGAGATAGATTCTGGGCCATATCAGGAAAAAAAAGGGCTGTCCAGACTTGTGTTTACATGTACGTGTGACAAGTCTGCACTGAGTGCGCCCGTTTCCCCATGGCTTAGGCCTCCTATTGGTCCTACAGTACTGTTGCATCCTTGTTCGTTGAGTCGTGTGAGGTCCGCAGCAACTAAAAAACAAAAGGGGCATATTTTTTTGTAAGCCAGCGCTCCAGAGTTGGCAGCAGTGGTGCGTGCCCCTTATCTGTGTCCCAGCTGAAGGAGAATGTTGCCTGTGGCCCGGAGAGGAGAGGAGAGGAAGAGGAGGGGCAACGCAGCCCACTGTTTTCAAACTGTGTCTTTATGTCTCCCCTGACTGCAAATGGGCCACTGCGTTTCACAATGGACGGCATTGTTTGTGTGGAGGAGAAAAGCGTGGGTATTTTGTTTCAATCATTTCTGGAAGTCTTGTGTTTGACACGGTGGGGGCTCAGCACTTCCTGTGTTTGGAAAGCAAGTCTGTTCTCCGTGCCCATTTCTCTGCCTCTCTGCTGGCATGCGTCCCCTCGGCCCTCTGTGCCATCCTCTGAATGAGCTGATTGACTCTACGTTCGCACCTGAGGGGTTGTTAACGATCCTGCATCGACTTATCTTGGTAGTCTGAGGTGGAGTTTACGTCCTCTGTCTTTTGCTAGCAACCTCATCAGCCATGAAACACCTGTGTGTTTGCTTGCATGTCCTCTCTGCATGTGTGTCCCATTCTGCCCACATGCTAATGGACCACACGCTGACCCATTGGAGGCCACAGGGTGGAAATGAATGGTAATTAAGTGTAGACCAAACCAATGGAGGAAGATAACTCGGGCTCCTCGATCAAAGACTACATGGATGGATTTCATTCCTTCACAGTTCGTTCGCTTGCCTTTCGTTTTCTAACTACTTTCTCCCCTCACTCCTCCTCCTGAACAAGGGAGGTCATGTGAGCTGCTGAGGTCCCTAAAAGGGGCAAATAAATCCCAATGTGTGCATGTGTGTGCGCAAGGGAGTCAGAAAAAGAAAGTGGAGAGAAAGAAAGGAGGAGGAAGACCAGACCCCCCCCCCACACACACACACAAAAGAGGGGGTGAGAAATGGGGAGAGAACCATGATGTCACCGGTAGCCAATAGGAAATGTGGGCTGGGGACTGTTTTAGGCCCATCAGCTGTCCTGCTCCATCCATTTTGGCTCCGCCTTTCTACCGTTGGCACGGTATGTTCAGGCATGGCTTTAAACATGCGTCCCCCTTTGGCCTCTACTCTCTGACCTTTGACCCTGCCCAAGCCCTTTAAGGTCAAACCCCTTACTCCCAGACTCTTGTTCTGGGTATATACCATTTCATTCATTTGGGCTAAGCTCACTGCAGTTGACTTTCCCACTGAAACTGTGTCCCTTCACTCTATATGCTTAAGATTAGATTGTGGGCTGCAGCCTGTTGCTGCTATGGTTTCCATGCTCTCTGTATCATGACTGGCCTGCTTATATTTGGGAGCGTGAGTGGAAGACTTGCGTCATGGTGAAATCAGATTAACGCCGAGACCCAGGTTGAAACTGAGGAGCTGTGTCTGCGCTGAGCCTGTTAGTGAAACTCGCTGCATGTGACGTAACTTCCAATTTGTTCAGAGACTTGTAAACACTTGTAAACACATGACGATTTTTCCCCCCCCCCCCAACACTTCACTGCTCAGGGTTTGTGCGACTGCCATATTTGGTGGTGTTGTTACTCAATTGCCAATGAGGACACGCTGTTATGAGTTCACTGTTTTCTGCCCCGGGATGGCTTTTTAGTGTAATTGGTGCCTCTGCGTTTTAAACGGTAACATGCATCGCCTATTTCATTGTCACCTTCAACCGCGTGGAATAAAGGCCATGTTTAAGGTAATGTAGCTCCTAATTAAGGTATTCAGGCCCACGCTTTGATGTGTAGGGATCAAGGGAAAACTGGATCATTGAACGCTGCCAAACATTTCCCATCGCCGGCCCTCTCGGGCCTTATCAGCGTGCAAACACTGCAGTTAGCGATGAGTGCCTTTATTCCTCTGTGATGTTCAGTTATCCGTAAAAATAACTGCAACCTTTTAACTTCCTGAGCAGATAAGCGATTGGAAAAACAATCATGAGGTTTGTGTGTGAATAATGAAAAGGTAAACCCCCTGACAGGCCTCCTCTGTGTGAAATTAGGCTTTGTTTACATCCGATAAATCAATACAATTAGGTTTTAGTGTGATACCATCTGGGACTACGTTATCTTAACCGACTAGTACACTTGGAAGGACTAGACTAAAGCCTCAGTTTTGAATCTCCAGTTGAGGGGAATTTTCTGCCCCGTCGTAGGAGATGTTAACTCAGGGCACAACTGTCCCTGCTTAACCCCGCAGCTTGTGCTATTTTTTTTTTCAAAAGACGGAGGGCTGCCTCACAAAAAGGATTCTGTGTATCCTGGAGAAACTCGCAGTGAAAATTAAATTAAATGGAAGAAAATGGAAAACCCTAAATCCAGATGTCACATTTGAAGTGGTTAATAGGACTGCACAGTATGTCAGGCTCCAGTGAGGTGGTAGACACTGATGCATATGTCCTGCGGGGCGCGGGAGGGGGTGCACCGGGGAAATGGGCAGAGCGATTCACCACAGTCTGTGTGCGAGTGCCAGAAGGCCGCTGCTGTCCTCTGTAGGATGAGGAAAGTGCCTTTGCGTATACACCTAGGGGCGGCAATGTTTATGACTTTATGACCACTTTATGTACATGGACCTAAGTATGACCCTCTGATGTATACATTCAAATGCAAACAAACATCAACCCTAACATACACATATGAAATGCACAATGCAAATTATCAGCTCAATAGTCGGCTAATGGCCTCCTCCGTGTTTGCGGAGCATTCCATTTTAACCTGGTAGGAATGAACACACTGGATGGCGTGCCAGAGCGATGTTTGGGCATTGTGTCGCAGAGCTGCAGATGGTCATCTACCCAAAATAGAGCATGGCATCCAAACCACTACTATTCTGATGCTGCGGTGATGAGAGGCCCAACCAAGTGTTGGCACAGGGTGAAAAAATGTTACACCACGTTCTGCACGTGGTGGTTGCAACGCAATATTTTACAGGTATTGTGAGGGTAAAAAAAAGGACTTCAGTGTGGAGAGAATCAACACTGGTCCATATGGCTGGAGGTTTGCTCTGGCCTGCTGCCTGTCCACAGACAGGTGGGTACACAGCCAGGTGTGAGTCTGAGCTGGCACCTGAGCAATGTCAAGGAGCAAATTGTTCGTTTTGCGCGGGCACTTTTTTTATGTTTCTCTCCAGTGCCGCATAGTGAAGCCAATGTTTGGTGGATATCATTTACACTTTATACGCGTGTTTCGGCATTAATCTTTCACGATTTTCTTCTTGATGGGTGTACAGTGCAGTGTATAGGAGGCCGAGGGAGATGCGAGGGGCTTGTTGCTCTCACTAACCCCAACCAGTCAACCACTGTGTAAAGACTTTATGTAGCAGATCTGGGAAGGCGGGTATTTTTGGGAGGCACTTCAACTGAGGGGAAAAATTTAAGAAAAATGAATGAACAAAAACATTGCCTGAGTTCACCGCAGAGGTTTCTTCCCCCATAATGATTCTTGTCTAAGCACCCTAGTCACTTCAAGTGCCAGGGAATGACATGATTGTTTCTGTGAGTGTGATTAAGGAGCTTAACCAGGGGACTAAAAGCAAACAAAAAGTATTAAGCTGGCACACTGCTGAAGACATTGGACTGTCACACAGATGTTTTTTCTTTTTCAAATGGCACCAGAGTGGCAGCAGGTGATGCCCTTACTATCCATTCGTCGGGGTGTATGAGTCAGATAGGAGGATCTTGTTTTTTGGTTTAAAGGTGTCATTCACAGTCATGACAGCTAATATGTGAGTCATCAGAGATCAACTGGAGAGTTGCCTGATTTAAACTGTACCACTCCAGGGATGCCGAAAGGATGTACTAGGACTCTGGCTTACTATGTTAAGGTTGTGTCCAGGCACAGTTATGGGGGTGTTGCCTTCAGTGTATGGCCCTGCAAACAAATATCGGGATTATTTGTGTAGCTCCTTATAAAAGGTTTGGCTTTGTTTATTTGAAGTCTGATACGAGGGGTTATGTGAATTTGGTTTCCAATTTGGTTTGGTTATATCCTGTCAATTATTGATTGAAATAACTGAACAATCTTCTCAGCTTTATGAACGGCTTTTAGCTCAAATTATTAGAATGTATTTAGCACTTTACGGCTAAAGGTTAAAATAGATCTCCTTACGCTTGTTTCAACGTCTTTAACAGCTTTTATCCCTTCTTCTGTGATTTAAAAACACAAAATCATTCTCACATGTGATGGTCCTGCATACCTGTTTCCCTTTAAGAGTGCAATTAACAACAAAGCAACAACAACAGCAGCAGCAGCAGCTGCAGAGAGGGCCAAAGCCTGAGGGTAGAAGGAAGGGGTGTGCGTGTGTATCCCTGTGTGTTGTTGTGACTGAACGCGAGTGAGGGGAAATGCCACGCATGCCTGAACTCACAGACCAGCACGTAGTTTTGTGAAAAACACATCGCTGGTCTTTGGTGGGCACGGGAGTGGAAGAGACCCAGAAACAGTGGGACATGGAGGTGTGGGCTCACGCACACCTTTGTGCGCAGCACTGAACAGAGATTTAGCCGAGCTCTCCTGAGCCAGCTGTCTGTATGAGAAACAATCACATCGTGACGCTGTGTAGCGCGGCGCCCCCCCACCTGCCAACAAAACCCCTCTGATCAGCAGAATGGTCAATCTTGCCAGACATGCACAAGCCTGACACGCGCTGTCTGAAAAGGTGAAAACACCATGTGGTTTGCCTTTGGCGGAGAGGGGAGAGGAAGCATCCTCTCTGGCCGTCTGGGCTGATGTGGTTTAAACAAGTGTCTGGAGTGATCCACCGGGGGCTCCCAGGGAGGATTGGGTTGCCGGATGAGGATGTGGCCTGGTGGAGCTCAGGGAGTAAAGGGGGGGGGGGGGTCTCCTACTGTAATTCTGTTCAGCCACCTTTCTGTCTGCCACTGCTCTCAGCACCGGTAACCCAAGCTCACCGGCCCTCTGACTCTGCACAGGGCGGAGGGCTTTGCATCCACATTAGGCAGTGGATTGCTGTGGTGTGCAGCGGCGTGAGTACTTTGGTGAATGGAACTAATGTGGAGTTAAATTCAATCATGTCACAATCGAGCTATGGCCCCATTTATGTAGTGGAGCAAGGAGAAGGTGGTGTGGCTGACGCACAATGTGCAGCTCCGACATAAAGCTTCTTCAAAATGAATGATGTAGTATTATTATGCTAAATAAATGTAATATTGCACAATTATCATCGTCATTTAATATATTATTATACTTTGTCATTTATATATTTACATTATATTCAACATTTAACTACAGTAAATCAATCAAAATGCATTGCCTTTGGCTGGAAACCCCTTTGTTTAAAATGTGCCCCTAGATCCAGTATAACATGTTTTGCTACTTATTATTTCATGTTCCAGTCAAGGCGCAGCACAGTTTACAGGAATAAAGTTTGTTGTTGAGTAAACTACATTTGTCCAGGTATTTCCTTTAACTTATGGTTTCTTCGAATCTGCGGAAAAGCCATGCTTAATCCCCCCGCACGCCTGCTCAAGAGAGGACTTGTTTACCATCCCTGCTCCAGCCTCAATAACATGTCAGTCATTGGGAGTAGATCCTCCCCTGCCCGGCTGCTATTGGCCCGGCACATAGCTCCCAGTTTAACCCCCACCCTCCTCTTCCGTGACACCCTCCTCCCTGCTGTCCCTGTCCCGCAGCCCCACTGTGAATAATGAATGATTTCCCCACTGTCTGTCACGCTTCCTACCTATATTCAGTGACACTGGGAAAACACGCTGCACTTTGATATTTTAAAATGAAGTGTTTCATTCTCCCTTCCAGATATATTTGTTTTGCCTTTTATGTTCCTCTGCGGCCAGGATTAGTTTGGGAAGATCATATCAGGTGACCAACGTTGTTATAATCAATTTTCCAACATTGCTGGAAGTGAATGCGTCACCAGCTTCCGATTGTAAACAGCGATGCAGCTGCTCTCCAGTAAACCAGGCATGACTCTAATTCAGACGAGACTTGGCGTCATCCTCTAAAGCAGTATTTTTATTCAATAAAGTAAAGTCATTAATATGTTTGTGCAGCCACACACCCGAACGCACACACACACACCCCTTTATCAAGTAGTCAGTGTTGAACTTGGTAAAATCATCTTTATTTTCCATACTACCTGTGGGTCAGACTTGGAGACACATGACCCCGAACCCCCCCACCACCTTGCAGGCTGTGCTTTAAGAATGAAGCCTGATGGTGAAATAATGTTACCCCCTCTATTGCTCAGCTGCAGGCTCATATCACCCCTACTTAAGTCCCAAGTGCATGTACGTTTTTGCAGCTAGACGTCCCTCTCACATACCCCTCAATGATCGTGTTTTTGCTGTGAAAAATAACCTCATCCTCTCCGGTTTCTTCAGCTGTTTTTGTGTGGTTGTTGCGGAACAAGGGGATAAGCTATCTCCCGCTTGAATCCTTTCGCGACCTGGAACATTCTGCAGATTCTTAACATAGCGCTGGTGACTGCAAGATATACCTTTAGAGCAAAAACAAACGGTGCTCAGCACTTGTCTGTCTCTCAGCCTATTAGTGATACCTCCTCCTCCTCCAGGCCGCTGTATTTAATGACCGTTGTTGGGATGCACCAGCTGCTCAGAAGGAGGCTCCTCAGCGCTGACTGTTGTTTTCTTGTTGACTATAGGCTGATGGTGTCTAACCTGACTTTGTGTTTGCTCAGGGAAGGGGGAGGGGAGTACAACATCATAATCAGGAGACTTGTTTGTCTGTGCAGATAACGTTTTTTTTTTGTTTGTTTTCACAGTTAGTTAGTCATCCTCCTCAGTAATTGTAATCCGATATGTGCTTACATGGGGTCAAATACCAACCTGCTGATGCTTGTAATGTATTCCCGCAAATATCAAATCTCTGGGCGCTACACGGATGATGACGACTTATCTCAAGAGGAGCCCCTTGTTAGGTAGTCCCTTCCCTTTGAAGTAGTGGAAACCCACAATGCCCTGCATAGTTATCTGTGAAGGGCTGTGGCGTGGTAGCACTAGGAGCATCTATAAATAGAGGAATTGTATCCTTGATACCACGGGTTGTTTGGTCACACAGTGGAACCGGGTCGACTTATATGGATTCAAGGCAGTATCTCACCCCCTCCCTACACTTTCCTCTGGCAAAAGGTATGCATGTTTGACATTTCTTTTCATTGAGGAGTCTGTTAAAATGATGCAGAGGGAAGGGCCCTCCACCAATAAGGCCCATTACAGTTTGCCTTGGCTGCCCCCTTTTGGTAGGATTCCAAGAAACTGAAGCCTGGCTGGTGTTTCTCTCTTGTTTTTTTTCTTCTCCCTCACCGTGCAAATGTGCAACACAGAATGTCAGCATCGTATTTCCAATCAAATCACAGCTGTTACGTGAGAACCTGTGTGTGTGTTTGTGCGTGTGTGTGTTGGCATTTGATGCTGGTATTCTTAAAAAAGAACTTTGCCATTTGTTTTGAACAAGATCCAGAGTAGACAGAATATTCATGAAGCACTGCACAGCCAGTCAAGGCCCAGTGTGGTAGAACATATATATGTGTGAAGCTATACATAACACACTAAAGGCCATGGAGATTAATTCCATTACCACTTGTGCTGTCATGATTATACCAACATAGTCAGCTGTAACTGCAGTTTAACTCAATGGTCTTTCTTAAATGGAAACATGAAGCACCAGCTTGAGTTTTTTTTGCTCTGTAGTGCACTGTCACTTTCACAACCTAACAAACGTTTTTTAAAGCAAAATTAAATATTAAATGAGATCAACTCAGCAGCACCCGGCTTCACTTTCTTGACTGATTCACAAAGCAAAACCACTTATGCACCGACAATTTAAAACCAGAAAAACAAGCAAAGCTCCTCTCCACAAAGATTTCCACAAGCCAATTTGTGTGCGTGTGCACTGTGTCACAGGCACATTCTTCGTCATATCTATTCACATATCCTACTTCAGTGTGTATGATGGAGATGACACTGATGACAGGACAAGTTATATATAGTGTCACCGTCTAGAATATAATGTGAAATGTGCGTTTCTACTGTACTTTTGTCTGAGTTTGTATGATTGTGTGTTCGTTTGTGCACGAGCACATTTCTTTTCCAGCTCTGGCTCTGCACCAGAAGGCCGTTGCTAAGAAACCAGGAGTGCTGTGTCTCTTATTTCAGTTCATTTCAGCTTTATTGGCCCAGTGGGGAAATTTGTCTTGCAGCACTAACAAAGAGCATAACAATAAATAGTAAACAGTTAAAGGCCCGATGTACAAACAAGCCAAGGGCATGGGGGCCAAGGGTTTGCTACATGTACAATTTGTAATACACCGAAATTTTGTAACAGATGACTGCTGTGATTTATGCTACACATGTCCGCCAAAGAAACCCTAAAACTTAACCGACTCTTTCCCAGAGTAGCTCTTGATCTAGGTAGAGACTCTTCAAACAGGGAGCAATCATTAGACGAAAGCATCTCGTTACCGGCCCCTTCACAATCACTTATGCATATCCAGACGCACACACGCGCACACACGCACTCTCCCTACAGCTGCTTTTTGATCTCTCAATTTTAGTTAGGGGTGGGAATCATACATTTCCTTCCCCTCTACATCTGCTTTTCGTCAGGTATTTCTCTCTCTCAAAAGAGGCTACAGGAAAAATGCATTTGTACACCTACCATTTGCCCTTTCCATCTGTGTCAATGATGTAGTTGTAGTAGTAGAAGATAGTCAGGTCCGACTATCGGCAAGCACTAATCGTGTTGTCTTGTGTCATGAACCCGAATGAGCAGTCCTTGCAAGGAAAATCCCGTGACCGACTTTTAGCCTCGGCAATGACTCTCCAGTTCGAAAGCGTTGCTTTTTAGCTCTGTGGCCCCAGTGACCAACTATAGCTCTGCACCTGCAAAACGTCAGAATAACATTTGTATTAGTGTTTAAACTTGCATTCTTTCTCTTCATGATTCAGTTAGAAGAAAAAAAATTACGTTCTGTACGAATACCCTTTCACCTTTAAAGTTGATTGCAGTCTATTATGAATTCTACTTTTACACAGACAACAATGGAACACTGTCCCAGAATTATTAGAATCAAATGTGTATTACAATCGACAGTTGTGCTGAACTGAACTGCCTTATATTGAGAGACTTTTCGAATGTTTTGGTTGCCACATTTACATGAGTGGAGGAAGAAAATTAAAAACACATCTCGCTATAATTCAGTCCAGTGCAACATATCACAAAATATGTCCTCACTCAGTAATGCACATAGCTGAATTGTAGCTGCCATCAGAGTCAGTTATACAGAGTTTAACTTCATCTAATACTTTTAAGACTACATGCAAAAGTAATTGACATTACTACAGAATAAATTGATTGAGACAGGAGTTAATAATTAATACATCAAAACCTGGTTACATGTTCTAGATGACTTCATCATGTATTTTCATAGCAAAACAAATGTTCTTGTCCCTGTGAGGGAGGGGGGTTTATTTTGGAGGATGCATGCACATACCTCTCTGTACCTACTAATTTTGATTTTGATTTTACTTCCTGAAGATTTTTTAAACCTGAATTTTCTTTTTTTTTACACCCCTTGAGGATACACAGTCACATATATTGTTACATAAACTGAAGCTTCATAAAGGCAAAAATGTGCATTCGATTATGTTGGTGAACTTCATGATGTGGGTGTTTAAATGTAGCCAAAGTTGAATGAAGAAAACCTGAAAGAGATGAATTATTAATATTATCTGTTTGGTGTTTAACAGACCAGAACGCGTTTGAATGGGTTAAAACAGTATAGTACAGTATAGAGTGGGGTACAGATTAGGCATATATAGGCATATATATATATATATATATATGCCTATATATGCCTAATCTGTACCCCACTCTATACTGTACTATACTGTTTTAACCCATTCAAACGCGTTCTGGTCTGTTAAACACCAAACAGATAATATTAATAATTCATCTCTTTCAGGTTTTCTTCATTCAACTTTGGCTACATTTAAACACCCACATTTCTAACACTACCTGTGCCACAGCAGCTTTAATTGTGTGTCTTTTTGACCTTTAGCATCCCTTTGATTGTATATTGTAACAGTAACCATGTGCAGCAGTGCAGACTGTTTGAAACTGACCTCTTTGCCATCTCTCTCTCCCTCTCTCTGTCTCCCCCAGTTTGCCCGGAGAACTGCAAGCTGGCCTGCACAGACAAGGGGGAGTGTTGCCACAGCCAGTGCCTGGGCAGCTGTACCGAACCCAACAATGCAATGGCCTGCTCCGCCTGCCTCCACTATTTCCACGAGGACCGCTGCGTGCCAGACTGTCCCCAGGGCACTTACAAATTCGAGGGCTGGCGCTGCATCACCATGGACCTGTGCTCTCAAGTGCACCTGCAGGGTGACACTCACTTTGTCATCCACGGGGGAGAGTGTATGCACGACTGCCCCTCCGGCTTCACACGCAACGAGACTAATCGGTAAAGACGTACCCTTCCCTTCTTGTTTAGGTCTGGTTTGAAGATGCCACGGCAGGTGACACACAATGTACGAAACGTTCGGGAGCACTCGTAGAATAGAAAGCAAACATATAGCAAACGATGTACGTTTTTACATCATGTGCATAAGTTGTCTTTATTGAAGTGATCCTTTTAACAGAGAGAAAGCACACCATGGCATTTGGCCTTTTTTTTTATTCCTTGACTTATTTTTCGGTGAAAAGATATAAAATATAAAAATAATAAATATTCTCTTCAGTATTCACATGCACGCACGCACGCACGCACACACACACACACACACACGCGCACACACTTACACACACACACACACTATAGCAGCTTTTGTTCCTTGTGTAGTTGTGCATAATACATTCATTTGCGTTAGATATCCTTGAGGTGAACAGCTGAACCAGCTATACACAGTTTCCGATCATAAAGAAGGACACGCTACTCGGAATGTAAGAATTGAATTGAAAGAATGAAACAGTACATTTCACATGTAAAAAAAAAAAAAGGAACTAATTCGAGAAGTCTTACTTTGAAGCGTCAACCACTTGACATCTCTTTTTCTTTCACATAAACTTAATGTAAGGACACTTCTCCCTGCGCAGCTCCCCTGCCTGTTTCGTCTCATCAATTTTCTGCTGTTGTGCCTCTGAGGTCAATACAGTGAATCACTCTCTCACGAAAGGGACTGTAAAAGATTATACTCTCCGTGTGAGAGGTGACCTTGTAGGGGCTTAGGCAAATTATTTCAGGGTAAGGCTGAAAATATGTATATCTTGAGAGTGTTCATATCACTCTCTCTTTTTTCTCGTCCGTCCCTTCCCTCTGCTCTGTGCAGTATGTTATGCAGTGCTTGCAATGGATTGTGCGACAAGGTCTGCAACTCCCCTGTCATCGACTCCGTGGATGCTGCTCAGTCCCTGAAGGACTGCACTGTCATCGAGGGCAATCTGGACATCAACATTCGCCACGGAAGTGAGTGCAGTTGACTAAAATTCATCAGCCAACAAACTATCGAACTCACACCGTGCTATAATGTATTTTTTTTACTGATTACGGCATGGTAACTCTACTAGAGTGTGATGTGTTCAGCTGCCCTGCGATATATTATGATCCCTAAGTAAAATAAGTATTAGAGCCTGGCAGTCTTAGGCCGCCGAGATGCACAGGAGGGCCACAAAATCAACAGTGCATCCAACCCAATTATCACTTTATGCCATAATGCTGTTTATTTGCTAAGTTGACAGGACGGCTCACAAGCTAATCTCCACATATGATAAAGCTTATTCCATTTAGTGCTCATTGGGATATTTGCATTAAGTGCTAGACCGGCTGCCCCGGTTGCAGTATGGGTCCCCTGTGTATTTTTTAAAATGTGGCTTTCGTGTACCCTCTGAATTTTCCTATGCTGTGATGTTTGTGTTGTCTTTTGGCTGTGTGTGTGCTTTTGTGAATGTGTTTCTTTGTTTATCTCATGTCCCTAGATAACATCGCGTCTGAGCTGGAGAGCTTCATGGGATTGATCCAGACAGTGACGGGCTATGTGAAAATTCGACACTCCCACGCACTTGGCTCTCTCTCCTTCCTCAAGAGTCTGCGTAACATCAATGGGCAGGAGCTCATCGACAAGTAAGGCTCGTCTGCACCGTTTGTCTGCAACTGTTTTTTTTGTGTGAATTGTTGATGTGACTAAGAGAATTAGTGGACAAGAGCAAATCTCAGCATAGCAGGGGAGGTTGTCCCCAGCATATAATTAAAATGATACATAAATACATACATGTCAGGGGGACCTCTCGTCGACTGAACGCCCTCATTGATGTTGGGGGCGTGCGCATTAACACACATTGATTAAAGTTAATTAAATGTATATATATACAGTTTTTACACAAGTTTTGTGTTGATTAACAATGTTTTAACATATCACAGTATCATTCCGCACAGTGATTCATGAAGACATGCAGACAGTCCAGATAAGAGAGTGAGGCCACTTATCAGAATAGAAAGTCTTGGATAGGAGGGAGAGGCTTTTTTTGGGAATGGCCAACGGGGTCACGGGAAAGTCAGTTGCCCTTCTCGTTGTTGTGTCTCCCACGATAAAGTTTCACTGGGAGGAATGTTGTTGAGGATGGCAGACATTCCCTTCACTCGGGTGATGGTCCGCTGCACGCCTGGGACTGCCAGACCTCAGAGTGTTGGCGTCGATGCTGTTTGGGTTTCGTGTGCTCCTCGCTACAAACCCTGGCCTCGTTGGCCAACAGGCTCACGCAACCTGTGCCCATCGAAGCCCGCCTTTTGTTAGTGCCGTGCACTGCCACCGGGTGGCAAAAACATGTCCTTTTTAGTCCCAAATTTCGGCGGAGGTCAGCTTCCATTTAAAGGTGTACATAGCGGGAAAAAGACTCTGCGTCCGTCTGCCTGAGATGGCTGTAACATCTGCTTTTTATTTCCATCTCTCGTCAGCATGTATTCGTTCTCGGCCATCAACAACCAGCACCTGCAGTACCTGTGGGACTGGAGTCAGCACAACCTGACCGTACACGCCGGACGCCTCTTCTTCCGCCTGAACCCCAAACTCTGCATGTCGGAGATCCACACTATGTGGGAGAAGGCGAGAATAACGGTGAAGCCGGAGGAGGGGGACTTCCGTAACAACGGCGAAAGGGCAAGCTGTGAGTATTTTTCTGCGTTGACAGACCGAGCGAAAATAGCTGCGCAAAGTATATATGTATTGGACGTCTCACTGAGAACTTTGGACTCTGTAACAACAGGTGAAAGTCACACGTTGATGTTCAAGACTAACAGGACAACGAGCCACGCAATCAAACTGACATGGGAGCGTTACAAGCCACCAAATGACAGAGACCTTCTCAGCTTCATAGTCTACTACAAGGAGTCGTGAGTATTGAGAAGATCAATATTCGCTGTAACATGACCCTATTCTAAAATTACTTTTACACTGCGATGGGTTTTTTTTTTGGGTAATACAAAAACGTACACAGATTTTAAAATATTTAATTCAGAACTTAATGTGTCCGAAAAATTATTCAATTATTTATAGAAAAACCTCATGCTGGTAATTTTTTTGTTTTGTTTGTTTGTTAGTTTTTTTGTTAGATGTTCTTAGATCGTTTACCCGAGTCACTACTATTATTTTTGTGCCCACCTCACCTCACTGCCAGTCAATTTCCTGTCTTTGATTAAAGTTGACAAGAATTTCAAAAAAATCCTTCCTGGACTTACTGAAGACACACATTTCTGCCCTTAAGGTAGTTCACTTGGGAGAGGAAAATGAATAAAGATAATGATTTATCACAGGCTATAAGTCACCCCTGGATATCTTTTACTTTCAATACCCACCGTCATGTTGCTTAGGCACCGATGTAAAACTCTTGATAAATGCCATGTCTTGTGTCGTCACCAGCCCTTTCCAGAACATCACAGACTTCGATGGCCAGGATGGCTGTGGCTCAAACAGTTGGCACATGGTGGATGTGGATCTGCCTCTGGTTAAAACCAGCGACCCAGAAGTGAGCCTTCTGCACCTCAAGCCGTGGACCCAGTATGCTATTTTCGTGAAGGCTGTCACCCTCCAGGTGGAGGACAAACACATTACTGGGGCGAAGAGTGATATAATCTACATTCGGACACGGCCGTCGCGTGAGTATTATTCTTAACAATGAAGGAATGAATGAATTGTGATGCCACCTTCTCAGTTAACTTCTGAATAAACCAGAGTCAAACAACATTTAAACATAACGTACCATTGGTTTTGCCCTATTGCAGTCCCGTCTGTGCCCAAAGAGGCCCGTGCATTTGCCAACTCCTCAACGAAGCTGGTGGTGAAGTGGTTACCTCCTCTGTTTCCCAACGGCAATCTGACCTACTACCTGGTCCGCTGGCAGCAGCAGCCTGAGGACAGAGAGCTCTACCGGCACAACTACTGCTCCAAAGGTCTATGAAACAATTTGAAGCTTTCAGAGTTCGACCCCTCTGATTCTTCTTCTTTCTTTGTCACTTGCAGGGACATTTTGACATTTTGTTTTGCTTTTTTGACAATTTGAGAAGAATAATGCCTCTCTCATGTCTGTCTGTAAAATATGAAGCCATTTGTTATTGCGTCTAGATTTGTGCATGTATTCAACAAACGCAATATACCAAAGTTAATTACTTACATATGATTTGTGTCCATTAAAGATGCTGGTGGGCAGGACCGACGTGCAGACATGAGAATGATATTGATCCCATACTTGTTCAGAAAATAAATGAATGCATTTCCCATATTGACTTATTATTTAGATTTTGAATCTTTCATACTAAATATAAGCTGTAATATTAATGCATAATGTTGCTCATCACTAAACTCTCCCTTTCCCTTCACACAGAGCTGAAAATCCCAATCAGGATCCCAGCGTCAGGGCTGACAGACACGGAGGAGAACACCAAGCCCACAAAGTTGGACCTGGCAGGGGCAGCGAAGGGCCCGTGCTGCGCTTGCCAGAAGACCCCCGAGGAGAAGGATCGGGAGAAGGACGAGCGCGTCTTCTTCAAAATGTTTGAGAACTTCCTCCACAACGCCATCTTTCTGCCGAGGTAAAGTGAGACCGTCCTGTCGGTCGGAGAGCGATCTCCCGAAAGTGTTTACGCCGCTTGCTCTGTGCGCTCTTTAGTTTGGAATTCTTATGAACTGGTGCCATTGTACATCATTGTGAAATATGGATACTTTTCAGTTACTTGCTTTGCCTGTCTCAAACACTCAGCAGGGATCTTAGAAATCCATATCTTTAAATGACGCCTCTGAGGCTCCAAGGTTCATCAATCATTCCAACAGCACTACGGTGCCCTTCCATTTTCTCGCACACTGTTCGGATCTTCCCCCTCCTCCTCTGTATGTTGATTTGCCATGTATAGCTGTCTAGGAGGCAAGCGGCAGGTCAGAGGCCTATGAACAGCCTCTCCACTTAAACAGAGACTACATTATAGACACACCTTTCTGGTTTTTCAGTGGATTAGACCTGGGGGTGAGGGGAAGGAGGGCGGGTAAAAGGGAAAGCAGAAAGAAAAAGAAATGTTTTCCGTTCTGTCCCGCTCCTCTCTGCTCTCCACTCTGCTGCTTCCCTCGCACGCTCTCTTTGTCTGAGAATTGGCTTCCCTGTTTTTGTCTCTTCCTTTTCTCCGTCTGGAATGAGGCAGCTGCCTGGAAATGTATAGTGAATCCATGTGGAATGTAAATAAATGGGGGAAGAGGACCCACCAGTGCTAGAATGCATCCGCAAAGAGGACGGAAGCCAGTATCCGTTCAGGAGAACCTTGTGGCACGATCCAAAACCTGTTATCAGCTGACCGGACAGTTTATCTACTCTATTCCCTATGGTTGTAACTCAAGATCAATACATATGGTTCCCTCTTTTGCTGCTGGATCCATTCATACTCGCTGTGGGCCTGCAGTGTGTTATTGCAGTTAAGACCAGGAACCAATAATGCGTTCATTCTCCTCTCCAAAGACTGAAAGGGTAGTCCTGTCTGAATTCCCTGGTTTAAAGGTAGACCCCTTTTTTTCTCGAGGTACTAACTACGTCACGATAGGGTCGTGCTTTACCTCGCCGAGGACGAATACCACAGGGCAAGGCCTGCAGTGTACGCTTTTAAGTTATGCACAGCAATGACAACTTTCAAGTTTTCCCCTGGAGTTTCAGTGGGTTCTTAAGGTATTGTCAGGAGTCGCTGATGGATCCTGTGTACTGGACTCTGGATTGTAGCACACTGTTGAAAAGGAACGTTAACACACCAGTGTGTGACTGGTCTTTCCCACGCATCCTGTGGATTTATTTCTGCTCAGACACGCAGGATGCTCCACTTGAGTTGATTTGACAGAAATGCATTCATCATCTCTTTTGATAGCCGATGAACTGTGTGAGACTCCCTCTGCCGTTAGAGCTTCTCAGCTCTGAGGATGTTTCTCCGTCTCACGCAGTTGCCGATTGAGTGTCTTCGGCTGCTGGACTCTTGGTCTTGCCGCATAAGTATGTTTCAGGGATTTTGGATTCATAGAAATGTGAGGGGGAACGTTCGCTTTTTTCAGAAATTTTAAACTGCTTTTAATATAGCTTCACAGGGAGTCGTGCAGCATTTGGATACATGCTCACACACAAACACACACACATAAACCACCCCCCCCCCCCCCCCCCCCCCCCCCCTCCCCCTGTCCAGCAAAATCCCCAAAATGCATTTGGGAGGTATTAACCTATACATATTTGTTACAGCAGGATTGCCAGTGTATGTTTACCTGTCACAATAGTGCTCACTCTCCATAATCAACTTTCCCGTCTGTATTTCAGACCTCCAGACCGTAAACGCAGAGATGTTTTCGGTGTGGCTAACGACACGCTGTCTGATGAAGGTAGAGGGAACACCACCCTCGGCCCAGGTAACAGCACGGATGGGATTCCTCCAGTCATAGAGTACCCCTTCTCTGAAGACAAGAGCACAACGGAATATTTGGACATCCCCAACGTGCAGCCCTTCACTGTCTACCGTATTGACATCCACGCCTGCAACGAGGAGGTGGGCCACTGCAGCGCTGGAGCCTTTGTCTTCTCCAGGACCAAACCTGCAGGTGAGAAACTGAACCGGTGCCCTAACACCTTTTCTGATTACGGAGACATGGTCCTGTTAAAACATTGTGTGTCTGTATGTGTTTGTATGTGCGCGCCGGTATTTCCCAGTCAAAGCAGATGACATTCCTGGAAAGGTGATCTCTGAGAGGAGTGACAGGCTCGAGGGTTGCGTGGTGCTGCACTGGCCCGAGCCAATCATGCCCAACGGACTCATCCTGATGTACGAGATCAAGTTCCGTCTGGGCACTGAGGTGAGCCAGGCTGCGTGAAATTAGAGATCCACCTCAGACATGTACGTACATTACATAAACCTACCGCTCAGGATATATACATTTGTGGTGGTATTGTCTTTCCACAAAAAAGTTTAAAAAAAAATTATAATAATTACATTCCAATCTGAGTGCATATTGACTGGAGGATTCCAGATTCCTCTGTTTATTCACTGTTAAACTTAAAACATGTTGTGACGTCACAAAATCCTGTTCATATGGATATGAACTCAGATGAGTGCAGACAAACCCTCCTCCCTCAGGACAGGAGTGTAAATAAGTCATTCGCACGCACGTCATTCTGCACAGTGGAGGTCAAACACCCAATAACAATAAGAAAAACGCTTTTAGAGGGGTACTTTAAACGTCATTTACATCAGTTCACATTACCAAAACATGTGGCACAAGGGACCCGTTACTTCTGATAGCCCCCATACAGCCCGGAATCTGTTTAGTGAAACACCATAAACACCAGCCACAATGTTTGCTTTCTTCCAGCCTGAGAAACACGAGTGTGTGTCGCGCCAGCAATACCGTGAGCACGGAGGAGCTCGGCTGACCAACCTGGGTTCAGGAAACTACTCTGCCCGCGTGCGCGCCACTTCTCTGGCAGGCAACGGCTCCTGGACGGAGAGCGTGTCCTTCTACATGCCACCACCCAAACGTAATACAACACTTCCGCACAAATAAATATTTGTATTATAATTTTTTTAATCAACTAATGTAATGTAGATAAGGCCTGACATCTTTAGTTTTTGCTAATTGCTTTCATTTCTCTGTCCTGTCCAACAGGAGACGATGGCGTGGCCTTTTATTTGGTCATCATAATTCCCATCCTCGTGACTTTTTTCATTGCCAGCCTCACCACCATTCTCTTCTTAGTGAACAAAAAGAGGCAAGCATCTTTTATGGGCATGTTGCTTGCTTATGTTGTTCTGCCTCGCTGTCCTCGTGAAACTTAACGACTGCTGAACTCTTAATTACAGTTAATAGGTGGTGGTAACATTACCCTGTGGTAGAGAGTAGACGTCCTATAGAGCATTACATATCCTGTCCACAGTCAGCTCTGCCCGCAGGCTAACTCAGATGTGCTCTTGTTTCCAGAAACAGCGACAGATTGGGAAATGGAGTCCTTTATGCGTCCGTCAACCCGGAGTACTTTAGTGCTGCTGAGAGTGAGAACACTAAATATCTTCTCAATTCCCTTTTTTCATGGGTTTATTACTGGTGCGTGTCTACAGTTTTGACCTGCTGTCCATTGTTTTGTGTCAGTGTATGTCCCGGATGAGTGGGAGGTGGCCAGGGAGAAGATCACCATGCACAAGGAACTGGGCCAAGGGTCATTCGGCATGGTGTATGAGGGACTCGCCAAAGGCGTGATCAAGGACGAGCCCGAGACACGAGTGGCCATCAAGACCGTCAACGAGTCGGCCAGCATGAGGGAGCGCATTGAGTTTTTGAACGAGGCCTCTGTCATGAAGGAGTTCAACTGTCACCATGTGGTAAGTGGGAGACATCTTAAAACGGTTAGCATCAGGCCCAATCCAGAAATATAGAAGAAGATAAATGATCCCAATCTGGCTGAGGATACACAAGGAGGTGCTTTGCCACGATCATCATTTCCTAATGAATCTGCGCAGAGATAGAGAGAAGGAGGTCCGCAGGTCAGGAGCCATGGCTGCACCGCGGCTCAGTCACTCATCAGCGTGATCACAGCCTCAGCCTCAGCAACAGTATACAAAGCAAGAGAGACCCTTTGTTATAATACACATCGCAAAAATGTGATCAACATTGAATGCTTCTGAATATGTGTGTTTACTCGGGTCATTTTATCCAGTCTATACCAATATTCATCTTTGCAAAGGACGGGGGGATGCAGCTTTTGAACTCATCCCACCTGAACCGTGACGCGCTGTGATTTGTGCAGGTGCGGCTGCTGGGGGTGGTCTCTCAGGGACAGCCAACTCTGGTGATTATGGAGCTGATGACACGTGGGGATCTGAAGAGCCACCTGCGCTCTCTGCGCAAGGAAGTAAACAGCTTTTCCCCTCTCACATAGACACACAACCTGGCGTTTCCCTTTTTTTTGTTTGAGGACCTTGATCGACATGATGCCTCCCACATCCACATTTTTCAACATATATGTGTGCACACACACACACACTGTGCACTGTATTTCTGTATCCGATAAAGTATCCTTCATAAATGTGCGATAAAGGAAGCAGAGATACATTCCATGAAAGCAGGCTGACCGTTTTTTTGATTTTGCCCCTCACCCTCTGCCCTCACGCTGCTGCAGAATTCCACCAGCCAGGTCCTACCCCCGCTCAAAAAGATGACCCAGATGACTGGGGAAATCGCGGACGGCATGGCCTACCTGAATGCCAACAAATTTGTCCACCGAGATCTGGCTGCCAGGAACTGCATGGTAGCAGAGGACTTCACCGTGAAGATTGGAGGTAAGTCCAGTTCAAATAACGCCTTCAGCTTCCCCAGGGGTTTGATCAGTGCACCACCCGCTCGGGAAAATAAGACTTTGGATTTCAGTGAGCGCCTGAGGCGGTGGAGTCTTAACGTGGACGGTCGGAGGCGGCGGGACGGATGAGCTCTCTGGCGCTTTCCTCTCCCCCCTCCTCACAGAATGAGCGATATCCAGTGGCTTCCCCAAACTATGTCTTTCGTTTTTTCCTTCAGATTTTGGCATGACCAGAGATATTTATGAGACGGATTACTACCGAAAAGGAGGGAAGGGCTTGCTGCCCGTCCGCTGGATGTCTCCAGAGTCACTTAAAGATGGCGTGTTCACTACGATGTCTGATGTCTGGTATGAGAACAGATCGCTTTTTTTGGACACACACACGCACGCGCACACACACACACACACACACACACACACACAGGGATGCATTAGCGATGCAGAAACTTGCATGACTCCAGGGGGCTTGTAAAGCATCCCAGAAATGTCGGCATACTGTGTGTTTTTGAGCATGTGGAGGCACTAAAACAGTTGATGCTGAGGAGTCAAATATCACTTCACTTATTCCATGTAACATGCATCTCTTGTCATGACGGACGGTGCTTTCGAAACCACGAACAATATCTTGGCTCCAGGTTGTGTCTCTATAAATTTCTCTCCCAGACACTGAACACTATACCTTTTTTTTTTTAAATGGTGAAATCCCAGCTCATTGTTCCGCAACATTTTTCTTTGAGCAAAGATTTTGTTCGAGAGAAAAAACACAAATGTTTACCAGCTCCCTCGCAAGTTTTCCTTTCCCTATTCAAAGCATCCCACGGGCCGGTCCCTTAGAGGGGAATTAAACCGCTCCAGATGTCCTCCCGATAGTAGCATGCAGTGCTAACACAAACCTACCACCGCGTTTGTGCCCTCTCTTATCTTTCTCTTTGATGTGGTTCAGATGAAGTACTAATCCCTTTCCCGGGTATGGCCAGTCTGCGAGTAGGTGACTGGTATAATTAGTTGATCAAGAAAAGCTGTCTGAATGTGGCTGCGTATGTCATCACAAATCTGTTTCATAGTGTGTCGAAATGGGGCCGCTGAGTGTACTCTTAGAACGCATGCCAGTGGTGAAAATATGACTAGCAAGAGTGAACAAATATTGTGGTTTTCTCTGAGTGGAGTTGAGAATTTTCTCCATGAATAGTTTCATGGTTATCTCAGCGCATGGTAACTTAAGGACAGGCTGAAGTGTTTGATGCTACATTCTTTAGATTTTTTGCTGCAGTAAATTGGTGGGGAAAACAAATAATAACAATGAGGCAGAATATAGAAGAAAAACTTAGCTCACGGATGTTCGCCCACCACTGCAGCTTTCACAAACAGTTCCTGGTGTCCAACTCGTCGTAAGCATCGGTGAGAGGGAATGTGTTTTTATGAAACTTGACTTCTCGTTTTTCTCGTCACAGGTCATTTGGTGTCGTGCTGTGGGAGATCGCCACCTTAGCGGAACAGCCTTACCAGGGCATGTCCAATGAGCAAGTGCTGCGCTTCGTCATGGAGGGAGGACTCTTGGACAAACCTGACAACTGCCCTGACATGCTGTGAGTCTCGTAGCGTCTGTGACCACTAACTGCGTAATGTCACCCTTTTTACAACCCCCCTTGGGGTGGTGGTGGCGGGGCGGGTGTACTCTTCTGTCCCCCATTGCATGCCTTTGGCCCCGTTGATAATTTGCTCAGCGTCTATTCTAAGTTGCGGTTGGGAGCGCGGCGAAGATCATGTGGTGCGTATGCAAAGGTAGAGCCAAGACAAGGGCCTGACATTAACGTCACAGGTTAAATGCGGCCCGTCGACAACGCGGCCTCGGTGACGGGCCCTCGGCCCATAGAAGGGATGTCAGCGAGAGATGCCCGTCATTCCAGGCACGGCTCCCGAGGTGGCGGTGTCTGGCGTCGGAATGAGAGAGCAATAGAAAGAATCCATAACTGTATTTTTAAAATTCATTAATGAGTCACCCTGGCCGTTGGAGAAGAGGCAGCCCAGCACAGGCTGCTCGTCAGCGTGCAGCGCTGCATGTATGTATTTCTTCCCCTCTCCCTCTCTGACCTCAATGAGAAGGCATTCGGCTCCCCTCCCCTCCCGCTCGGCTGACCTCACCTTAGAAAGAGAGTGCGAGCGCGAAAGAAAAAAAAAGACAAATGTTGTGCAGACGCCAACTTTTGGTTTCCATGGCAGCCGGGCTGTTTTGTCCCGATTGCAGGAGTGTGTGGATTGTGTGACGGAGGTGGTGGGGTAGCCTCCGGGTCGCCCTCTCCTTTGGTGACTTAATGGAGACGGAGCCAGAAGATTGCTGGTGTGTAGCAGAGCCAGAAGTCTGTACAAAGACAGAGCAGGAAACACAAGAATTGGGAAGAATCATAAACAGAGGGATGAGTCACATTTGGAGGACTGTGAAAGTCTCCTCCTTGTGCTGCATTTCCCATGGTCAGGTATCTGCTGCTCACTGATTGGCTTCCCCGTGTCTCCCGTCTACAGTTTCCATGAGACACAGGGCATTCTCTCTCTCTCTCTCTCTCTTTCCCGCAGGGTTTCGGGAGAAAATGAAACAGATCGTGATAACATTGATTGTCATGTTTTATTGTGGAATTTTTTCAGTATCACTAACAGCATTATTAGAAGTAAACGTTTCACCACAGCAAGGTGACAGCGTGTTTTTTTTTTGCAATCTTGCAGTCCTGCTGCATGCGATTTCTGGTTCGCTTTATTGACATCCACCGTAGATGGCCGGAGACTGCTTTGAACTCGCACTTGGCCTTCAAGGGGTGTCTGTTTCTGATGCTATCTGGCTGTGTCAAGGGCTCTTTGTTCATGTCTTTGGCAAAGGTTAGGTGGTATCTTTGCACAGTTTTATAAAAGGCCCAACTGTGTCTCAATCTCATCTTAATCTTGACTCTCCCATTTTTACTCAGCCACTATTAGATAATTGTTATTACTGCTCTGTACTTGTGTGATGAAAGAGTATGCAAACACTTATAGGATTTAACTTTAATTCCTATTAGCTCTTACTGTACAGACGGGCATAGGGGGAAATCAGAGATGGATACAGTCAGTATCTTAAAAGTGAAAATTCAGGCCGTCGAGCTTAATTTATGGCGACCATTTTGTTCATCACAACGTAATTGAATACACCAGCAGAGGATGGGTTTTGACCCTGAGGAGCTATCTTTATATGGTGAGTTGTTTCTCCTACAGAACAGTTTGAGTCCTCACACGATGATAACGCCACCAATGACAGGTCAAATATGAGTCAATTTAGTTTAATGCCAGTAACGTGTCCACGTGTGCCGTGATTGACGCTGACAGGATGTAAGGATTTACTGCAGTCTGTTTTCAAAGTTTTGCATCAACAAGTCTTGTGCACTGCAACAGATGGCGGCGGCGGGGGTGGGGGGGCACGCAGACAGGTTACTCTGGAGCGTCGGCCCGGCTCCAAGCATTACACATCTTTTCATGGGAGCCTGGTGCCTGGATTTGGACATCTGAACTTCAGCTTTTAAGATACTTGCTGCACTGCTGAAAAACAAGTCAGATCCACCCCCCCTCAGTACGAGGTGAGGCGTGTGCTTTAGGAAAGCTCTACCCATAATTCCTCTGTGCGGAGGGGTGCTGGCTCCCAGCTGCAGAGGCTGAGGCAGTCTGCAAAGAGGCCACTGGGCGAGAGTGAGAGTGAGAAAACAAGAGCGAGGGAACGGCAAAAGTGGAAGAGACGGCCGAGGTGTTTATGTCGGCAGGTCTTACAGAGTATTCTTAGTTTGTTTGTGTATAATTGAAGTTGTGGCGTGCGGTCCAGCGTCGCACAAAACTGTAATAATTCTCGGATTTATGATGTTGTTTTGACATTCCCGAAGCTCTGCTGCTGGCCTGGCACAGTCACCTTAAGGATGATTTAGGGTGCTGCCAAGTACATGCTACATCACTGATCTTAGTGTATGTGTAGTCGTAGGGCAATAAATAAATTACATCCACATTTCACGTGTCTCAATTAAACTGCAAAAACAGCCTTTGAAATCTGCTTGATGTATGTATGTGTAAAAGTGAAAATGCTGGCGGTATGTTTAAAACATATCTGCCTGTATTTATCCTCTGTTAACAATTTCATTTAGTAACGTTTTTAAATGAGATGCTTTTAATTGTAGCTATAATAATCTGATAAGAACAAAATTGCATCAAATTAAGGGACAGGTTTGTTTTATGCTTCCTTTTTTGTGTCTATATTTTTTCATAAGGTATATATGTTACACCCACTTACATAGGGCTATGAAAGAGGTTGTAGTCCCTACCATTGTAAAATGTACTTCTTTAATATAGTGTCTCCATAGAGAGGGATCTATACTGTATTGTAAACTGGGATTCCATGCTTCAGCATTGAAATGGGATTTAATTTAAGTGTATTCTGCCCCCCAGTGGTGAGAAAGATAAAGTCTTCCCCAGTGAGGAATGGGTCGCATTTGATTCTTAATACTGACATGAACAAATGCAAAAAATTGAAATGACATGGTGATGTAAAAAATGAACACACTACATCACTAAACCTTACTGTGTGCACAACTCGCAGGTTTGAGCTGATGAGGATGTGCTGGCAGTATAACCCCAAGATGCGTCCGGCCTTCCTGGAGATCATCAGCAGCATCAAAGACGACCTGGATCCTCCCTTCAGGGAAATGAGCTTCTTCTACAGCGAGGAGAACAAGCCGCCGGACACCGAGGAGCTGGACATGGAGGTGGAGAACATGGAGAACATTCCGCTGGACCCTGCATCCACCCGGCAGCCCTCAGCCTCCTCCGCCCCCTCGTCGGGGTGCGCGGGGGGCACGCCGCCACCCTCTGCCCAGCAGTTATCCCCCATGCAGGGGCCGAGTACTCCGTTACTGGGAGCCGTGTCCCCCTCCTCCCCCGGCCCGGTGGCCTCGGCCGCGGCTTCTCCGGGCCAAGGCATGGACAAGCACTCAGGACATGTCTCGGCCAACGGGCCCGTGGTGGTGCTGCGGCCCAACTTTGACGAGATGCAACCCTATGCACACATGAACGGGGGCAGAAAGAACGAGCGGGCATTACCGCTGCCCCAGTCGTCGGCCTGCTGATATCAGACCAGCCCCTCTTTCTCCTCTAACACAGGGTAACGCAAATCTCTCCTCCATCTCCTAGGGAGGGATGGACGAGGTAAGACGTGACTTATTTCTACTGTGTGCCAGTAGATTGTCCCACCACTCCTTTGAGGTTGAACATAAAAGTGTGAAAACTGAAAGAAAAAACACAGAAACCTGATGAAGCATTTGGGGTGCCGCAACTCAGACTCGACACTGGGAAACTCCTTCCTGTGCAGCCTGTATTTCAGTCGTTTTTACGTGGTTCCTTTCAAGAGGGAAAGCAATACAGGCATGTATCCTGAATCCCAGATTCAAACATGAACATAAAGAAAAATCTTTCTTTTTTTTTAGCATATCTGCCAGCCAATCCAACAGAACAGCACTTTTTTCCCTGATGATTAAAAAAGAGAAATTTGTGGATATCCAAGTGTGTATTTATAACACGTGATTCTCTCTATAATATGTATCAGAATGACTTTCCAATAGAAATGACTTTGTTTGTTTCCATGAGTCGAGGGGCTTATGTTTTGCGAGGATGCCTCAAGTAGAAAGGGTTGGACTCAGATAATTGTTTTCATTTTCCTGTTGATATGTGTGAGGGTGTAGAGCCGGTCAAGAGCGGGTCATAACGGAAGAGGAGGGCCTATTGTGTATCTGCCAAAGTGTTGCCAAACAAATCTAGCTTTTTTCTCTAGTTTCATACAGGTCTCCCTTTGTGTTTTAAGGCTGTGGTACAGAGTTGTGATAAATGTGTTGAGGAAATATTCCAACTTAATAAACCTAGCAAGGCTCCTGAAAAGAATCGAAATAATAACCAAGTAAATAACACATATATAATCCTAAATTGTTGGCTTGTACGACGTGGTTTGATTTGAACTGTACTGCCAAAAGTATCTGGCATGACTTGATGATAATAACTGATTATCAAAATACAATTAAACGTTGGGGACAGGATCCATAGATTTAAGTGGATAAAATAAATTGGTTCCAGCTTTTTCAGTCTGAAGATTTGCAGGAAGATATCTCCTTGGCCAGTCCTAAAATAATTGGTAAATTAACTGATAACGAACATAATAACCATTGCTAACACCAAATTACACAGATTCTTTTTTTTGTGAAGGCTTTCTTCATATTACGAGTGATGGGATCCCCCAAATATTTTTAGAAATACCCTAATCCCTTCATCCCTTTGCTCTTTTAGACATGTGAGGAAAGTACATGTGACTTAAGTCAACCAACTCTGAATCACAGCCTCTCTTTGTCTTTGTTTTAATAATAAAAAAATTATAATAATACACACATTATGAAATTCCCTCTCTGCATAACTTATATATTTCACATTCAAGCGATTAGACTCTTAATTTATTCAAATATTTTCCCGCATTTTTTAATTGCAGCAAATACACAGCAACAAACTGGAGTTGAAGGCCTGAGACAGAAATTGAGAGGGTGTTGGATCCGTCAAGATTTTATTACCCTCGAGACAACTTTTAAACCAGCGGGTCTCTTTTAGAATAGTCCTCAGTTTCTCTACATTTCAAACACACATGAAAGGTCTTACAGTTGTATTTTAGACTGCAGGATCGTTTTTATACACATCATTGGTTTTGTCACTTTTGTAAAACCTTTTTACGGTTCAAAATGTTTGCCTCTATGTTTGTACAGAACAAAAGCTGCTATTTTATTCTTTTTCTCTTTTGGATGTTCTATATAAAGGAATCCTTCAGGTTTGGTATTTTATGGTCTCCACTACAGTCCATTTCTTATATCTTTAAAATCTGTTTCAATAATAAAAGACTATAAAAATAAAATGATTTAGATAAAAAAAAAATACTTCCTGTTACCCCAAAAGGTTTTTTCTGTAACACTACATTAAGTTCATTGCCTTTTATTTTAATGAAATGTTTCTTGTGTATTTGTTTTGTTGATGCCTATATAATAATAATAATAATAATAATAATAATAATAATAATAATAATAATAATCGTCGTCGTCGTCGTCGTCGTCGTCGTCGTCGTCGTCGTCGTCGTCGTCGTCGTCGTCGTCGTCGTCGTCGTCGTCGTCGTCGTCATTATTATTATTATTATTATTATTATTATTATTATTATCATTATTTGGAATGGACACCTTAGCTCGATGAGTGAGCGTGTACTTTCTGCACACTTTTTGTACTTGTTGTCTAGCACTGCGCCTAGCATTGCCCTCTAGGTGCAACTCAATCTCAGGTCAAGTAAAGGCTTTGCTTTCTCCACACATTCTCATGATCGTCCTCAACTTGTGTCACCTTGTAACCCTTCACCGTGCCCTGTTTCTTCATCAACAGTTCCCCCTGTCCTTCCCTCTGGCCCCTCGGTGACCTCTGCATCAAATTGTATCTTTTTTCCCTGGTGCCTCCTTCTGAAGTCAGGATTAGTTCCAGTACACATATATACTTACTTAATAGTCGATGTGGTATTTTTAACCCATCCATTTCCTTCCTCTTCACAGATCAATAGGGCTAATTGGGTTATCTTGTTTGCCTTAATTATGCCAACCACCTTTCGATCATTATAAGTCTGTGTCCTGCCCTTTTGTGTTACTTATCAACGAGCGCAATACAATGCCACTTCTGTTGAGGGTACTTCTCCAAAGTGAAAACAGGTATAATTGTTTGTCTTCATAATCACTGCTTCTGAAAGCCAAATAAAGAATGGGTTAAAGTCCAGGGAAGGGAACACATTTCAATGTCATGAATGGAAAAAAGGTCTTAAAATGGAGACTGATAGTGGGAGTGTTTTTGAAGTAATTCTCCTTACTTTTGGAAATGTTGCTGGTGACCCCCCCCCCCCTCTTCTTTGAAGTTTTTTTTTCTCTGTAGGAGTGTTATTTATTTATTTTTTTCTTTTTCTTTTTGTGATATCAGTTTAAATCACTGTATAAATGCCCCATGATTCAGTATAAAGTTGGATTTTTTTTTGTATGTATTTTTCTTTTGTGTCATGACTGGGGGACTTCAAAAAATATATTTTTCTCCTTCAATTATATCTACCTCACTCTTTTTAAATGTATGTGTATGGAAACAACAAGTACCGTACATCTCACTCTTCTCATTTGTTTGTATAGAAACCTCAACGCCTGGATGAAATCCACAGGGATCTAGAAAAATCTCACAAAGTAGAATAGAACAGGGAATGGAATTCAAGTGCTGTAAGTTCAGCCCTCCGATTTCTTTACGTAATGTGCATGTGTCTTACCTCTGAGCATTCAAAGGATGAGACTATGCTGCGGTATTCAATACATAAACAATGTTGGACTGTTGTGAGTCTGGAGTAGGTGCAGCACAGTAAACTATAGGACAAGTGGTCAGGGCATATCCACATTAGACATTCCATCTCCACTGAGTCCAAACTGTTTCGGTAACAATTTCCGACCCTCAAAGACACCACCCTTCATTTTCTTAGAAATACAATAAATTAGACATCTAAACTGTTATCATGAGGAAAAGGGGAAAATAAATTTGCCGTTCACCTGCTACCTGATTGCTGCATGGCTACCACGCAACTCCACATTTCATCAACTTAAAGTCTATGCCAACCTGCAATCTCTAAAAAATGACATTTAGTCATGTATATGGATCTGTAACTGTGAATGTAACAAAAGTATCTCTTGCTTTTACACACAACATTTTGTAGGGCCAGAAGTAACTTCTCCTCCACATTCCATTCAATCCGAAATTACAAACTTCAACAGTCTGGAATTAAAGAGGCGCAAGTTCTTATCATAAATATTAGAATTCTTTGTTTTGTTTTTTGAGCCCTCTTCATCTTGGCTAGGTGAACGCCAAGTCAACCTGCTGAATGTCATGACGTTCTAGCTCTAGTAGTCCCTTCCACTGTCATCAGGGCTCTTTGATCAATGGGAAGTAAACTTTATACCAACTCTTTCTGGCATATTGCACTGCTACT
Organism: Colistium nudipinnis; assembly: GCA_016785305.1. Lineage (NCBI taxonomy): Eukaryota > Metazoa > Chordata > Actinopteri > Pleuronectiformes > Rhombosoleidae > Colistium > Colistium nudipinnis. The sequence goes on along the minus strand of JAFBJU010001010.1, from coordinate 2,626,416 downwards.
AACGGTCGCTGCTGGTTCAAATATTCACCTCAGTGGGTCTTAGACTGTCTTACTGTTTTCTTGTTAAGGTGGCGACGGAGCTTTTAAATCACAAAGCTTCACTCAAAAACCTCAGTTATTCTTTGTGCTCACCATGGCAACATTTCAAACATTCTCTCAGTGCAAGGCCTCCTGAGCTGCTGGCATAGAACCACCTAATTTGAAATCGGGGTGCTCAATGTAGCTTCTTAGGCATTTTACCTTTGCTAGATTAAAGAGAATAACGATTGAAGAGTGAACGATCCTTTGGTGGGAAAGAAAAACAGGCCGACTGCTGCTGAATTTTAATCTGATTCAGAAATTACCACTGAAAGGCAAACCTGTTGTGTAGTCACTGAACAAATCTGCATTTAGGCTCCTCCAGTTTGGATGTACAGAATGTAAGGGTAAAATATAAATATATCTCCTATATTTAAACTTTTCAGCTCTGAGTAGACATCGACCTGCTGTGAGGTGAATTACTGGTTACCAATAAATAAATTACAAACTGGTCTCAAACGACAGCAGTCAAATAAAGATGTGTACAAATATAGGACAGGGATGTCGCATAGAGAACGGGTAGACATGGTAAAGCATAAACAACATCATTAGAGAAAACAATGTTAGGCCTATGTTTACAGCATCACAATTTAATCGCTTGTTTGCACTTGCATATTTCCAGTGTAAATACACAGACAATAGCTAGAAAACATCAACCTATTGTACGATTTTAATTCTTTAGAATGTTCTTCATGCATACCTCAGGTTTGGTGAGGATGCACGTGTGCATTCACACTGCAATAATAAGTTTGAGGTTTATCATTATCATGCCTCTTTATGTGATTTGCATTCCTATACCTCCCGAGGTGGCATTGGTCTACTGCTATTATTTCACTGTAATTCTTTCACAAAATCTGTGTGTTCATTACCTGATTGGAGAAAGACAGAATCGAAAACCTTCACTAGACTCTTGAACTCTTTCAAACTCTATCTGCAGCCTCAACTTTTTTTTTCCACATCTATAGCGGAGATGGTGTAATGTTGACATGCTATCTCCAAATGAGTACCTGATCATTTCTTGTATTTTCTTTTTTTTCTGAAATTTTGAATAAATAAATGAATGACAAGTATGACTACTTGTTCTGGTTCTTTATTTGTTCTCACACTCTTAATACCCTCGGAAGCCACAATTTCTGTAATCCCGGGGAGGTGTTGACGGTCACCTGATCCCATCAATCACAGGTCAGAAATATTGAAGTGGAGCCAATGTTTGCGAGCCACTGTAGAGCTGTAGAGAGACACACACCAGTGCGCACTCATTTCAAAACGTTACGACACTTTATGACACAATGCTTTACGACACAACACAAAACGAACCAACCAGTGTCACCCGGGGGGGTCCTTTGTAACGTAAGCTAGGGACATTAAAACAGTCGCCAAATGGCCTGTTCACCAGTATGGCCGCAGCTGGTGAGAAAATTGCTTTCCTGCGGCGTCTAACTTAAAGAAACATCGACAGGTAAGAAGACGAATCGCTAACATTTACTACAATACACAGAAGCCAGTAAGCTAAAGCTAACCGCTTGATACTGCGAAAAAGTGATAAGCTAGTCCCCCAAAAACGGAATCACGTAGTTTAAGCAGTTTATATGTCTAATTGTGTAAACACTGCTTTTATCGGGATCCAACAGTCACATCATGCATCGAACATAATGTATGTCCTGTTGTATGTAGTGTTTAGTATATGTAATATCCTTGCTATCTTCTGTATTATTGTTCTGCTCTGTGCTGTACTTTAGAACCATTCATCATTTTTTTATTCACACTTTAAAAGCCCTTCTTGTCGATTGAAAGGGGGAAAAATCATGTTTTGGCCGATGTTAGTAATATATGTCTTTATCTGCATATTTGGTATGAAGGTAATCATGTTCATGTAAACAATAACTATTAGTTAGTATGTGGACGAGGACTGTGCTCCTATGGTCATGATACATTAAGCAATAAGGGGCAAAATATCACAGGTACCTGAAAAAGAAAGTATGATCTCATAATTATCAGTGTTTGTCACCACACTGTAGAAACAGATGCCTACCTTCCAGCGTCTCTTGAATAAGATAAGATAAGATAAACCAAACCTTTATTGTCCCACAGTGGGGACATTTGTGGTGTTGCAGCAGCAGAGGTAAAAGTATACAAACATAAATCGACACAGGTTCAGAAAAAAGTAAACTAAAGTAGAAAAAATATATATATAGTATACAATATATATAGTGACCTGAGTACAGAGGCGTCCCAATGGGGCAGGCAAGCTAGGCGTTTGCCTAGGGCCCCGAGCAAGAAGGCTGTTTACATTGGTCATCAGCAATCACAACCTGAAAGCCCCTTAAATGGCTTGCCATGAAGAAGACAAGAAGACACAGCAATGACACGTCGGGAACCCCATTATAGGGGGCTCCATTGTACTTGTGCACTGTCAAAAGCTTTATTTTTATTTATTTTTTGACTAGGGCCCGCAGAGTGTCTTGAAACGTCCCTGCCTGAGTATATGCAGTGGAATAAAGGGAATACTGTATTCATGGGCTTCTATACTTGAAATGCTGATTAATTGAATTTGGTGAGAAACATTTTAAATACTTATTAAATATTTATTATTGAATGTAAATTAATCTTCAACAGCACTTACAAACTACAGCATGGTAGATTAAAAAACACTCTTGATCTTGTTCTGAGCACTGTAGAAACTGCAGCTCCTGCAGTTCACGGTTTGTCCGCTTGGGGTCCCTCCTCAGCCAACTTACATGTGGAGGGACCGCGGGGAAGTGATGCATTCATGTGCCTGCGTTAAGTTAAGAAATTATTTTGTCTGAGCTTTATTTCAAAAGCAGGAATAACTTACCTTAAAGTATGTGAAGCATCTGTGAGGCAAGTATTACGGAGCATAGCGATGTGGTGAGTTTAAAGTGTAAAACTATGCAATTTGAAATGAATCAATTAGAACATCCCAAAGCTACAATTTCAATTGGAATCAATTATACAGCAATTTCATACTCAATTAGAACGTGAATTTAAAAAATCTATTTGAAAAAATCTAAATATTTTTGTTACATTTGCGAAACGAATGTTTTTTTTTTTATTGTATTTTATAGTTAAGCAGGGAATGCTTGATGCAGTAATGTACATTAGTGTGCAGTAATCTCGCAGCACTTGGGTCTACTTTTATATCTCAGCACATCTTCTGTTGTTGAGATCTCTGTTGGTATTGGGGTATATTATTTCAGGCAGCACTTGAAAGCGGCATAACATCTGCCAGGGACATGGACCGACGCGATGGGACGGTCCTGTGGTGAGGCAGGACCCGCCCTTCTCCTCCTACTGCTGCTGCACTTGTCAAGGGGCACTGATCGCTAAACGCATCACATTAGCGCACAGACACACAGGCGTGTGAGCCGCCACCTGCTCTGGTCTACAGACGGGACACTTTTTGTAAACTCACCTTTCCTCCGTCGGATGCCACCATGTTGCCTTTCAGGGGAACTTTTGAGGGCGATAAGCAGCAGCTGCAGGAGCTGAACGGCAGACTCACGCAGTACCTGTCCCGGACCCAGCAGTTGGAGCAGGAGAACGCGCGGCTCATCGCCGAGATCGCGCGGCTCCGACAGGCCAGGGGCACGCAGTGGGAGCCGAGGTGCAAGGGCGAGATGCGCGAGCTGAGGAGGAGAGTGGAGCGGCTGTCTCTGGAGAAGTCCCGGGCCGAGATGGAGAGGGAGAAGGTGTGGCGCGAGCTGCAGGCGGTGCAGTCCCTGCGCAGCGAGCAGAGCGAGGCGTGCCGGGACGTGAGCGGCGAGCTGAAGGGCCGCGAGGAGGAGCTGCACCACGCCCGCAGGACCAACGGCGAGCTCCAGCAGCGGCTGCTCCATCTCCAGCGCCAGTACGAGGGCCTGGAGGAGGCGCACCGGCGGGAGATGGAGCACTGCTGGCTGCAGGCGGAGTCCCGGCTGGTGCCCGTGGTCGCGCACTCCCACCGCGGGCCGCCGGTGGCCACCATGGAGGAGGTGCAGCAGTACGCGCGGACTGTGTCCGAGGGCTGCATGGAGACCTTCGAGATGTACCAGCAGAAGGTGGAGGAGATGGAGGGCTCCATCAAGGCGGACCAGGAGAGGCTGAGCGAGTTGCAGAAGGACAAGATGCTCTATGCCTCTGAGCTGGACAAGTTACGCGCGCAGGCGGAAAAGCAAGGCCATGCTCAAATGCGCCTCGAGGAGGAACTGGTGAACATGCAGGAGCAATTCCAAGTGGAACTGAGCGACTATCAGGTAAGTGGTGATCAGTGTTTGGAATCCAGACACTTTGGGGTTTATCCAGCAGTTGTATGAAGCCCCTAAATATAATAGCTGTCAGTGTTTCCTTCTTGCTTCAGCCTGATTCTCAAAGCCTGTAAATTGTTGTACAAATAATCATTACATCATCACAAACCTAGACTCAAATGTGTGTTTACAGTATATGGTTACCTAGCCCTATAGCTCAATGCATAATGGCCTTAGCAATACTTAGTGGAACCTGTCAAACATGCGTTCCCATAACTGTTGACTGCAAGGACTCTGCGTGCAACATTTGACCTCAGCAGGATTGAATAGCTGGAGCGGCTAGAGAACACGCCAGTATTTAATAGCTGTTAGATTACACCAACCACTTAAACCAATTAGCTGTCAGACTCCCAAATCCTTATTAGTCTCCTAAAGATGGAGTCCCAAGCAGGTTAGCCTCTTACAAATACTGTTCTGGCATGACACAGTAGTCCACATTGGAACAACCAAATTGCTTACAGTTTAAACAGGTCAATTGATATTTGTTGTAGGATGTCAAATTTTATTGGAAATATGTCGAAGAAGTGTTACAGCTACATTAACCACACAAATTGGTCTGAGAGAAGAAACACTTAACTTTGAAAGGTATGTTCAGTTTAGTTTTTTATGAAAGGTAAAAGAAAAAAAAAACACCTTTTGATTTTCTGTGCATTATTTGCTCCCCCAGATGATCATTGAGCAGCTGGAACATGAGAGGAACCTGATGGCCGGCACCATGGATGAAAAGGTGCGAGAACATCAGCACCTTCTCCAGGTTAAGATGAGTCTGGGCGTAGAGGTGGCTGCCTACAGGTGATGAGCCGATTCATTGTATGACATTTTCACAGCACATGTTTGAATTGATAGTATTACAAAAGGCAGCTCCTTCATCCAGTGACATTTGTGATCTTTCAATTAGAGATTATTGCCCCCCCACTGCCTTATGTACTCTAGGCTTAATTAGTTATTACTTAAAATGCTTCAGAACCAATCAGCTGCTGTCTTTCTGTCAGTGTTGGCACTGTTGCTTTGGTCAGTAGGGAATTTATTTGTAACTTTTTTGTTGAGTCATATCATTTGATAAGCAGAGGCTCACATTTGCTGTCATAAATAGTCCACATACAGTACATTCATTTCTATCAGGGTTGTTAAAACTTTCCCTGTGGTTTATTTTAAGTGTCCAAGAAACAAGAGATATTATTTCTGGCATTTGATATCCTGTAATAATAAATGATATGTGTGGCTTCACGCTCCTATCGTAGCCAGATCACACATTGTCACGTACTAATAGACTATTTTTACAGAAAGTTATATATGACGCAGTTTATAAACAAACTGTGTTTTCATTTCATTATATATTTTTGAGTGTATTTTATTATAAAACACTCATCTCCTTTGTCAGAACATGTAACTGTCTCCAGCATAGTCGACGTATGGTATAGCGACATTTTATTGGTATGTAGCCAATTGCAAGAACGTCCTAGTCTATCTATCTACCTCAGTGTGTCTGTTATGGCAGAGTCCTCTCCACTGGCACATCTAGTGTTTAGAATTTTTGGAATGTTTGCTCAGAGACGTGGCAGCGGCATGTGTTCCTGTAGTTGTCACGAGTCAGCTATTGGTTTGGGAAGCATTGGGAAGTGAAGACAGCTCTGCATTGTGGCTGTTATTTTTAGGTCAGTCATTCGGAAGTCACTATCGGGAGAGGTTGTTCCTTTTACATAGACTGTGCTTTACTCGTGAGTTTGGTGAAGCATGGCCAAGGAGAGGTGAGCTGTTTCAGCAAACTACTGCAGCGTCTTTGTAACAAGAGAGTGGCATGTTTTGATTTTTATGATTACAACCCTACATGGCCAGTTGCTGGGTTCATACCATCTTGTAAGCCTGTAGCGTTTAGTTGGGAGAGTTGAGATGGCGGAGCTGAATCATGTACACCATCTTGTGAGGTATGACGCATTTGTATTGGATGAATAATTTTTGGCAGTTGCATAAACAAAAATTGACCAGGGCGATCTGTCTTTGCCAAAGTGATATGTCTGGTTTCATTTTTGTTTAGGGCTCTACTGGAGGGTGAGAGGCTGGATCCCCAAGATGCTCAAAGGAGGGTGAATCAGCATCAGAGAGAAAGAATAATAGGTACAGGGATTTCAATTCATTTAATTATTATTATTATTATTATTATACTGATTTCAAGAAAACACTGGGATGCTGGTGGAAACATATTTTATGAAGTTAAAATATGTTCAAATATAAAAACACTGTGAATTTAATGAAATGTGAATAAATAGGCATATTTAGTTGTGCTAATTACTTCTCTGCCATAGATATCAAGTTGCCTTCCCAAAGCTACACTCCAAGAGCTTCCATCTTAACCAACAAGCAGCATATGGACATCCGCTACAGACCCCCAACGACAAGCCTGAGTCGATCCCACGGGCCTCCCACTGGGTCCATAAGTCCATCCAGGGTCATCCCTATTTCAGTGGCTGACAGAGCTCGTTATCAAAGTCCTGCGTCCAGGAGGGACATGATCTCGTTCACCAAAGCTCGGGCAGCTGCCTCTGCCCCCCATGCCGGCAACGTCACGGCTGCCACACAAAAGCAAGCAGGCCAGGGTGAAGACCACAGGAGTCCCAGTGTGCAGCAATCCACGTCAGGTGAGAACACTGTGAAACTCAAACTGGCCTCTCACCCGGATAACCAAATCGGTCCCATCAAGTCCCCGACTGCGGAGACGCAATCAGTAAGGGTGAGCCTAAGCACAGAAACAGAAACGGAAGGGAAAAAGCAAGTGACAGATGAAGCAGAGACAGATAACGTTCAGGACAGCAAGTTCAAAGACAAAGGGAGATCAGAGTCTACGATGAGTAGACGTGAGAAGACGACGTTAGACTCCGCGTCCGTAGAGGAGATCATCGAGAGAGCGATCAAACCGGCAGGTTTGGAAGCCAATGTCTGCTCGTCAGGAGAATCCAAGGTCAGGTATCATGTAGAGAAAACCGAGCAGGAGGATGGCACCACTAAAACCCAGATTGTGCTGGAGTCTAAAGTGGAGGAGGAAGTGGACTTTTCCGAGGACACCGACCTGGATGAACTCCTGAGCCAAGGCGTGAAGAAGGTGTCTTTGGAGGACATCAAGCACACGGCGACGGGGAGCATGATCCAGAATCTGTTGAGTGACCTGCAGGGAGCGGAGCACCTGCAGAATAAGTCTGTCAGCGTGGAAATCCTCGAGGAACCGGTGGATTCTCGTTGCGTTGAGGAGCTCGAGGTAGAGCAGACGTCCAGATCCACTTTTTACGAGCCCTCCTCTGCATATTTCCAAATTGAGGAGCTAGAAAATGCCCGTCATGGTGGTCACGTGCAGAGAAGTGACGATGAGGACGATGATGCCATGAAATCATTCATGACCGATGCAACTCCCTCCGATGGCCGATCGGTACACGTTGAAGACGTTTCTAGACACAGCGAATCTCCCTGCTTCTCACATGATAAGGAGCCAAATGAGTATTTTGTGTCCACACCGGATGACAATCTTTCTGACCCTGAAGAAGGTGGTGGCATCGCCTCATTCGACCATTACGGCATCGTGGACGACCTGTCAGACGAGAGGTATTATCAAGACGAAGGTCTCTCAGCGAAGAGAGTGATCGTAGAGGAAAGCGACGAATACAACTTCAGGTCGGGCGATGGCTCATTTGTGGAAGAGGGTTTCCCAGAGTGCATCATCGAAGAGGAGGTTTGTGTCTCCCCTGTGGTACAGGAGTCGGTGCTGGAGTTCCTGAGAGAAGACTCGCTGGAGCCCAAAGATCAGCTGAAGGGAGCCCTGGAGCAGCTCCAGAGCTCAGCTTCAGGCCCTCTGAGGGAAGAATTGGCTTTTCTCTCGAGGATAAGTACCAAAAGCCCTCCGAATATGTCGGTCAATGTCAAGAAAATGCAGCAGTCGAGTGACAACGGAACCATGACCATAGTGGCGGAGCTCAACGTCTCTCAGTCTCTGGAGGACTCCGGGCTGCTGGAGGGCGACGATGACCTGTCTGAGGAGCAGATCATGGCCGCTCTCAGGTCCTCCGACCTCGGGTTTGAGAAAGGCTTCCAGGGTGGGGCGGGAGGAGGAGGGTACGGCTTCACTGTTGCCACTGAAAAGGATGTCGTCCACGGTGAAGAGTTTGAAGGCTTTGCTCCTGCTCTGGCGTCCTCAGAGCAGGAGCTGTGGTCTGCGACCTCCCAGAACCCAGTGAAGATCTCCCAAGAGAAAAGAGTTATTTACCTAGAAAGCCCAGATGACTGAGAATCAGTCAGATATATTTTAAAATACAGTACTTGCCAGTGCTTCAGCTGTTGTGCAAACACAGATCGCTCATGTAAAGCATTAAGGCTGATTAGAGGCTCTTATAATGAGGTTATTTTTGCAATAACGTTTATATCTAATTGATTTTTGGTACACTCTTTTGCTGAACCTGCTTCAAGTGTGTTACCTAAAACTCAATGTACTAAATCCATGTGCTAAATCAGCAACTCATTCAAATTCTCTTTTTCCTCGTGAAATTGACCAGATTAATACATATGTTTATGTATGTTTAATCTTTGATTGAAAACAGTTAGGCCACAACGGGTTTCTTATTGCAGCAAAGTTTTTGGTGGTTAATACTGATAGGGTGCAGTGCTGGCATGTGTTAAGCTTTTTACATTTTGCGGGATGTTTTCAGTTTTTGTTTATTATCTTTAGATTTCTCTATTTTTGTAGCCTGTGCAGTATATCTTAAACTGATGTTCTGTAGTTTAAAGCAAATAATCCAAACAGCTATCACATGGTGGCTGTGTCTACCGTGATGTTAAGTCTCCTTGGTCAGCATTTAGCACAAATCAACATCTGACAGTTGGGGTTATGGGGGTGCTCTGCACCGAACCTCGAATGGGTCTTTAATTTTTCTTTGGACTCGGAAACTGCTACCAAATGGAATTATGCTGGTATACACAGCTTCATGAAACATAGTGGTTTCTTTTCGGGGGAAGTCACCTATGTGTATAGATATAAAGTTAATATGTAAAGTATAATACAAGTGAAGAAAAAGATGGCCATTTAGTCATGAAAGTTTTGAATTCTGAGTTCAAGGTGTCTTGAAGGTAAATAAGGCCTTTCAAAGTGCTTTTTATGTAGCTCAAATATTACATTGAATAAAAACAGTGGCACATTACACATTTTGAACCAAAAAGCAGAATACATAATTAAAAGAATCCTTGTGAATAATGTTTTTTTTTAGTCTTTAATATTTTTATTGTATGTGCCAATACTTTTTTTTTTTATTTGTCAACAGTAATCATTGGGAGTTCAAAATGGTGGATTATACCATCTTGAACTCCATAAGTGAGCAAACAGTGGGATGAAAGAATGAAACGAAGTGGCAGGATCTTAATGAATTAAGGATGGAGCAAGTGTTGTTAAAGAGTCTATAATCACGTCTAGTTTTTGTGTGTGTAATGCTGTGAGCCTTTCACGTGTCCACATTTGTTTATCACAGTGTTGGCACGAGGGACTCACCTTTACTCTGACATAGCAGTGTGTTCATGGCAGTGACTATTTTTGGATCAGCTTAGTGGCATAGAGTGATCACTAGGGGTTGTTGTGATGCAGTTTCACTGGCAGAAATAATGCACTTTTAATGCCTGATTAAATGTTATTCTTATTGGCTGTATTAAGTTACACTTTTCAATCACTGGGCAATTTCCAGATAGGCTTTTTGGCATGAGGTTAAAGCAAAGTGCGGAATTACAATGTTTTTTGTAAATGTCCTTTAAAAATATGGTAATTGCACAAAATCTACAAAGAAAAATACCAACAAAAGTTCATTCTTTCAGAAACAATATTAGTTGGTTATAGATGAACTTAATCAATAATCTCTATAAAGTTACTGTATGCTATGTTTGTACAGGGCAATTTATTGGCTAAAACTATTTGTATACATAAGCATACAAAAAATCGAATCTACCTATAAATCTCTTGGAATGAATCTGTGATCAATAAGTGATAGCCCAACATCAGTGCTTTTATGGATATATGGCATTGACTTGTGCAGAGCAGATGATATTACTGCTTTGATAACAATTGTTTTCAGCCCTTTCTTGGAAACTGATTCATATCTAAATATATATATCCTAACACAATTAAAACATATTGTGAGTAAGTTCCCTGAGTGAGTCTTTCTTCAAAGTGAATATATTATGCATTGTTTGTGAATAACACCGCCATCAGTAGAGTTATTAGAAACTTTCAGCAGTTACCTTCATAATTTGACATGTTTAGTTTAATGGAATAAAATAGTCATTATTTGTCCAAACACTCGCATTTATTGCAGTGACAACATTAATTAAAAAAAATTATTTCAAGAGTCAGAAAATGATTCTCCACCGTTGCTAATTAATTGCCACAAGTTATGTTTTTCCTGTCCCTTGCCTTTGTAGTTTCTCAGCCACCCGTGGAGCCCTGCAAAACGGAGCATTTGGTTATTCACGATCAGGCTAGGGGAGTAATGGATTCTACGTTCTAATTATTAAAGCGGATATACTATATACAAACGGATATACACACGCACGGTGCGCGCACGTTTCAACACTTTGCGACACTTAACACTTTATGACACAACACCTGACCCCCGGGTGCCCTAATTCGATTGGAAACACAATGTATGAGAGGAATGTTAAAACAGTCGCCAAATTATATGATGATATTCATCATTATTGTGGCTGCAGCTGGTGGGGGGAAAAATGCTTCCACTCGACGTCTGACGAAAAGAAACATCTACAGGTAAGAGGACACACCGCTAACGGTTGCTAACATAGACAGAAGCTAAAGCTAACCTGTCGATCCTCTGTATTATTTTTGCGTGCTCTGTGCTGTAGTTTAGAAGCACCCAGCCCCCCCCTCCCCCCCGACTTTAAAAGCCCTGTTCATCATACCAAATAACACCAGCCAGTGGGTAATTGGCCAACAGCAGAGTCTACTATTTTGATATACTGTAAGATGCAGTTTAACTACTGAAAAACATAAGTCGAAGTTGTACAGATTTACCGGGCCAGCATGTCCACAGCTTTTTGTGTCGCTTTTGTCTTCTTGTGCTGAGGCCCATACATCCAGCTCTGGATCCTGAGGCACTAACATTAAGAAAGCATTAAGAAAACATTAAATAAACATCGATGACAGTCGAAAGAGTGGTCAGTGGAAGATGAGAGGTGAAAGTCATACTCCGAGGGGAATAAACACTTCCTAGCAACACGTGAATGCACTAAACATCCCAAAATAACTACCGCGGTAGTTTGAAAGTTTAGATGACACCTGTGCCGACCACTCGAAGTGACAGGTCAGCACAGGAGGATCTCTTAGATTTATTGTTAGGACCCCTAAAGCACTGAACAGGGATTATGTGATAGTTCGTGTAACACATTTAAGATGCAGCCTGGGACTGTTTCCACTTCACGTTTAGTTGGTTCCTGGCAAATAAGATGACTGAGCAATCACTGCTTGGCTCTATAACAGAAAGTATTACCCAATTTAACAAAACCCAGAAAAGTCTCAACTTTTAAGTACAAACATATGTGTAAAGTTGATGGGGAACCAACACATGACAAAAAAAACCAAAAAACACGCCTGCCAGTTCTGCAATCTTCAAAAATAAGTTGTATAAAGATCTTTGTTCAGTCAGGGAAAGAGGGAGCAGAAAGTTTCCCTCTTCACTAGGGAAACTAAAACACTCCTTAATCTGGAACAGATCCAGCTGGTTTCATGGATGTTTTGCTGTTGCTAAGGTTGATGTAATGGAAGGCCCTTTTTTCAGCAGTACTACAGAGGAAGGGGGAAATGTGTGTCACTTTGTGTGTGTGTGTGGACCATTGTTCTCTCTGTTTTCTTCGGAGGATTAGGCTTACATGCTGTATCTAAAGTCTAAGCCAACTTTCCTTTTTGGAAAAAAAAACAATAATAACACGGATGACAAGGGGAAAAAATGTCATCACCTATCTGCTCTGTGTCAGGGCACTTCAGAAAGGTCACGGGCTGGAAGTGGGAAAGGGAGGGTGAGCCATGATGTACCCTGTCATACTTGGACCCCTCTTAACTTAGATATCAACAAAGCAACATAGCAACCGATCTCTTACAGGCCTGTCACTACCAGTATGAAGAAATCCCCCCTTAGTGGTGTATTTTAGTATGTTTGATGGACGGCTTGAGTGAGCTCAGAGGGAAAACATGTGATGTCCAAGTGAACACGCTCCTTGCATAACAAATCGAGTAAAGTAACAGTTAGAAGGGGAATACAGCCAGAAACGTGCTCAAAGGCTGCTATTTATTCAATACACGTTTGGTGAAAGACACAAGAATGTCACTATTGTTTCAAGGGGACATCACGGCATGCCACACTAATTGGGGTCGGTGTCCCTTTAATTGAAAGCATTTCGCAAACTGACCGTCTTTTTCCAAAGTCGCCCATCTGTCGGGCTCCGTTCAGACCGAGGAAACACAAAGTCACTCGGTGACACTTTACACCCGAGAGGAGCACCCCTGAACACTGCACGCTTCCAAGATTAGCATGCAAACTTTAGAGAGATGGCGGGAATAGCTGTCACTGTGACCTCAAACGAGCATCACACCCTTTAACTGCTGTTTGGGGTGCTGGGCCTTTTTTTCTTAAACCCTCCTGGATGGTTTGGCAGGGCAAATGTGATGTTGTATTACCTTTGACATTGTCCTGTGGGCCTGCATCACCCTGCCCTCGGTCATCTCCACGCTTCCTATCAGCTGTAGGGTGTCTGCTACCTCCGCGCTCAGGTCGCCGTATGTGGATTTCTTTGAAGCAAGAGAGGCTCTTTGGATATCCACACATCTCTGCAAGTACAAAAATAGGTTAGACATCCCTTGTGCTCTCAGGTGGAATCAATCAACTTGGTATTTACAAATTCATAGGGAATGTTCCAGTGGTGCTGTTGTCTGTGTAAAAATATGTGGAGGATGAAGGAATGATAATGAATCTCTAAAGGGGTGTGTCTGAGGGAAATCTGAGTGGTGACTTTGTTTGACTGATCATACTGAAGTAAATACGTATTTCTGTTTGCGTGTGCGTTTAAAAACCTCTTGCTGCCCGTTGAGGAGCAGGAAACGACAGAAGTCATCCTGGGCATGGAGATAGGCTGGATCCTGTGGGCCTGCACAGTTCTTGTACGCACTTAAACTCTGCTCAAAGTAGTGACCTGCGGACTCTACACCAGAATGACAATGACACAATGGGGCAAGTCGAGCACGCGTGGCAACAACAGACAGAAAAGCTGAATCTGCTACACAACCATTAAGATAGGAACTCATCCATAGTAGTTACGTTTTTCCCAATTTTATGCTCTACATAGGTCCTGTGGAAAATATATGTGCCTCGCGTACGTTGACATGAGTGAAACATACTTGAACTTCAAAATGAGGGTATTGAAGGTCTGGTTTCCATGACGCCACCATAGAGCATTTGACATATAGGAAGACAGTGTTATGTTCAGGTCCCTGATTAACCCCCGATGCCCTGTGCTCTGGCCTGTGTCTCTGAATAGACTCACCATTGTGGTGAAGCTCTGCAGCAGCACAGAGGATGAGGGCCAGGCTGTGGGAGATCTGAGCGCTCTCCAGCTCCTCTGGGCTCTGGCTCATCGCAATGGCATGAGCCTGGCAGGAACACCGGCATGAAAAACAGACTACAAATAAGACGGGCGGGAACATTACCCAGCCTCCAGAGACTCACGTATGTTTATACATGTTGTGTTTAGGAGCTGTGCACGATCCGCAAGCGACACGCCGCTTGCCTTTGAAAGGTGCTCTATGGCTTGGTCCATGTGACCCCTGTCCTGTTCGATGGCGGCCATGTCCCTGTAGACGGTGCAGCACTTCTCGGGCTTATCACACTCCTTCAGCAGCTGCAGAGACCTCTCACACTGGCTTAAGGCCTCCTCTGGCCGGTTCTGTTTCCTATAGACCCTTCAGAGCAGAAAAGATAAGCATAGAGTGACAAATATTAAGATGATCAACAGTCCACACCCTAACACAAAGTAGCAAAGTACAACCACACACTTTAACACCTTTTTGTCTGGGATTTTCCGGCAGTTGTCCCTGCTCTCCGATTCCCAACAAATGTGTCATGCTTATAACTTATCACCTGAAAACCATTGTGCACCGGGTACCATGGACAAGAAAGAAAGACATTAAATATATAAATAACAATGATGATAACGATGACAAAAAGTGTGGAATCATAAGAGAGCCGCTGAGCTTTCCCAGGCCTCTACAGTGGATGACTGCGCGTAGTGAATTACAGTTAATGATCTTTTTATGAGAGCAACATCCCTGCTATGGCAAAGCGATTTAATTACGGTTTTCTCTGCAGCAGTTCATCTTGTAAATATGATTTTCAAAAGGGCACACTTGTTGTTACCACTGAGGGCAGGGTCACAAAACGGGAGCAATATAGAAAATGGGATATCCAGGAGTTTTTCGAAACACTTAACCACCTCAGGTTAGATATAGTAGGGCAGTCCAAATACATATTAAAGGGAGGTACTGTCATTATATACTTTTACAACAATTTGTGCAGCCTGTACTATATTGGTTTACAACATTGCATAGTATTTGCACACAAACGTATAATGATTGACCTGGGGATCTGCTTTTTAGAATAGCTAAATATATGCTGGCTCAGCTATTGAGTTTAGGCGTCTATGGAGATTAAATAATTTCTCAATTGTTGACAACAATATTGTTTTAATAATCATTACGCTGGAACAGATTTCATTAAATGTATTGTTGGAGTATTCTCACACCCCTGTAACATGATAACTATTTGCATGTGTCCAATTACTGAAGTAACTCCTTATTTTTTTCCCAAATCCAGGTCCTGCAGAGGGCATTACTCAGTTTACCTCTTGTGTCCTTCCCCCCCATCTCAGGTACGCCTTAACTACTGCACCTCTGCGCTGGACAAAAAACAAGTACAGTGCAGTGCATTCAATCAATCAATCCAGGGTGTCCAAAGTAGGGAATGCCCACACATGCCATCCTTCTATAATACGTTTACAGGAATTTACAGTACTTGTACTGATGCCCACAGCGTTTTGAAACTCGTCTGTTTGTTATTTTTGCCTTTTTTTTAGAAGACTTGCAGACTGGGTTGGGCTCGGGCTACGGCAGAGCTTGAGCTCAGGAGAATCGAGGGTGAGAGAGAGAGAGAGAGAGAGAGAACTACTGCAAGGACAACGGGTTCATCAGACTACTCTGCTAAAAGCTTCAAACCATGTAATGGACACTAAATCTAATTCGACACTCCTTTTAAGGGGGGGTTTCCTGGTTTCTAATGGGCCAAAGCACTGCTGCTGATATACTATTTCTAACTTCACCGCTGTCATAACGGGTTCTTCTCACATCCACACTGTAAAATATATTGTGTTTATCGTTTTAGTTATTTTACATACACATTGCTCACCATAGATTTATTAAAGAGCCTGGCTACTGATTTACGGTTTTATCCATACTCTCTTCCGGTATCACAAGTACACACTGTGTGTGTGTGTGTGTGTGTGTGTGTGTGTGTGTGTGTGCGTGCGTGCGTGCGTGCGTGGGTGGGTGGGTGGGTGGGTGTGTGTGTGTGTGTCTTGACAGTTTGTTATGAACCCGGACTGCATGGATTTTTGTATTTCTGCTTTAGTGGTGAAATGTCAGCAGCACCGATTACAAATATAAAGTGGGTGCCCATTTATTTTCCCCGGATTCTAAGCTTATCCTAATATATTATGATGGATAGTAGGAGAGCCCCTCCCACTAGTGTCCAGGAACAGCCACTTAGGACCTTTTAGGGGAGCAGTGGTGGTTGGTGCAGAGCTTCGGGACATTTCACCGTGGCTGGAGCTCGGCCATTCTGCCAACGTGACCAATGAGAGACAATGCTCCTCTATCCTCTCGTTCATTCCCATCAAACTAAAATCCACAACCAGCTACAAGGCAGGGAACTTTTTATAATTAAGGATGTGTAGATGGTTTTGCCAAGCAAGCCACACAGCCCTCTCCTGTAAATGATTCCAGAGCATGGTTGACGTAAGCTTTCTCTGGCCTTTGAGTCACAACATTATATAAGGCCATCCCAAAGTGAAAATAGAGGGCCAAAAACGCAACAACCCACTCACAGCAGCCTGCGAAAATACTTTTTTATGCCTGATAAATGTTGCTCCCTTGATCGAAAAATTTCATCTGGGAGTGCACACCTTGAATTTCAACCTAAAACCTGGCAGACGATTTGAAAGAAGAGTGTTCAGCTTACTTTATTGTTTCAGGCTTTGGTGGGAACATTCCCCTCCATCACAACTGTGTTGACTGACAGCGCTTTAGGAGCATGCCAAATTCTTAGTCATCCCCCAACAAAGGAGATTTAACAGGCTTACACAACAGTCAGAGTCTGCACATTTTTTCAATTACACACATCATGTCAACAAACTGTAACTCTCTGTGATAGACCAAGATGGCATCATTATCACATTCCTATGAATGTAACTCAACTCAGCTGCTGATAAGGTGCGCAGTAACTGTGTTGCAGCAGGATCAACTTCATCTTGCATATACTGTATAGTCACTATGCAGGTTCCTGCTTTTGAAAGTCTGAGATTTAAATGTTAAATTGCAAATCCCTAAACTCAATGTGCCTGGGTTACAAATGCCCTTGTGGAAATCATGCCCACATGTATACAATATCAACATTGTAGTGGCAGCAGGAACTAAGACCTACCTAGTCCTCGCTTATTAATAAGGTGAAAATAAACTGATAATATTAGGGTGAGCCCAATCCAAATAACATTACACTCTCATTCTTCTAATTTCACCAACGGTAACTTAAGATTTGGCAACAGGATGCATCTATGTTACTATGGAACACGTCTTAGCAAAAGAGTATTAATCTGTGCAGCACTCCATGTCTCTGCTTACAGGCTACGCTATTATCGACTTATTCTTAATAATTTCTGAGGCTTGTAGTATAGTCTTTGGTTTATCCGCTATCAATATCTGTATTCGGTCGCAAATGCATATCGTAAGATGCCAGTAAAATAATAATAATAAGGAAATGCTTATGGGAAAAGTTTTTTTTTAAAAGCAGCTAATGACAAGGGAAATTCCTGGTGTGTTAAGTTGTCGGTTCCATGACAACCTCAAATAGTGGAATCCTAACTTGTAGAGCAAAAAAAAAAACTCTCCAAAAAACTAAGTGAAAGGTTGATTCTATTCCAATGTACACAAACACTGCCATCTTGTGGCCAACCACAGTATAAAAAGTTATACCCTGAATCCCCGCTAGAATCAACTGACCTATACAATTATAACAGGGAATAGTGCAAAGATATTAAGCTCAGCTTGAGAGTGATACGGCAAGAGTCGCAGACATATAAAGAGCAAATCAAACAGTATTTCATTCAATGATTTCACTACTGAACCTGCATAGACTCGTGGAGATTTCCAGGGAAGTCCTCATCTCCTCTTGCTGGTTGATGGCACGGTGTTGTTGAAGATCGTTCAGAACCCGCTCTGCCTCCAGAAAAGAGGATTCTGCCTCGCCAATGGTGGAAAAAGGTTAAGGGGGTTTTCTGCATGCTGTTTTGAGGGGCCTTGAATGAGTGTAAGCTCTGTCATAGCAAGGATATCTGGATGTAAGCATCGCGGCACCTCCCTGTGTGAGGTGTATGCTCAGGAGACACATGGTAACCTTGTTCTTTTCACCCCTGCAGGAGGAGATGGAGGAGCAGCCACGCAGCAGCTCTCTGGCCATGGCTGCATGCTCCTGGGCCTGCATTCCCCAGCCTGAGGGATCAAACACACATCATCGAACAGTAAGTTAAATCTACATCTAAATATGATCTTATTGTTATTACCAGTTAATCCATTATAAGAGAAAAGTATCACCATAATTATGAACATAAAAATATATATATATTTAAAAAGCTAAAAAATTACCTTTGAACTGGGAATATGCTTTAGCTAGTCTGGCGTGGATGTGTGCCAGTTTCAGATGTCCATCACCATATACCAGCCTAGTCAGAGCCACACAGCGTACCAGGTCCTGGATGCAGGCATCAAACTGAGCAAATACAGTGAACGATTGTCAGTCTTGCATCTCAAGTTAGACAGTATCAAAATGCTGATCACAAAAGGGTTTTACCAATAATAACCCTTAGAACCTACTTCAGATAATTGATTACAAATGAATTGAGATATAAGTCATCAAAATGGAATCATCTGAAATACTGATAATCAATTAACTGTTGAAGTAATTTACTGAGTAAAAATAGCAGGCATTCAGTGTATCAACGTTCTTTTGGTTTCATTGCATTATTAACTGGGTTTTTCTCAGTTTTGTCCCAGTGGTCAGACAAAAGGTTTTGAGACTCTCACTGGAGATGTATAATCTCAGGTCAAAACCAGGACGCTAATGTGCATGTTAGACCCTTGCTGTGGGCATCCAGGGTCTCTGCCCGTGTAAACAAGTCAAAAATCGGAAGGATGCGTTTGCACTGAACACACCTTTTCGTTGTTTTGGCGGTTCTGAGCTCGGTTGTGATAATGTTTGAGCTTTTCCTCTGGATGCATCATCATCCAATCCCCTCTGCCACCCCCTGTTTTAGAGGGACTCGGATCATCAGTAGCACATGGAGGAGAGTGGGGTTCACCGTTGCTGCTCTCAGGGCGTCTGCTGAAGCAGGGTGTTTGGAGAAAGGTCGACATACAATAAGGATATTCGTTAGTTATGAAAGAAATTCAGTTTAATGGGAGGGGGTTTTCTTTTGCTGATAAAAAAAAAAAAAAAAAAAAAAAAAACTGGAGTGTAATCAAACATGTAGGAAAATAAATCACTTACTCAGTCGGAGGCTCGCAGGAACTAAGTTGTGTGTGTGCCATGTTGTGTGGTCAGTGCGTCCAGTGAATGGTTTCAACTTTTCATTGTTTACCGTTTCCTTGGTAACAGCGCGAGTCCACCGGTGTCCAAATTAGATACCGCGTTCATTCAGATTAAACGCTTAATATATCTGGACATTATGCCGAAACAATGACTTAATGTGTAATTTATATACCCACATCCATTCTCCGAGCAAGCCTGTAAATCAGACTATGCACCGGGATGAGGTTGAACGAGCCGAACCCGAGCAGCCATGGCTAAGGAATAGTTTGCTGTCGCGCAGGCGCACAGGGAACCGGAAGCAGGGCGCGTTCACGGACCGCGCTTTGATTGGAAAACGACAGTGTCCTATATAATTTTATGAACAATAACGTCAGCTGATGTACGGCCGAAATATTTATTTCACAAAAGCTCAATATACGTCTCAAATGTATATGGGTATATTATTATTATTATTATTATTATTATTATTATTATTATTATTATTATTATTATTATTATTATTATTATTATTATTATTATTATTATTAACTACTGTTGTACTAGTATCATATACATTTGGACGAATTGAGAAAATGTTTTTCCTGTAGATCAATTGAAGATTACTTTAATTTCTGAGCTCAAACTGGTTTGTGATTGCTTCTTTTAATCTCATTTTAAGGCCATATAATCCCACAAGCCCCATTACCAGAATAAACATATAATTTTAATTCGCTTTTTCCCCTCTCATTAAGGGTAATAATTTACGTGGGAAGATGTCGAATTTGTTTTAAGCTTACGAGTTGTAATTTTGTTTATGTCCACACGGTGTCAGTATTATAACACAAGTGTAATGGTCCCAGCTATACAGTAGATTTTAGTACATGAGACATATATATTATTGCTGTGCTTTTTAGAAGTGATGGCCTCTCCTAAAGGCCATGTAGACTGCAGGGTGTTAAACTAGCAATACATAAACCCCAGGGGGAAATCTTACTTTTCTCCATGTTATCCAAAACCATCAGTATTTATCAGACAAATTCCGTCATTTTTTCTATGACCTTTTAAAATGTTGCTTGTAATTGCATGCATTTTTTTTGGTCACCCACATGAACTGACAAATAGTTTAAAGAAAAAATGACTTCCCTATCCCTTTGAAAGTATTTTATGATGACATTAACCGGCATGGGCCATATAATCAAAAGGCAAAAAAAACACCCAGAAAGTAGAGCCATACATTCTCTGAATCCTTATTAGCCATTTTAATCTACTATTAGGGAGTAGCAACACTCAAAGTTGTTCAAAGTCAGGTGGTAATAGCTCATAAGAATTAATGGTTGGGTGTGAAATGGACTGAAATCTCTGTAATGCGCAAGTTAAAGGTGTCACCCAGATAAAACAGTAAACAATGATCTTGAAATATAACACATATATACATACTGTGTGTGTGTGTGTGTGTATATATATATATTTATTTATCATGCCGTGCTTCCATACACATATACGCTGTATGCTACTAGTGAGAAGAGGAAATGTACATTTCCTTGTAAATATATCGCATCTTGCATCAGTGCCCAAAATGCATGCCAAAGAAATTAGAGCGTCTATGTGGCTGCTTTGAGAAATTGGTCTCTGGAGACAACTTTCTGGGTTAATTTATTCTCTACCTGACTGGCAGTATGTGTACTATCACCGCTTTTAAACTCGGGGCAAGTCCCATTTTGTTTGCAATACTGCCCAAGATAACTTCTCGTGGCTCCTTGGGATGGCTGCTTTCGGTTGATTCTGGCACACCATGAGACAACCTGATTATTTGTTTGTTTGTCCCATGAGTTTTTTGGCTGGCCGTTCAGGACTCCGCTTGGCCCCGGTCCCAGTTGGGCTTCTATTTCAGAAACCCAAGTGGCTCTTAATGAAGCTGGTAGGGTTGGCAGGGGCCCTCAGCAAACCCAGGCCTGATCAGACTCTTCTTCTTCTGCCTTGGCAGCCACACTCCATTTGCTCCCTCTGGCTTCCTAATTTAGTAACGGTGGGTAAAAATATGTGCTAACGAACAAGGTCTGGTATGTCAGGCTAGCGTCCAGAGGAGTGGGAGAGAGGGGAGGGGTTGACGAGAGGAAGGAGGAGGAGGAGGAGGAGGGAGGGGGATGCTGTTTTCACAACAGGCACCCAGTGACAGGGGTAGAGTCACTCAGACCTCTCTGACATGTGTGTGTTTGTGTGTACGTGTAGACACTTGGGGGAATGTGTGGGGGTGGATGATGAGAGGTGGAGGGTGAGCACTTAACATTTCTCACCCCTGCCAAACTCTATTCAAACACTTGTAATCATTCTTCTGCCTTTTTTCCCAATCACACTCTGGGGCTGTGATATACAGTGCTAGTGGAGAAATAATTGTAAGATTTACATTTTCATTTTCTTTTACACTGTTGAAGGACCTGTTTTCAATGACCTGCTGTCAGATCCTTAACTTTTTGTGCAGTTTTCCCATGAGACGTAATTTATAATATGCCATACTGTAATGCGCAATCTGTGAGAATAACCTATAGATTGCTGGGCCGATAAATATTTTAACATTGTGTAGGATGAGCAGATGAAAAATGCAAATTATCTTCCTAATTGTAACTTGCTTTATGCTTCTACTCTCTCTGTTACAGTAGTATAGCCCCCTCCACAGTAGCTTTCTATAAAAGAGTTGCAGAAAAAAAAGATGGACCATAATCCAGCAATTGACCACTTAAAAACTGTGACAGCTATAAACTATGACTCCTTACGGGCCGTTTTGAGTTTTATCTGCATGGTCTGAGATGATGTGTGTGGTTTCTGGTTCTACTTTGCATACTGTATATAGATTTAGTTACACATGATACAGTGCAGTGGAAGGAAAACATGTTATTACATGTACGTTTACCCTATACTTCTCAGGCTTTCAAAGTTTTCCACGGGCCTATTCCAGCAAACATTGATGGTGAAATGCTAAATCGGGCCTATTTCAGAAAAAGACACAAGAAGTGGGGCCAGTAAAATGTTTCAGGTCATACAATGGCTTTGATTTTCAATAATTTCTTCCTTAATTGTGTGTAACGCCTAGTACATAGCCTTAAAAACAATGCAGTACATTTCAATATAAATGTATCCTCCCATACAGTAACAAAATCACAAATTATCGCATATATAACCTGATCATTGCTGTCTATAGTTTATCTGAATAGTACAAACTATTGATTAGATTTACTGATTAGACTTTTATTATTTTATACAACAAAGAATAATTAATGATGACGATGACACTATATTTGAACCAAATCAGTGTAAGAACTCTGAATATGTTGCATCCACTGCCTGGGCTGACTGCTGTGCTCTCATCTGTCAAGAAAACTGGACCATAGAAATCTGCCCTCAAACACGTTAGCACTTTGCCATTCTTGTTAACAGTTTAAGAGGCCCATGACAACCTTGTCAAATTCCCTCGTAAACCCAAGCTTAAATGAAAACAGAAAAACTCCTTGTCTGTTGGACGGTGGGAGCAGTATGCTATTTTATAATTTGAATTGATTCTCGATGCACACAGAGATTGAGTGAAATAACCCAAATTGTGTGTTGAAGTGTTGCCATACTACTTAATACAAGCAAGATTAATCTATCTGCTGGCAGGAACATTCTCTCTGAGTTGAATCAGAATCAAAAGAAATCCACCATGAAGTAAACATTTTTATTTCTTTGACTAATTGTCATGCATCATTAGAGGTTTAAATTCATATTATTTTAGTTTGATTTGACTGTTTGGTGCAATCAGATATTTCGGATATTTGCAAAATGTCCTCTTTGGAACTATTACAACAGTTTCATAAATATATAATCTGTTGTTTGATTGTTAAAGGCGGTAGAGGGCTAACAATGCGTTACTATAATGCCTACTCTAATTTGGCCAAGCTTTAACTGCCAACACAGGAATGTGTGAACAGTCGTGCATAACGAATAGCAACCGATTCATGGATCACATTAAAATGAAGTCCTACAAACTCGACTGGAGCCAAATGATGCGCGGGCTTGTAAGACATGTCACAGTTATTTGTTAAAACCACAAACTAGCACCTAACTTTCAGACAGCTGTCCCCACTTCCTGTGTGAGTTAACCCACAGATACCCGCCCCTCAGCAATGAACATAACACCAGTCGTGAAACGTAGTGTAGACCTGTTTTTTGTAGAATCGTAAATATACATATTTTCAATTCATTTTCAATCCCAGAAAGCGAACCCTATTGGAATTATTAAAAGCCGGCACAACCTTCATAAAACTCAGATGTTTTAGTTTTATCTTTACAAACATTTTCATTACTTTCATCTGCAGTTTCCCCAAAATCTGGGGGAAAACAGGCACCGCCCTGTCGCCGTTAAATTGCACGAGTGGTCTTGCCACTTCGACAAAGGCGTGTCATGCGGAATCATGGCAAATATGTAAATGCCTTCACGGCTGCCGCACTTCAGATAAAGCATGTTAATTGCACATAGAAGGAGAAATGTGTTTCTGCGCCGCAATCAAAGTATTTGCACGAGTAATGCTGTTGTTGGAAGGTAGGAACAAAGCGGAGCCCCTAAGCCAGCGCCTCCTTCCTTTGAACCGACGGAGGCCGTCCACAAATCGGAGACACGATAGTTCCAGTGCGATAAGATGAGCTGTTTCTCCATCCAGCGGCATAGTTTAACGCCAGTGCTTCGTGAGACAATAGTCTCATATTCAAATGTGAATTGTTCTGCGCCATGGCAAAGATTTGGAATGGCTTAAACTTGCGCTTATCCTTACCCAAACCTTGGCCTAATTTGGAGCATATGCGAGAATCCAATCTACCATTGTCTAGCCACCAAAGCTTCTTCTCTTCCGTCTATTCAATGTCAAAATCAAAGATTATGGAGAGCTTTGGAGGTGATATTGCCTTTCTCAGTCCAGACAATGGCACACTAAACCAACAACTGCGTTTTCTGTGCCGACAGCGAGTACATGCTGTCATGACTGCAGTTTTAGTGGTATTGTGAGAGGGAGATATGTGTATGCTGCTAAAACATGGATCAGCAACTGTTCTCCACATGCTTCCAAAATGATGCAGAGGGTTTTGTTTTTTTTGTGTGTCTCCCACACTCCAGATCTAAATGCCCACAAAAATAGGACTGTGAAGGACAACTGATGAAATAATGGGGCAGCTCCTCCTCCTCTTGGTTACGCTGTGGTCCAGCCTTGCGCCCAGGTCACCTTGGTGTCAAACAGGGAACATATTTAAGTGGCCAAATTCAAAGGAACTCGTAGATAGTTGTGTCTGTTATTGTGCCGATGCTACTGGGCCAGCATAAACACGTTTGTCTGTTTCTCTAATTACCTTGGAAAATGTGAGGCGTGTCCAGTGGGGAAAAAAAAACAAACCCAGAAAGGAATCCAGTAATTATATTTTACGTTTGTAGTAAGATCTATGACACATATGACAACATCAATAGCTCCAAGAGTTATACAATTTTTAAAAATAAAAACATTTTTAATAAAAAAAATGGGCACTCAAAGAAAAGGAAGATGAAACTGAAATTATATGAATACATTTGAATGAATCTAACAAATCTCCCTACGGCAGGGGTACTTAAATACAAATCGTAAAGGCCCACAACATTTTTTTTTTCAATATGACAAAGGTCCGTTTAATAAAGTTGGTCAAGGTTACAATTATATTATGGAATTATATCACTCTTCCCACATCCCTTCAGCCCATTAATGTGAGAAGTGACACCTTTGGTTGCTTGACCTGTTTCCAGGACTTTGGCACAAAAGGTGTGATAGCCAGACGGAGACACTGAAGCAAGTGTTCACTGGTGACTCTGCGGTACTTGTTCTTCACTATGTTCAATGTTGAGAATGCAGACAATGTTTGGTTGAGCCAAACATTGTGAGAATGTGAAATGTCAGCTTATGCGGGAGAGGGAAATTAGCTGCAGTAGCCATCTTTGTCCAGAAGGTGGGATCGTCACAGTCAGCCTCGTTCAGTGCATTTTTTTTTTATCTCCGTTGCTTGCCGTTGAGAAAGCGGAGAACTTTGAGTCAATGGTGTCTCTTGGTTAATTCGCGTTCTTCAATTGGCTACTAGCTAGCAACCTGCAGAACAAGCTGCGCTGTCGCCACTCAATCTTCACTGTTAGCACGACTGTGTAAATAAAGTTAACAAAAAAACAAAAAACTCCGTTGTCATGGAGATGGCGCTGTATGTGATTGTGTGAGCGCCGCTTGCCGAGGAGAAAGCAGATCACGTGGACTCGTTGCGTTGCGGCGATATCTCGCAGATACTATATATATTACATATGAAAAGTACATATTTGCTCTGGGTCCGGAGACAGTTGTGGTTCGGTCCGGACTTTGAGGATCCCTGCCCTACGGGGATCAATAAAGGTTTCATCTGTCTATTCATTTGTTCTATATAAACCAATTAATGGTGCGTTCATTCGGAATGATAGGGCAGTTTGCTTATTGTTTGGCCGGGCATGTGAATTGAGAGGCTAAACGTCTGCCTGGGGTTGTCTGACCTTTGTGGTTGCTCTGCCGACTTGGTTCAGGTGAAGGCAGGTTGTGTGATGCAGTGGTATCAATAATGGAAGAAAGGCTACACCCCCCCCCCCCCCCCCCCCCCAAGGCTACCCCCCCCCCCCCCCTCCCTCTGGTTGCTATGTGGGTCAGAGATGGCTCTCAGTGGATGGGAGAGATTGATGAAGAGCACCAGGGAGAGCTCTGGTGCCCCCCACCTCACAGCGGTGCAACCCAAGCCTCTCCCCCTGCATTTGTTCCGAGGCCCCCCTCTCGAGCTGCAGCGCCTTGCGCTCTTTAAATGACCTTCAAATTGGCCTTATTTTTTCAGGGCCCTCGATTCCTCCAGGGTCCTTCCTGGAAAGTACGTTGTTGTACTGTTTTGCTCTCACTCTCTCTCCCTGCTTTCCGCTTTTGTTATCCTCCCGTAAACCGCAGACGGAGGCGAGAGCGGCACGGTGGAGTGGAGTGGGTGGAGCTAAGGTGACAGATTTCACTCCGCTTCTGATGTGATCCTCAGATCAAGAGTGAGCTGCGTTGTGTTCTGGAATATGCATGCAGGCAGGCACGCAGGCCTTACCTTGCACGTACTCGCTCAAACAGTCCCTTTGTCACACGCCCTCACTTTGTCATCTGAAGACAATGATACATGTGGTGTTTTGAGAGGGTTGTGTGCGCGATGGTGGATGGGAGTCACCGTGGGATCTTTCTTTCTCCGCATCACAAAGCAACACTCTGTCAAGCCCACCATCCATTACTTCAGCTGGGGGTTTTTGTGCACACAGCAGGTCGTGCAGGTCCTCTGTCCAGACCCGCGGCAGAGCCCTTCATTATCCATTTGCCGTGAGAGAGAAACAGCTCTTTTTAATGGACGGCTGCAATTTGTTAGGTCACGCTTTCTTGCTTGCTGGAGTGGATGTATGGAGAGGTTTGATCTATGACCATTTTCAGGGATTCCCTCGACAATTTGCTCACAAACTAAGCTTATCATGGCTAAACTAATTTCCTACGTCTCACAAAGGCGCCGTCCCAATCGACGACAAGCTACAACCATTGTGAGGATTGGATGCTGATAGCTGATGCTTGGCTGATGCTTTAAATGCACCTCTTAGCCATGTGAAAAGTGTAGCACAGCAACCTTAAAGGTGACCCATACGATGCAGGCATATGTTGCAACCTTTTGAGAAAAGCTTTGTCTTGTTTTTCATTGCTCCTTGCTCCCAAGAACACACCTCCGCACTGTACTGGCACTATACATGTATATGATATATATTTGATATTCTCCTTTTTTTAAAGTGGCCTTTTGCAGAGGAGGGCTTCTAAACATTTACGTTGACAACGTCTTCACAAACCCCTCTGTAAGTATCCAAACCTAGCAGATTGTTTCGAAATGTTAATTATAGTTGCTAAGTTTGACGTCATATTCCAAACGGCCTCTTCTCAGCGCAGCTCTTCCCCTGCTTACTTTTGACACTCCGCCATACATTTGGAGCTCATTCTCCAGCTATCAGGATGGAAAATCAGCAGAAAGGATTGCAGTTCGCTGGCAGTGAGGGCGTTATAGAGCATCAAGGGGGAATCAAGTTGAAAAACATAATAAGTCATCGCGCTAGCAGCAAAGTGAAAGGGATGGTGTGAAAATGGGTAAGAGGACAACCAGAGGTGGGACGTGACTGATGGTTGAGTTGGACGGTGGCTTGTTGCTCCAGAAGGGCAAACATGGCCTGATGGATGAGCTTAGTATTTCAGAAAGGCCCCCGTGCCCACTTGATTAGGATGGTATAATTCTTTGGTAGCATTACGAAAAAAAAAAAAAAAAGGAATCGCGTGTAAGATGAACGATTATTAAGGGAGACTTTGAAAGGAAAAAAAGAAAAGAAAGGAAAGGGTCATGTGGTATTTATACATCTGAAACGGAATGGCTGCTTTACTCTCTGAACAAGGCCTTATTGTTTGTCTCTCATGACATTGGGAAAGGAGCAGATGTTTCATAAGTGAATGCAATATTTTCTTTGTTAGTTGCGATGATTTCAGGAATGTGACCCCAAAGGTAAATTAATGACATACTTGCAACAGAAGGGGCAGTAATCGCATTGAAACGAACAATCTGAAGGGAGCTATATATGAGGTCCAGTCAGGTATGGTTATACTAATACTATATCTGCAAACAAGCTAGGAGCCCGTTTTACTGTCAAACCCATTGACACCCAATATGCCCTATATGCTCCTTTTAATGTCTGTCATATTTAACATTTTTATTTTATCATATGCATTTCTGTTACGATATGATTATATTTTTTGTATATATATTTTTTCATTGTTGAACTCATTCATTGCACGGTTATACTGGGAGGATGAGTGTACTTTGTGGGTTGTATTGTATTAAACTTCATATCTAATCTCCCTCAGGAACGGGGCCACGAGTGTATGGCCCTGTTCCATGTACTACAACAGAGAGAAACACTTACCTTTGGAATGCGCTCCACCGAAGAGCCTTTCTTCATCCGTAGAGTGCAATGGCTGACTTTCTAATACCTGTGCGGAGTGGTTATTGCTTAAAGAGGGGAATATCATGGTGCATTATCCAAATAGGTGGTGTAAAAACAATCATGGAAATGTACTGAGCACTTTGCGAGAACACCGCCAGCTGTTTGGCTCTTTCAGAAGAGGAAAGAGGACACATGCTGCCTCCACATTGCACTTTTCCTCCGCTTTTGGCTCTTTGAACCCACTTCAAACATTAGCCCATGTGTGTTTAGTGTCATGCCAGCCATGTGGATGGCATATGCTAACATTGCAGTCGGGCTTGCTTGTTATAGGTGTGTGTGGTGGCCAGTGGCTTCTGGTTATGTCCTGGATCTGTAACTTTAATGTGAGGTGGCAGATACCGGTGAGAAGGAACAGTTTGAGGCGAGCGTGTGTATGAAATGATTTCTGACGCACGCAGTGTACGACAGTAGAACCATGGAAAGCCCATTTACCGGGGCCCATTGTCCATTAAATGACTACACTAGTCCAATCTCTCCCTGGGCCAGATGTGCTGAATCCCTAAATGGACACAAATCAGCCGGGCTTTACTCTTTAATTGAGCTCTCGAGTGTTTATTTTCCCGAGAATGTCATAACCGACTTCAGAATTCCCATAAAAAAACTAAACTCCGAAGGCAGATTAGCCCATTTAGCACCTCCAGACAGCGTTTGCCACGTGAGATTTAAGTCTTAAGTGCAGTTGGGCTGGTGGCAGGACTTCCACATGGGACCGGCCACATCTTTAGTTGCTCCTTATTTCGGCTCTGTGATCTTGCACTTAGAGGCGCTCCCTTGTAAAAGCAGAAGTCACAGGGAGGTCGCCCTGACATCTTTATCATAATTGCCCTAAATACCCCCATTAGAGAAGCTAGCCAGTATCCTCAATAACACTAGTCATCCCTGGTAGCACTGGTGCATCTAATTGCCCGGGCCTTTTTTGTGAAAGATTGCCTGACATCAGCAGGGCTCCCTATGGGCTGGCCCTCTTCATTCTCTGCCCAGCAAAGCATATCGTATCACAGCCAGCGAAGAGAGCCGGCCTCCGTGCTCCCGGATAATTAACTGTCTGGCTAAACTGCATAATGGAAAAAGAGAGAACATTGGAGATATGGTAGTTATTCAAGCAGGCCTCGGAGAGGAGAGGTATAAGACAATACCGGGGTCGCTGATGCTTGCCGTTATTCAGCGGGATGGGTGATAATGTGGAAGGATGAGAAGCCATATTGGAGGCAGGGGCCGGTTATGGAGGATTGGTCTCATATGATAATTAGGCTCATATGTTAATTGGTGAGGGGCATGATGGACTCCTCAGGCCCAGCCCTCCACTTCGCTGCCTGTTCCCCTATCAGCCGTACCCGACGTCTTCTCCACTCCAAAGACTCCAACCATCCTTACGTAGCACTTCACAGCAGTTCATACCACTGTGCAACTTCCCCCCTCCGAAAAACATATAAGACATAAACAGCAACAACGGGGGGGAGGTAAAGGGGTGTCTGCTGTTGTTTGACATTTACAAGTCTCAGTGAAATGCACGATGCCCATGCCTGTGAGTGTGTGTGTAAGCAAGTGTAATTAGAACACGGCAGGCACGTGTTTGTCTTTGTGTTTTCTGTATGGCGGAGGTATCAAGGACAAGTGCATTAATGAGCACCTGGAGAGGAACAGCTTGTGTCTCCTGGTTAGTGTGACCGCGAGCAGGGCGCAGACTCCTTCACTGACTCGTGTGACGTGACTGATGGAGGGGGAGGTTTCTGTCAGATCTGGGGCACTCCCAGGAGCAGCAGTTTGTCTCCACTGACAACAACACTCACCAAAGGGGCCCCCACCCCACACATGTTGTCCTACCCTGTATACTTCAACAAACAAACTGTTTCATACGTTACATACAGTTTCTCTTCAATATACAGTATGTCTGATCTCTGCATCTTTTGGTTCCCTTTAAGTGTGACATGCCCAGCGTTTATATCGGCGCAAGCTGTTTAGTCAAAAATGATCAAATCAAGTATCGGACAGATGTTCTGAACGTTGATATTATTTGAGTGGCAAAAGAACAAAGAGATAGTCATATCCTTAGTTACATATGGATCGAATAGGATGCATATGGATCCAGAGATATGACAGAGCAGCTGGCTTTTTTAAGTTTGGCATTGCTTGAAAGTGTTCTGAGCCACTGAGTCCAGCCTTTAATAGAAAAAGCAGCATAAAGAGTCAACCATTTATTCAGGTAATGCCAACTGATAGCAAAGCTCTTGCTCACAGTGGTGCCCCTGTAATTCAAAGCCAAAACCAACTAAAATGGATGAAATATGGAAAAGATGACTCACAAAAAATGGATGTGTATTTGAAAAAAAACATTCAAAAACATGCATTAGGTCAAACACGGGTTCACAGAAAACGAAAACAGTTTGAACTGTTCTAGGGATGAATATTTGTCCGATATAAGGAATTCCTAAAGCCTATTTTCCTATATTATCTGTTTGGATGAAGAGGCAATGGATCCTGTGTAATATGGAATATCCATACATTCTTGTGAGTCAGTGTGCTATCCCACGTTCCTGAGTCTTCATAGTTATGACAAATGAAAAGGCAGTTAATAGCACTGTGACACGGATAATAACTGCTTCATTCGATTTACTGTGTAGTATTACGCTGCACTACTTACAGTATTACACTTGAACTACTAATATAATTGCGCTCCCTTGATCGTCCCACATCCTCATCAATGCACAATGTAACAATAGCCTTTCTTGTTCCCTGCAATGGCTGGGACACAAAAACAAATCTGCGCATGTAGTGCAAGCATCCGCAACGACTGTGACGGATGTCTTTACCTTGAATGACACGAGTGCTGCAAATTTCTCTCTCTCTCTCTCTCTCTCAAAAAAAATAACGCTAGACGAAGCCTCAAGCGCATTATTAACTTTGTAACTAGCTGTGGGGAAAAAAAGAACCGCCCTGGAGCTTTTTGATCATATGACATGGTCGTCAACAGCAGATTGAGCTTTTAACCGTTGCCTAAAGACGGATAACAATGTCAGACAAATGGAAAAAACGAAGAGGAAAATAATGAGCAACTTCACATGCGTCTCGTCAGTCCATCACACTTTAATGTACTCGCACTAAAGTGCTTATGCTCTTGTCAGTGATGGGTTCTCCAGGTCCCAGTTTGCTGGTGGCAGAGCTGCTGGTTTTACGGGCACAACTGTCCTGTATTGTGGCTTTGAACACGTGATACTCATCGCTGAGTGTTGAGGGATATTGAAGCGAGGAAAATTGCAGCGTGCAGCATACCACAGTTTCTTGTCGCCTGCTTTCACTCAGCTCGAGCTCGTGCTTGTGCTTTGACCAAAGACGGGCCTTTCAAAGTCATTACAAATATGACTTAGTAATGTTGGCCGCACCGTGTTTAAATTCTGCACTAGTGAACCTCCACTCGGCATTTCGAGGGCCGAGTGTCCACAGACTGGAGGAGCTCATCGCTTCAGTCCCGCCTCCCTTGCAATTTTTATTGAATTTGATTGAAAATCCGCAGCCCAGCCCGCGGGGACATTCGGGCTTGTGTTACAGCTGTCCATGTTTACCCTCCTCCACCTCGGGCTCTTTCCACCGCAAAAAAGGTACTGGCTAGGGTGCAACTCTGCAAATCCCACCTGGATGTGGCATTTGTTGTAAACAACCTAGGGGCACGGCTGCCACCCTTTTCTGCTTTAACTCCCAGCGCTCCTCCTCAGGCTCCTTCCACACCGCCTCCCGATGGTGTCGCCATTGTTTCCGTACAAACTGGGGTTTGCTATTTCTTTCGTAGCTCCAATGGGTAACGAAGCATGTTCACGGCATGCTTGCTCTCTTTTTGTCTGTCTTTTACAGACGGACATGCCCGCTCGTCATCACTGTGATAGCACATGAGGGGGAGAGGAGGTGGGTGGGTTATAGTTATTTAGGGAATTATGGTCCCCCTTGTTGCCAGGTCTCATCCCTTGCTTTTGGTGCCAAATGGCCGTGTTTCCATGGTGCCTGCCTGTGTTTACTGTGACGTGCCACGGCAGGGACTACACAGAGACTTAGCGCACAGCAGTGGAGGATATTTCAGTCCCCGTCTGGAGTTTTGGGGCTTACTTTCTGCAGCTCTCCCCCCCTTCTCCTCCCACCTGCTCTCCTTGCTGTTCCGTGTGCCGGCGCTGCTGGCCCTGTTCTTTCGACAGACAAGGCTAATTGAAAGGGAAGGCTCCTTTTTCCGCTGATCACTTCTGACAGCAGTGTCTTGCCAGAGGTGGGTGCGCCACCCCATGCTGAGAGTTTTCGCAGCAAAATAACAGTGCTGTCGCGGAAAAAAAATACACAGGCCGTGGCAGCCGGGCAGCACGCCAACGGAGCTGGACGATTTTTTGTGGACAGAAGAAAGAAAAACATTTTTAAAGGTTATTTACAAGATTTTATAATGAAGTCATACTCCTGTGCATGTTCTGGGCTATCCCAGGCTTCTCAGCTCTTTGTTTTGGTTACAAAAGTGCATGCTCTTGGTAGTTCATGTGTATGTTTGTGAATGTGCCATATTGTAGCTATGCATGTGTGGGCGGATAGATATTATCTATCGGCTTATGCAGGGTAACACAGGTTTGGACGCTGATGTGCACGTTGTATCCCGTACACCTGATTAGAGGGTCAAACTTTGCACTTTCTGCGTCTGCGAAGGGCTATTTCCTTAATCTCATATGATTACCCTTTGCCACTGGGTTGTGGTCATTAATCCCTCCCCATACAGTGACTGACAATAATTCCTGCACTTTGTCCAAGAGACGCCGCAACCATTCATCACTTTGTCACCTCTCACGAGGGACTCGCCGGTGTCCATTTATCCAAAGAAAAGCAGTGGCTCTGTGCTATATATACATACATACTATAGCCTCCATGATTTGGACGGATAAACAGTCGAGGAAGTGAGGGAAAACTCAACAGTAAAGTACAAACGTAGAACATTCAGATCCAGATGACTTATTAGAGATATTAAAAAAGGTCCTTTATGATATTGTAGAATAAAACAAAGAAGTGGAGCCAACATTATGACTGAGTTGTTTGCTGGTTGTTGGCGGTTGCTTGATGTTTTTTTTTCCCCTCACAGGAGGCTGATACTATCAGATGGCAATGTCTTTTTCTCCCTCATCTCTCTCTCTCTCTCTCTCTCCCTCTGCCTGCCTTGCTCAAGTTCACTCCCTGCCACCTGCACACACTCACAGAGGCACACAAACACAAACACATGGATAACATAAAAAGACTGCTTTCTGATGAATAAATTTGTATATTTTAGAACCTATCCCAGTTCCAGCAAGTATTCTCAAGGGGCCCTTGCCTTCTTTTCTCCAGAGTTCCCCTGCAACCCAGTGGAGTCATTAGTCTGCTTGCTGTGTTGAACTCTTTAATCATCTGTGTGTTACATAAAAAGAGGACTATTCCTCAGTGACATACAACGGCATGCTCGGCTTGGTCGGGGCTCGCTTTGATGTGCCTAGGCTGTTGTGTTGTGTCTGCACTATTAAGCTTCTTCGGGCTCAGTTTTTTTCCATTTCTCTGCGGAGGTGAGATAAGATGTCAGTCTTCCTTTTGTTGCAGTAAAGATGTGACTGTGAGTGCCTAGTTTGCTTCTGTACGAGCATCGAGACTTTGTAGGTATACAACCTACGGTGTAGTGTAGAGTTGTGGATCATATTTTATTAATCCTGCGAGAAAGCAAACTACTTACATGGTTTTGATCACAGAAAGCCGCTAACTATTAATTTATAAATTTTCCCGAAATACATATTTATTTGGGAAAAGTCACTTTTCAGTTTGTAGCCTGTACACGGGTGTAAGTCTAAGTTTCAGGGGAAAAAAAAAAAACCTAATGTACACACACCCACGTGCACGCATACACGCCGCATCAGTGTTCCGCAGGGATGGAGGCCGGCGCCTGCTGCTGCGGTATCAGGTTGCAGGTCTGTGAGGCACAATGGTGAGGAGTTGCCCCGCGCCCGGGCCTGAGAGAGCAGAACAATGCGGCCGCAGTGCAGACGGGGCAGTGCAGGGCACGTCGGGCCGATCTGTCAGCCTGGCAGAGCAGCTCCGGGCCCCCGGACCCTCTGCTCGCACATACAATGGAGGGTGGGAGGTCACGGGAGCGAGGAAATGGAAAGGGGAATACCCAGCATGCTGTAATAAAATTGAGTCCTCTATTTTGGTGGCTGAACAAATGGGACACAGTTGGGCTACGCCCAGAATACATCATAACTTTTCCCCGATTACAGTGTGCTCGTCGCAGCGGGTCAGGGTGCAGCTGGAGTTAATCAATTTATGGGTCAGTGGTTCACTCTCTCGGAGCACTGCTCATTACTTTTGCATAAAAGTAAAATGGCTTGTCTGTCTGACAGCTGAACTTGTACCATGGGACCGTTGCCACGCTCTCTTCACGGTAAATCCGAATTTCGAACTATAAAAATTGTTGTATGAAATGATGGGGGGAAAAAAAGAAAAAGCTTTCATTGCAATAGTGCGAATGTGAACGCAGAGACCGATGCAATATGTTTTCTGAAAACGTGTGTGCTTACAGGAAGAAACATATCACTTGAAGCGAATGTGCACCGGCCCAATCACTGGCACACTGGCTTTTAGTCTGCGCTGTGTACAAACAGTGGTCCAGAAGACTGCCGCCCTCAGAGTAGTGACGGGGAGGGGGGGGGGTTAGTGAAAGCCAGATTTTGTTAAAGCTCTTAATAAGGCACAGTGTGAAATATAAGCCCGCAGGCGGCAAAACTCTATGCGCAAACACTTCAATCTTTCATGTGAAAAGGGGGGGCAATCTGTGTATGGAACAGCGGATGGTGTAACAACTCTGTTATTTCACACGCGACCCTATTTGGCCTCTCTGATATCCTTAATTTGGTAGCTGCATTTGATATAGCGCCGCAAATATTTGCTCGGGCACACATTAACTCTGTTTGCCTGGTATGTTATGATAAACAAACCGCAATGGTGCAGCGACCGTAATAAATGTTAAACAGTGCATGCAATTATATACTTCACATATCTAGACCTGCAGACTGAAAGCACACTTTGTGAACCTCCGCGCGCCGTCTTTGACGGATCGTTATTCCCCTCCCAGGCCACCTAGGGTTACTTTCAGAAAACCGACTGTTTACGAGATGCCCGGGGTGAATGGCACATTTGAGCCCATGTTTCAGTGTGAAGAAGATGGCAATTTTGCAGATGGAAATTTCACGGTTTCAGGGCGAGCAGAAAGCTGCATTGAAACGCAGGTACCAGTTTGATGCGGATCTCAGATTTGACACGGTGAAAATTTGAGTTTGCTTTAAGTATTGTATGGCTTGCTCTTTTCTATATCATTTGTGCGTTCATTCTCCTCACCTTTAATATACAAAAAAGGGAAATAGAAACCGGGTGAGGCCCATAGTTACGTTCATACTGTGTATTCAGTCTTTTTTTTCCCACCTGGATTTAGAAAAAAAAATGTTTTCCCCCTTTGCCACAGTTTTGCCTGATATTCCTATTATGCCTATGAAAGCACTGCAATAATTCACATAAAGGGGGGGGGGTGACAGACAAGGGCTTGATAGATCTCTATGAGTGGAAAACGTATCACAAAAGAATTTTACATCTCACTTTCTACTGATGAATATTTAGTTGATGCTTGTAAGGGAGTCACATACTACTTTTGAGGACCTCTAACTCCGGTTCCCTGCTTTGATTAATGACCTCAAATTCCAGTTCAGAATTGAAGAGGGTGAGTGTGTGCGATGGAAAGGAAAGTAGGGCATCAGCAGTCAGCTGTACTTGGATTATAAGTCAACATGCTTTTAGCTGTGCTGTCTGCTGAATCAGCTGTTTCTCGGGGATAGTGAATGATTTTAATCCTGTATATCCAGGTAACCTTTACCGAAGGAGGAGGAATACAAGAACAGCGCAGAGACTATAGTCGGGGCTGTGTCTAGACAAAGACGGGGAATGCGAGAATGCTCATACATGAAGGAGTCATTTTTATTTCTTTTTTTCCTAAGTGAGCGGCGGAGATGCTCTCACGGGGCAACAGCTGCCCCACCGTGAGCAAAACGGCCAGGTAAAGTTTCTTTACATCTCTCTCTGGGAGGATGCCCGTACACGCCCTGCAGTTCCGTGAGGCAGTTTTTTCGGCTTCTTGATAGTTGTTCTGAACGAAGCTTTTTTTTTTTTCCCCCAACGCGGGTGACAGCTCGCAGCACTGGTGTGAGAGGGGAAGACGAAGCACTCTGTACTCGGAGGCTGTGTGTGATTAATGACGGAGGTGTGTGTTGCAGTGGGCACCCTCGCAGCAGCTACAGATCAGTCTTCCTGCAAGACAAATCTGACACTCGACAACCCCTCGCCGCCCCACCTGCTACCCCCCCACCCCCACCCCCACCACCACCACCACCTCACCACCATCAAACCCTCGGCTCCTCTCGCAGCCAAGTGCGCCCAGCACGACGTCGCCCCCATTAATCATCCTAAACAAAGCGTCTTTAATCTGTGACGCGCAGGCCTGACACGCAAATGTATTACCTGTTGTAGTGGAACCACGTGTGCCCCTCTGAGTCAAGCCTCTATTTACCTTTCGAGAAAACCGGTAAAATAGTGGCAAGACAAAGTCTGCGACAAAGGGAACTCGTGATGGCAGTGTCTTCTCAGGCTGAATGCGGGCAACAAAGCTTCTCCTTAGCCAGCCGAGCCTCTGCCTTTTCACGGCGGATGACATGCTTGCTCGACTGCACTTGCCAAAAAAGATTTAGGGATTTTTCTCGAGCACATTTGTAAAACATGAATACCAAATTATCCCTTGTGGATTAGGAGTTATATAGCCACTCTGCGTCTGGTCTGAGTCATAATGCTTGGGGAGAATTGGGCACCTAGTACCTGAAACTGTTGGAGGGTGGGTTTTTGCGAAATTAACTGTGCAGTATTATTGTCGCAGAATATGCATGTAATATTGTACTCAGTGTTCAAGAGATTTGGCGAAGCTGTGCAAAAAGGAAAGTTAGTATGGTGGAAAAATGTTCGGCAAAAATGTGAACATACTACATGCTATTTATCGGTTAAAAGGGTCAAATGTAAAAAAAGAAATAGAGATTTGGAACCGAGTGGAGGACATTGTCTTCTCTAAGCACTGCCTACAGGTAAATGGTGACAGTAGATTTAGATTTCTTAAGCTCCAAACATACAGTCTGACAATATGAATTAGAGTAGCATTAACTTGATGTGGAATCTTAGCTAAATTGCAAAGAAGCGGTCTCACCCACACATTCCCTGAGGCAGGCTCTCGTGATCCCGCTTGTCCTCAACATGTCTCTACACTGTAAATGGTGGGAATGAGAAGTGATGGCACCTGCTGACTGGCTTCGGTGATGTCAGACACTCACACGCACGCACACACACACGCACACACACACACACACGCACGCACACACACACACACACACACACACACACACACACACACACACACACACACACACACACACACACACACACACACACACACAAGGATTTGCTTATGATGCAATCATCAAGTCAGAAAATGTGTGAAATTTGCCTAAAGTGGAGTGCACAAGTACCAAATGACCATTATGTCTCGTGGAACATAATAGTTTTGCTGGCATTAAGGCATAGAGAATTTTTTTTTTTTTTTAATAAAATTTAAAAAAAGCACCAGAGGAAATTATAATTATTTTCAACTTGAATGGGAAAAAAAAGGTAGAATCGTATTTTGTTTCATTTTTGTTTGTAGTTATGAATTTGGCTCACATCACCCTTGCACCTTACGACATTGTGAATTATGGGAGTCATTCCAGGTGATTAATTAAATAAAACTTCATATCAGGGACAAAATGAATAATGGTAAGAACAGTTTCATTCCTGACCTTGTTCAATTTTTAATGAGCTCAGTGTGATGAAGGCTACATGTTATAAATGGAGCTCTTGTGAATGCAGGCGATAATTAAAGAGTATGTGCTTTTGCCTGGATCTTTGTACACCTGAAGAAAAGAAAAAAACAAAAAAAGAGTCATTAAGCAAACAAGGCAGGGGGGGTGGGTGTTTGGGCTACGCCTTCATGCAGGTGATAGACACGCTGTGGTGTGATAAACAGAGAGGAATACATTAAGAAAACCCATGAGATGGGTAATCTCCAGAGAGATCATCAGCTTATCATAGGGACCTTT
Organism: Colistium nudipinnis; assembly: GCA_016785305.1. Classification (NCBI taxonomy): domain Eukaryota; kingdom Metazoa; phylum Chordata; class Actinopteri; order Pleuronectiformes; family Rhombosoleidae; genus Colistium; species Colistium nudipinnis. Next base: position 2,587,817 of record JAFBJU010001010.1, on the reverse strand, counting down.
ATGTGCTGCCTCTCTCCGCCTCGGGAGGAGCGTTCAGCAAAAACCTACTGCGAAGTGTGTCAAGGTTGTACAGATGTGAGATGAAAACAAGGAGAACACCTGAGAAGCCATTAAAGGCGTAAAGCAAATGACGCCGCGCTGACTGAAGCAGTCATGATTTGCAGGAGCGCATTCGACGGTGGTTGACCGGTAAAGCCGCGAGGACACCTCTCCGCTCACCCACAGTTTCTCGAATTCTCATAGCTCCGTGTCCTCTGCTCCACTTTTCCACATCGGCCTGACACCATGAGCGGTTCTCGTTTCAAGTAGCGTTCCTTCGCGTTAACAGTTGTATGCTATTCTATGCTATTTGGAGCCATGGTTGCTTTTAATTACAGCGGGTAATAAGAGAAGAGATGCAGACTGTGAGAGACGGGGTATTTTTAGTTCTCGATCTTGATTATCCAACACATCGCTGCTGAGATACTAATTTGTTGGAAGACTTTTGTACTATAAATGTGATTAAGATCATTTAGGGTGGAGAGTTTTACAACTTTGAAACCATTGGTGTCTAGATCGGAGTATTTTCATATACTCCGATCTAGATCTTAAATAATCCTAATATACAATTCATTCCGGCTCGGTCATAAACCATTTGGTGCTTTTCTAAGAATCTCAAACTTCAGTATGTGATTTGCATGTTTATGTGTAACTTTATGTTTTATATTCATTATCTTAAAAGTCACCAACACCATACTATGACATTTGTTGGCAGAATTTGTTTCATGACTCAGTGTGTGGTGTGTGGTGAGCCGAGGACCATGGATGGGAGAGGATTGTTGAGGGCTTTTTTAGAGAGGCTTTTTTTAATGAGCCTCTGATAATGAAATGTTAGTTCAGAGATTGGCGGTAAGATTGCGTCCCGGAAAATTGTGTGACTCGGTGATCTGCTCGTGCTTTTCTCATTTACAAAATAAACATCTATTCCTCTCCTCACTATCGTATAGTAGATCAAACTTGACTCGTACAGCCTAATAAAGCTCGCTGCATGAGAAGTGTGTTTTAGGGCCTTTTTTAATTGGAGAGAAAGAGTGTCTGGGTCTATTTGTGGTCTGGAGTAATGTTGGAAATGCCAGCTGTCGCACATCAAAGCCCTGCTGGAACAAACCGTTATTTGGCATGTTGAAATACATCTATTACTTTGTCATACGTAATACGTTTTCCCTGCTTAATATTAAACAGCAACATTCAACACAAGGACATTTGATTGAGTTGAAAGAAATATGAAGAGTGAGAAAAAACAAAAGAAAGACTTATTTCACTTGAAACCAAAGCAACACATTTACATACAATTCCTCGAAAAACAAAAAAATCACCTATCCCTTTTTGATTTCTGAGAGAGGAAGGGGAAAGTTCTTCAACACCTCCTGGAGTCATGACTGACAGCTGTGGCTGGTCCGGAGAGCCCTGAGCCAAGCCCCGTCACAGAACGCATGCCCGACGTGTCAATGTCCATCAGGGGCTCCACTCTTCAAACCACAGCCCCCCTTTGCTCTCTGCCGGCAGAGAGACCCAGGGACAAGAGGAGGACCGGGGTGCGAAGATGCCGGGGCCTCTTATCCACAGCCAGCTGGTCTGGCTTTAAGCTACATCAATGGGCCGAGTGAATCAAAACGAGCAGAAAGAACAAAAAGAAGAGACAAAGAAAGTCAATACGTGCAGGAGGTGAAGGTTGGAACGGCAGGTTCTGGGAAGGTATCTGTGACACAACAACTAACAGGTGAGACTCAGGCGTCACGTAGGGTCCTGACACCTTCCACGCCGTTGAAATGTGATGCCAATTAATGGCGATGACATGTCGAGTATGACGCATCTGTTGTGTGGTTATGGGGATTTCAAAAATGATCTTACCACACGTTACTGTTGTTATACTCGCCTTGTCTACAGCATTATATCCGGGAGAAAACTTAATGAGCTGATGTAAATCACTGCCTTAGTGTTGGCTGTGTTTTTGCAAGCATCACTGGATTTTTTTATGGTGGGCATCACTTTGGGAAGACGGGAGGGGTGTGTGTCGACACAAAAGAGCTCTTAAAGGAGATGCTGAGAGCAGTTTGGATCCACAATGTTGTCGGCTGGCATCACCCTGAACTCACAAAGAACCACTACAACAGCAAAACCTCTTCTGATTGAAAACACTCCAGGGAAACAGCTGGGGACGGTTTCTGTCTAATTATTTTTTATCCTGTATATTGTTGCACAGGAAAAGGGCAGAATGACATGTGCATGTTCAACAGGACAATATTTTATTGGTTTTATTGGTACAAATTTTGCTTTATTATATTTCTCGACCTCTACAAAATAGAAAGGTGACTGAGTGCAGACTTTCCAAAAGTAAGTTCTACCGTGGGACATTCGAGTGAATGTACTCAGGGCTGGGGCTGTAACATGAGTTTGAAGTGAGGCTCTCGGAGCTGGTGTTCAGTACAACATTCCCACAGTAAAAGCACCTCCGGGTGCAATGAAATGCAATCTGAGCCACCCACGTAATAAAGGAAATTAATTTGGCATAGCAGTATTATAACTATAAAAATTACAGATATGATTGAAAATTTACCCCTATATTCCCAATGAAATCTTGCCAAAACTTTCATGTGATACTCATGAATATATTTTTAATTGAAGAAAAAACCCAACTAACAACATTCAAATCTCTCCCACTAAACAAATAAAAAGCACATGGCCCTGTGATATTGCAACTATGTGTGAGAAGCAGATGGGATTACGATAAGTCAAGCATCACTGTGGCCACATAGCCCTTTTGGTTTAGTATTGTTTTTTTATTTTTTGCACTTTGGGTGAGTGGGTGTGTTGCACACATAAATTTGTATGTGTGTGTGAATTTCGCTTCAACCGGAATTGCTTGCAGTGGAAAAAGCGATCACTATACGCCAGTGACACACCACATTAAACCATCAGGACTGGGATTTAAAACTTATTTTGGAGTTCAATTCTTATATATGGCAGGACAAAGTCAAAAATACACTGGTCTGCCACTGCATTCAATCTACTTCAAACAGTTTGAATGTTGTGGCTGTAAACGCTGACCTCAACAGCAACAGCAGGTGGAATTTCTTTTTAATATTGTCCTTTTGTTCAGCACAGTAAAAGCAGGCCTGGTCTCAAGCAAACTGCACGAAGAGACAATCCACATCACCTCATGTTGCCATAATGACCTACCTCATTTAACCTGGACCACTACATGGCAAGGAGCCAAGAGCAGGATAATGGCGAATACTCTTAACCACATTTAGTGAATCTCAGGCAACTGTCTCTACTATTCAACCATTATTGAAGTTAATTGTTACGGATTATGACATAACTGCTGTCGCTTGAATGTGTGTTCAATGCAGTGTGGAAAAAATTTTAGGATCGGCACTGTATAGGCATTGAAAGTCATTAAGGACAGTTGTGAATTCTTGGCCTAGAGCCCTGAGCATTCAGGAGGGCTGAGGAAGGCTATGCACGACCTTTACCTGTGGGACTGGGACTAAGTGTGGAAAAAGGTAGCGCAATACACCCGGGACCACACTGTACGAGACTAATACAAATGAGTTAGATACAGCGGCAACAACACTCTCCTTCATTAGCATGCAGTGTAATGAAATCGGATGTCATTGGGAGACGATGCGTAAATAATCGTGCATTGTTCTACCGTGCAACCCAGGCAACGTTACAATTAAAATCACTGATAAAAGCAACACATCCTATTAATGATATCATCTTCGATTTTTCAGAGGGAAGCAAACTACTCGAGGACTTATCAATGCTGTCCCCACTGACTTGATAACAGTGGTGCTCGCATTCCGTGTCAGTTGGGATCGGCCCCGGCTCCCGTGTGATCCTAAATGGATGAGCAATATATAGCATGATGGATGGATGGGTTACAACAGAACACACACATTAACATCTTTTGTAAGCCATTACGAGATAAGAAAAAGAACAGGCAACGACAATAGAGGGACAGGAAATAATGTGGCCGTAAAACCAGAGGGTGGCGATAATGTCACTCACAGGGTACTTAGAGGGGTTTTTGCCATCAAGAAGAACATACACCTTTTGAATTCTGTGTAGTTGGATTACTTGTTCTTCCAAACTGTATCAAATACACAATTGCAGTGGTGGAAATGTAGAATGCCCAGTACCTTCCTATCACACCTGCCTCTGACAGGCCAGTGAAGTCAGGGGCCACCACACCTCCTCCGCCCCTGCACATGGGCACACGTGACGAGCTCGGATGGAGGCCAGTCCTCTCCCGCCTCCCTCCTCCTCTCTAATTGGCCACTCAAGAGACGCTGCAGATCTCCATTGGCTAGCGGCCCCGTCCTTTAATTTCCGAATTCCAGCGCTGTTGTCTTAGAGATATGACGTCAAACCGATGTGATGAGGCTGAGCAGAGCAATTTGGGAAAGTAGTTGTCCAACTCCGAGGCAAAAAACACGGCGTGCTCTCACCTCTCTGTTAGTTCGCTTTCCCTGTTAGTTCACTCATAGTTTCCACAAGTTTTTTTTCTTCTTTTCTTCTCTCCCTTCTCCTTTTTTTCACACTGCAACAAAGTTGAACAGAGTTGGCGATTTATAATGTGCGTGACATAACTTAAATGACATCAATACATCAAAATTGTCAAGCAATAACTAGATTAAAATTCAGCAACAAAAAGTAGAAAAATGTGGAGTCCCATATTATAACTATTTAATCGTATTTGCGTTATTAGGATTTGGGAATTAAAAGGGACTTTTCTAACTTGGCACAACGTTCTGACTGTATGTGAGTGCGTTGGAGTGTGTGTGTGTGTGTGTGTGGGTGTGTTTGTTTTTTTGACGGAGAGAGCGAGAGAGGGAGAGAGAGAGAAAGGCACATCGTCAGATCAGGGGAGGAGTCTCGCTGACAAGAGGAAGACGGGCTTTTCTGAGTTTGTCAGCTCCCCCTAAAATAGCAGGCAGCGTGTCAATGCGAACTGAAATTACGTTTATCCAGCAGAGCCACCGATATAGAGCGTCTATATCTAGCGCGAGCGACTCGGGAGTAAAGGTGAGTAACGGAAATAGAAACAATGTTGCGTTGACTGTGTCCACATTGACTCAGTTAGAGTGGAGAGGAGCGCAAGAGGGAGATGTGGAGTGGATTTGGGAGTCGGAGACATTCATGTGTCCCTACCGGGAAGGAGGAGGGATTTTTTTTAAAATATGAGATACATTTAAAACCGTTGTGTCACATGAGATGAGTTCGTGTTAAAGTATCAGTATGGATTCGATGCCGTTAAAAATGCCCCCGCTGTTTGTGTGCGTGTAAAGGGTGTAGCTGTTGTTATCATATGTATAACGGGAAAGTTTTCCTGGATTCGTCGCGGATCCATAATGACACCCGCTAACGCGCGCGCGCGCCGTCGCTCCTCCGATAAATATCTCCCGCTGGGGAATTGCGTCTTTAAAAAAAGTCACCGGGAGCGAAGGCGTGCGCTTGCCACAGCACCTGTGGCCAATCTGTCAATCAAGGCGCGTCTCTCGGGACAAATAGTAATCAGTGTGTGTGTGTGTGTGTCTGTCTGTGTGTTTGCGTGCGTGTGTTTTGAAGAACGGCGGCGCCGTTAGAGCTCCGGTCCACACGCACGCCATGTCGCGTGTGTCTTCTTATAAGAAGTTGTTTGTTTGCACATCACCGACGACACGTCAGGCCTTTTCGTCGTGTTTTAATCAAACCTAGATAATAATTACGGTGCCTATGTTTTTTTTGTTTGAATGTAGTCGCTGAAGCCTGGTACCAGTTTGGAGAGTTGCTTGAAGTTAGTGGTTCTGCGCCCCGCACACTTGCTTATTGTCACATGTTGTTACCAGTAAACACAACAAACTTGTCGATTTAACAACATCAACAACTACTGTTGTGATGTGTATTGCCAGAATATAAAGTAAACATCACGATCAGTACTTTTCCTCTGAAGGAGATGATCTAGGGAGGTAATCTTTGTCTTCAACAACTGCTTAAACTCAGTGGAAGATGCCATTTTCATTATATATAGTGACGGGTATTGGGACAGTGCAGAGAACTTGCACAGTCAGGCCGCTCACTGAGCCTCTAAAGAGCGGGTCTCTGCTGTGTGGTGGTTCAATGAATCTCTCGGTCTCCTGTGACCTTAACCCCTGGCCACAGTGAGCAGTGGCCAACAGAAGCCTGACCTTCTCAAATGTTTCCAGCGTATGCCTGCTCCACCTTACATGTCTCAGTAGCGTCGCTCCGAAGCTGTTGCAGTTGCGGAGAATACCACAAAGTTTGTGTTGGTAATAAATGAATCTGTTGAATTCATTTTTTGGTTGTACAACACATTGCGCGATTTTGTGCTATTTTTGTCGATAAAGTCAAGCAAATTCCAATCCGCCTCCTTTAAAAACGGTGCATTCAGTGGATTGTTCAGTTCCTTATATTCAGAAATGTTCACTTCACTTTGACCGCGGTGATACATATTTTGCAACTTCTACGGTTATCTCGTTGAACCAATGACACATTTTATTGTAAAGATATGGCCTCAGGTTCACGAGTAGTGCCAGCTGTATCCATGCATACTTGTATTTTTCACTGTCCATTTTAATGTTACCGCTGTTCTGCCGGCATGTACATTACCATACCAGCTGGCTGGAGTGATTTCTGAAGCAAAGCATAAAGCACCCTCCAATCTGCAGTCATTAGCTTCTGTGCTGCCCCGGGCCTTGTCGGTAATGGGCCTTGTTGCTCATGATCCACATCACGTGAGCTCTTATGTCTAATGTGTGGATGAGGGATTCTTTCTACACCGCTGAAATGAATATCATTTTAACAATTTATGTTTTTTTGTCTGTGAAAGGAAAGAGCAACACATATGTGAAGGTACATATAGTGCCATCATAAAAATCTCTCTTCTGCATACAGGGAACTATTAGTTCAGAGACCCTGAATGCTCTACTTTTGAAATTAAGCAAACATATGGGAAAAGCTCTGATATGTGATGGTAATTAGATTCTACCCAGTATCATATTATCAAGGTCAGCCTAACGAAGTAAGGAGAGATAGAAGGAGTGTTTTATTACATGCTTTAGCCTTGTTACCCGTTAGATTTTTTGTGTCCCTGCATGCCTGCGTAAATGTACGTAAATGCGGAAGTACCTGTTAATGTCACAGCACAAGTTCTCGGCGGAGGAGAGGGAGGAATGAGAGGTGGTGACGGTGTGAGGAATGGGCAGCTGCAGCATCTTTTACTGCTCTCCTCATCCCACTTCACTATCAGTGTCTCAGCTTCTCCCTCCAGGAGAAATGTGGAGTGTGTGGGCGAGTTGGATCTGCAATTAACGCTGGTTGTCAGGAAGAGAATGCTGGCGTTCACACGATGCCTCTGAATCACTGAGTGAAAGTCTCCTCGCCTCCACTCTCCTCCTCCTAGGATATTTTTCCAAGGTGGACCAAACACCAGAAAGCTGAAAGCCAAGGAGGCATTGAATGACAAAAATAAAGGGATAGAAGCCGAGCCTTCTTGGTCCAATAAAGGGGATAGTGTTTCTTTGATTGTTCGGTAAGCCGAGATGTTCTTTTGTGCTGCAAATTTAGCTTTAACATTGGGTATGTTGCGATTGTTTTACAAATGGTTTAAGCATTTTTTTTAATTTTTGACATGATTGTAGATCTATTTCTTCGAACCGTGTGGCATTATTTGAGCATTCTTTAATGTGCAGCATTGCAGTGGCATTAAAGATAAGATATTCCTTTATTGTTCCACAGAGACATTTGCGCATGTATATATGGGAGACTGGCTTTAAATGCTATACTGTTCATTTGGCAAATGAGCTCTTATTGTAGGGTAAGCGACTTTGGGAAATGATTTGATGAGCATACCCTTAGCGTACAGTGTTTATGACGGTTCTGATAAAAACGTGCTGTTTCCGGTACAGAGACTTCAGTCTTGCCCCCCACCTCCCCCTCCCCCCTCACACCTTCTCTCCCTCTCTGTGCTTGAGCACAAGCTCAAAAGATTAGAAGAAAGGAGAGGTCCTCTTGTTCTGTTTTTGCTTAACAGCTTTCTTAGTTTCCCAAATACAGCGCGCATGTATTACAACAAGACTTATTTTCCAGCACGCACACAGATCGCACTGCTGACAGACGGTGAGGAGATATTGACAGAATTTAACCAAAAATACAATGGATTAAATTCCACAACCTTTAAGTGCAGTTGAGTTTTCTGGCATTGAGTACTGATTATTAGGTGGTTTGGTGACATACACTGTTTATATTTGCATACTGAAATTTGAAATTGTTCTAAAAAAACAATTAACTGCAAGCAGCAACGTGTGGTTGGGCCTTTTAAATCAATCATTCTATCCATATGCCCCTTTTCTGTATCCAGTTAATTTGTACATTCTACATGTTGATAATAACAAGTCGTTGAAATGTGGTTGTGTACTGTATATTCGACTCTCTCTTAGACCAACAAAAGCACCTTGGTAACATGATTCATTGTTTATTGGAGCATCAATATGGAGATTCCAGCATTCTCCTGTGAGACCTGGAGGTTGGATGCAGAATCTTGAGCCTGGCAGATAATGTTTTAGACTGCAGTTAACTGTAGACCGTCCCCTGTAGACCAAATAGAAAGGTCTTGTGTTTTTTCTTTTGTTTTTTGTGGTAAAGGAATGTTAATGATTTAATTAATGAATTCAATTACATAAATATATTCTTTGGTTAGTTATGTTGTTGTTCAGCATGCAAGCAATCAGACCAACAATTTAAAACGGAAAAGCTGAGGCACATTTGTGTCTTCACGTTTATCCTCCTCTCTCTGGTTAATTTTAAAAGGGTCTTGGTACATGCAAACATCCAGCGCGTGAGAGCATGATGGTGGGCCTTTGGCTGGCTGTGGCACCTCCTTGCAAGAAGAGCTTTCTGTGTGGCGTTTGCATGTGCATATTATATTCATATTAGACCGGATTTTCACATGGTGTGATTGTGGGCGTTTGGTCAGAGCATGACCAAGCACTGGGTGTCGGTGTAACAGTAACTTGTTAAATGCTATTTACTGTTATACATGGACCAGTTGATTCAAAAATGTTAATTTTCTTTTTATCAAACATAACCATGGTGAGTTCAGTAACAGAACGAGTGCTTAGGTTATTGCTTGCCTTGAAATAGTTTAAAAACGTTTTTCTAATATTTAATGAAAATATAATAAAAGCCTTGAGAACGTCTAACGTATAATTGAGACCCTCTGATTGCTTGATCTAAGCCCAGAGGGCGAATGTATAACCCGCGGAGGCCGTGTTTGTATAGCGGTACGGCTCGCAATGACCTTTCAACTGTCCTGCCCTTGACTGAGACCTCTGGTGGTAAGCCACCCTGTTTGGCTCACTCAGCACATGTGCTGCTGAGCGGGGCCAAGCAGCTTAGAGCCGCAGCGCCTCTTCCGGCCTCTGCTGCTCTTCTAATCAAGCCTGTTCACCTCTCCAACCTGTACCACGCAGGAGAATCAGCGGGAAGATCCTCGCGCAGGGCCGCACTCTAAATCTGCTGTTAATCTGCTTTGGCCACTGTGATCCTCGGCTGTGTCTCAACTGCGCCTCCTTACTGCTCACTGAAGGTTACGCTGAATACAAACATAAGAAAAACACATGGTTTTCTTTGGCCACTGCAGTATTTTCACCTGTGCATGTTTTGTTTAATTTGTTGATTTCTAGCAAGTGTTGTCAATAGTATATGAGAAAATAAGTTATTTATGTGATGTATTATTTGGAGAGGCAGTTAAAATGAACCTAATAAATAAATCAGTTTAGAGTACATCTTCTCTATTCCTACAATTAGGAAGTCCTCACAGTTACTGGCCGCTGTGCTATTTTCTAGTCATTTTCTTGCATGTGATCTAATGAGCTGAATACTAGCTGGTGCACAATGTGTGGTTTGGGACAGTAGATTTTGGAAGCATGCGGTGGAGCAAAGGTGAGGGCTTTGAAGAGTTTAGTCATTTAGCACCTTTCTAAGATGTCACCTCCTCCCTCTTTGGCTATCTGGAGTGCAAGAGAAACCACAGTATCACACTTGATCATCTCAAAAAGTGAGTCATCCATACATACAACATATACTACCCCAACTGTGAGTGTCCTTCGTTTCAGTTAGTATTTTGTAGCCTGCTGCTTACATGACAGACATTGCCTTGCAAGGAGGTGAGATACTGGTGACTTGACTCAAAAACAGATAGTGGAGAAAGAAGTTAAGAGAGACATCTCTTTGCTGAGTTGCATTTGAACGGAATTTCAATGAGACACACATAATTCAAAGGAATATATTATAATCTAATTTACTAGATCAAAAGATCTCCCATGATTGCTAATATACCCTGCTGTATTGAATTCCTGATGCTGTATTGTAGATCTTTCGCTCACACTGGAGATTTAAACTCTGTTGCTTTGTGCAGTTGATTAAGTAGAAGCATCATAAATAGACAAACAGTGGAGTTGTGCGCAAAGTAAACTTTCTTCAAAGTCTGCCAAGCTCCGTGTGATGACACTGTTTACGTGTTGTTTCTCAAGCGCTACGATAAGCAATTTTAAAACATCTGTTATAGCCTTTATCTCCATTCAATCTGAGCAATTTGTTTTTCCGAGACGGCAAAGAAGGGTTTATCGATGGCGGCTGTTTTAAATCCAGCTGTGGGACCTGGCCATTGACTAAAAGTCCAGTAGCTGCTGGAAGGAAGCTGCTCTCCTGCAGCTGGACGAGCTCTGTTGACCCCCCCCCCCCCCCCCCTGCCCCCCCCCCCCCCGAGCTGCAGGAAGGAGGCCTGGCCCGCCATATCCTTGTTTTTCTGTCTGTCTGAGCAGCCCTGTGAACCAGGACAGCTGGGTGGTGGTGGCGGTGCGATTCCTCCTGTTATTTTTTGCAGCACACATATGAACAGGGAAAGGAAGTGATCCGGCCCCCCTGTACTCTGTAGAAGCTGCTCCAATCCCCGGACTTCATTATTCAAAGTTGTCTTCCTCTCCGCTGTGTGTGTGTGTGTGTGCTATTCACAACTTTAAGAATTTCCTCATGACCTTGCCCACTTTGGGGGAAGTAAGAGCTTTGGTCATGTATGTCTTGAACAACAAGACATGAGGTCAACTTAACACATTTTTCTTTTCAATTTGAAACTCCCATCTCTTCACTCTGATCAGCCGTATTTGTTTATATTTTTCTTTAATATCCGCTCGTAATTGGTCTTTTTGAACCGAAGTGTTGCCGTTGCATCTCTGGTGTCCATGTCCCGGCTCTTTGTAGTTTGACTGGGATTGAGCGTGAGGTGTTGAGTCCGCCTGCTGTTTGTGCGTCTGGCCGCTGGTCCTTTCCCTGTCTATTTTCCATCTGTGTTCTGTGGGCTGCAGATCGAGGTGAAAATGGTGTAGCGGGGTAGTTTGCCAGCCTGTATTTGTGTCAGACTGTGTTGTGTTCTTGATTCTGTTTCCCCCTCCTCCCCAGTCGCCGCTCCAAGCGCCAGGTGTGTTCAGAACATATATGGCAGTTGGGGTATCGGTGGTGGTGGCATCCATCCTCTGTCATTGGCTCTGGGACTCATGACCAGAGGCTATCAGGGAACAGTTAGAATGAAAAAAAATCCTGGAGAGGTGAGCGGCAGCAGGGCCTGTGGGTCTCACTATACCTCTCTTTCTCTGCTTCTTTCCCTGTGCCGGTCTCTGACTCTCTCTATCAGTGGGTTTGCACGCAGTGTTCATGTGACAGCAAGCACACATCATCTGATTCTGGGAGAAACTGTGGGTAAACTGCATAAATGCCCCTCGGATAATTTGCTCCGTGAATGCCGATCATTGTAGTCGATGGATTTTTCAAAGCCGGGATAGACGCGAGAGAGAGAGAGGAGGGGGTTGCCCTCGTCTTTTTAGATTGAAGTCAGTTTACCTGGTTGTAATGGTTCTAAATAAATAATCCACCCACCAGTGCGTTCAGGGATGGTCTGCTGTTAGGAGCGTCTGCTTTCTGTTAAAGCATATCATTCACAAAGCAGATTCAACATGTGCACTGATTATTCAAAGCGTAAACGGTCTATCTATAAATAACAGAAACTTTATATCATAAAACTCCATGACAAACATTGTGCAGCTCCAGATTTGATGCATTTTCCTGGCAATGCCAATCTGGTACTGTGTATTATAGTGTATTAATAAAAATCAGTAAGCAGCTGCATTACCTCAAATGTTTACCCGAAAAGAATTTGTGAGCCAAGGGATCATTAAAAGACTCATTCTATAGCATTGAATTGTGAAGAAAGAAAAATCTATCCTACTCTAGCTAGCCCCTTTCGCTGTTATTATGACTCATGGCTATCCTCACTGCTCAGATTGCATAAACCTTTTATGTAATGGAACACTGTGGGAAAGAGGCATCAAGTGGAAGATAAAAATGGGAAGAGAAAATCAAATATTTATTCTGAGCTTTTTAATTTTCCTTTTTTCACATTAAAAGCAGACATTCTCTGAGGGCATACAGTTGTGCTAAACATTATGGAGTGCATGTACAGTATATTTGGAAGAAAATAATTTATTTCTCACTGTTTATTGAGTGGAATGTGACTCCTGCTCATCAAACACTGGGGGAGAATTGAACATCTAGTATCTCTGTCTGATCCATCTCTGGATCCTGTGTGTTTCCAAAGATGTGTTTAGATCTGGTAAATGTAGTACTGCTGAGACGCATTATGCTTGACGTCCCTAATACCCTTACTCTGTGGATTCCCCCCGGAGCAAGATCTTAGTTCGTTTTCACTGTTTACCATTTCTGAGCAGCCATATTTGCAACATCAAAAGGCTGCCATGGCACTTAACACGACTTGCAGGGTCCCCAGGAGGGTGTGTGTGTTGTAGGGGAGGGGGGTTGGGGACTGTTGCTCCCTATGGTTTCTGCATTATTATTAATCCCTGGGGAGAAGTCCATCTCATGATAGACAACCATGCAAATGGACACCCATTGTACCATATCAGGCCACAGCACCATGCTGTAATGCCATGCAAATAAACCTCCAGGCCAATGAATGTATTTTTGTGTGTTTGTCTGTGTGCAGAAATGCAATAAAAAAATGAATGAGGATTATAAAAGTCACTCAGAAGTGTAACACGTAAACTGTATCCGTTGTAGTCGTGAGATTGTGCGACGTAGGAAGATTTCATTCACAGTCATGAATACTGAAATTGTGCCGTGTCAAGAAACGGACTCGTTAAACCGACAAACTGACATACTGTCAAAAGGAATGTTGGTGATGGAGGGCTTTTGCTTGGAGTCACAGTTTGTTAAACCAACAGTGTTCATGTGAAGTGAGAAGTTATCCATTAGTTTGTCAAGTGCATTTTACAGACCTAGCCTGACATACGGTAGATTGTCTGATAAGAAATGGTTTCTAAAGGGTGAAGAGGTCAACCTCACCGAGAAGTTACAATATTGCATTACTTTGTGAGAAATACAGTAACCTTAACAGTGTGAAACTTTTAAACCTCCCTGTGTGTGTCTCTGATAGATTACTGTTACATTTGAGTCACAGAGGTAAGAATTAGATCTCCCCCATACACTTGTGATCTTTGTAAAATACCTCTTAACAACGCTTGCCGCTGCTCCGGAGGCAACAAGGGACTCCTCAAAGACTCTTTAATCTGTATCTGGTTTCCCCAAGTTGTGACTTAATTCAGGACTGAATAATGAGCCCTGGCCCTTTTTGTAAAGCACGAGCAAGGCATGAAGCTATAAAAATACATTATCAGTGCATAACGTGAGACAATAATGTAAAATTGTAAAAATACATCATTATATACCTGTGGAAATGTTGCAATTAAACACGGATAAATGAGCAAGGGGAAGTCTAATTTGGAATAGACAAGAGGCACAGTGTAGTAAAGAGTTTAAAAATAATATTTTAGTTAGGTAAGAAGAGTCTTCAAAAGTTGGGATGCCACAATTTTTGAAGACTGGTGGGCTGAACACTACAAGCACACGCTGCATAACCACGGGGTCCATTGTTCCATTACCTTCGTACTTTTTCTGTAGTTCTCTTGGCAATGGACAGTTTAAAAAAGATGAATATAATTTTTTTTTTGTATGATTTCGTTGGAGGCACATACTGGTACCACTATAGACACTGTACCGTATGTGCAGGATTTGTCAGGCCTCAATCACGCTCAAATTTAATGAGATATAAATCAGTGCCCTAGCCTTGCATCAGGGAAGTTATGATCATGTTCTTTGTTCATAAAAGTTCCGCTCAAGTATGCATCCAGGGATTTACCTTTAGGAGAGGGGTAGCTTTTTCGACATGAAATGGATATAACCGCTAGGAGAGGGTCATCTCTTTATCCTTGAGAAACTGAGAATCCATTCATTGGCTGGGCTCGAAAACCTGACTGACGCAAATGGATCATTGGGAATAGAAGTGTCCCAGCAGTAATTATGTTACAACGCTGCTGCTGCCGCACACTACCTCAGAGGTGGGGTGGGATGGGATGTGCGCCGGGTAGCCTCTTTTAGTCTTATTTCCTTTTACATCTTTCTACATAGTTAGCACAGTCATACGGTCTTTTCTCTCTCCGACTCTCTCGGCCTGACTTTCCCCCCTTCCTTTCCTGTTTTTTCCTTTGTCTCTCTTTCATACATACACCTGCTGTCACACAAACACACGTGAAGTGCAGTGGAAAGTTTCTGACATTTACTCTGCGAATGTCTCGTCCCTGCGTAACTAAAGTGAGTTGTTGATCATGTAACCTACTTGTCGCTGTTGGTCTTAACAACAGACAGAGGGGCTTCCAGATCCCCCACTGCCTGCGCCCTTGAGGCCAAAGCAGAAAAATCTCTATCATTTTTTTTTCTATCCGGGACTCCATGTCAGTTAAAAAAGAGACACGGAATTAATGTAATGTCAATGGCGTTTTTTCTCATGAAACCCCAAGGCACTTAGTCAAAGTCACCTTGCATAGTCCTCTCCTCCCCTGACAGCGGAGTGAGAGTGAAATGGAGGATGTCTGTCTGCTAATGCTGTCAGCATACAATGTCCTTTGGCTATTGGTGGTTACTGTATATCCATTCATCGCCAGATTTTTATAGATTGGATGCATGTCTGGAATTTATCTGAGGAGCGACTTCCTCTCCGTGCTGCGGTGACAAGTGTTCATCCTTTGGGGTTTTCTTTCCTTTCCATGTCATTTTGGAGGTGATAAGTAGCCTTCCGTCTCCCGGTCCCCGACTTACAGCACAATCCCCCGGCCCTGGCAAGGTGCGAGCAGCACGGAGGATTGTTTGAACTTGCATCGATCCGATGTGGGATTACAGCTGGGTCATTGGAGGGTTGGAGTGAGCTAGCAGTCATCAGGGCAGATTAACCACTCGCTATCTGCTGTGCTGCCATTTTAGTGCAGACTCTCACCCCTGTCTTTGTGACGGTCCCTCTACTGTGCAAGTCTCCGTCTCCTTTTAAACAATGCATGTAGAAAAAAAACATAATGCTGAAGGCCAGATAAAGGTTCCATGTCAATCTGGAAGCAATCTTTTGAAATGCATCTTCATTTAACCATCTCAAGATATTGGCTTGCAGGGTTTTCTTTTGAGCAAACTCGTATGTATTTTTGGTTTTCTTTAGGTATTCTTAAAGGTATTCAAAGTAGTTCTCACATTTTCTTTTCATTTTCCAGTATAACAATGTCTCCCACAGCCATACTTTATGGTGGAGGTGCTGCAGAAAGTCAGTCTTGTGGACTGCCCCACCTCTCTCTACATTTCTCAAAGCCTCTTTTTTTTGTACTTTTTCGTCCGCACGCCCTTGCATGGCACTTATTAATTATATCTCATTAGTTGCCTTGGAAACTGAGGCGAGAGAGTTCAAAGAAAGAGAGAAGGAAAATGAAAGAAAGAAATCACGAGAAAAGAGCAAGACAGAAAGTAAGAAAGAGAGATAGAAGAGAGCTGGGGCGGTGTGAGTGAAATGGGGCTGAGGGTAAAAGTGGCTGTTGAGAGATCAGCCACGTGTCAGATTAGCATCAGGAGACATTAACACTAGTGATGCCGCTCGGGCCACAATCCTGCCTTTTACTGCTGGAGAGGGAGATAAGCGCCCTCTCACAAAGGGAAGAGGGAGAGAGCATGAGAGGCTTGGCATGCCTCCACTCCCCTCAGGCCAACAGCCCCATTTACAGGTACAGCACCTCCTGATGAAAGCCAGAACAAAGGGCTGAATGTTCATTTCCTACTGCACTGGTGCTAGGGCTCCATTGAAGCAAATGGCTTAAGCTGTGGATTTAGGCTGCTTCGCTTCGCGTCTGCCACCGCCCAGCGACGGTGTTGACACTTTAGGCTCCACGTAGTCTTAGTTCGGAGTGCGATTGTGGATTATTTCCCAGAATCCCTATATCGCTGCACATCAGATTATCACGCATGCTGCCGCGGCCCATCGGAAACGTGCTAGTGTCATAATCATGTTGTTTCAGTGTAGAAGGGCTTGTGTTGCGAGGGCCGTGATTCATTCTTATGTAACGCGTTGGAGTGTTTGAACAACAAGGAAAAAGGCCTCTGCCTACTAATTGCACGGCGAGTGGCTGAGAGCAGCATGTCCAGCCTGTGTAATGATCCTTCCAGTAAACATGAGCAAAGCGAGCCGAGCGAGAACGAGATGAGCCTTTGTTGTTGTTTAGTCTCGGACTTAAAGTCGGTACGGTTATTAGGGAGAGGATCAGAGGGAGAGGGTGTCCCCAAGGTGGTTCCCCTCCCTGTCTTTCTCCGCTCCATCGTTTTCTTGCCGACTCCCCCGCACGGGACATGCAGAGGGGTCCTGAATAACAGGAAGTGGAGGGGCAGGAAGTTGAGTCTTGTCTGCCCACGGCCTGCGGTAGGATACTGAGGCTAACACTGCCTTACACAGGAAACACAACTGTCACGGCTACGCTCAAGACTTTGGCTGCTGTCCATCGCCTTCAAATGGGGGGGGGAGCTTGCCCCACGTAGTGGTTGCTTCCTCAGTGTGTCATGCAGGGTGAAAAAATAATAGCTGTTATTATAGTATCATTATTTTTGGATTTATGTGAATATTAAACATTATATATCTCAGGGTTTAGATTTAGCTGATGGTATTTTTATTTTAATACAAACGTGCAGATGTCTAAAGCCGGCCTCGTTTTTGCTCATTCCTAAAATTTGAGTTTTTTCTGTGATAAATTCACTGTTTAAATAAAATGTTTATATTTGTTTCCTTTTATTTATGACAACAGTTGAGGGAGTCATTTAGGGAACTCGGTGAAACATCGGCTCAGAAGCAGAGAGCAAGGAGGACATGCTGGATGCAGTAATTACACAGGGAATTGAGCATGTTTTATTGATTGTGAAAGGGCAGGAGCTGTCACAGAGTCTTCTATTGTCTCACTACTGAAGGGAGGTGGAGGCAGGACGGCCCTCCAGTCAATTGACCAGTCTCGCGCCTCGTCATGGCGGATCCGTGCAGTTCTGGTCAGAAACTATTCTATCTAACTATCTAAACTACAGAATATATATATATATATATATATATATATATATATATATATATATATATGTTTATGTGTCACATTGCCTTTTTGTCACGCTGATGTGGTTCATCCCAGGGCGACATGTTCTCTACACATTGACTTATTTGTGGCAAATTTTTCATAGGCATGTTTCAGAAGTGTTGTAGTTTGTATCAGTGGACCAGGTCCTAAGTGTCATGTAAATATCCTTTTAAAGAGGTAGGGAAAATGCATAATCAACCAATAGCATCTAAACTTGCAATCTAAACTATTATTCTTCCTCTTTTTATTATATACAGTATATACTGGCAGTATATCTTTATTGATGTGGCCACATAACTCATGTTGTTTTACTTTTGGCTTCCAGATAATCTCTTACACACTCAAACACACACACGCACACACCCGCACAGAGAGAGCACATGATTAAGACCGTAAACAGATACTCTATCCAATTCTAGCACTTAAGAAGAATTAAAAATGTCACACCAAAAAAGACCACAATACAGACAGCATTGTCCTTTCCAAGACTTACATTTTACTGTTCGATCTACAGTGTATATTTTGAAAGGATCAAGTACACTGTTACTTTATCGTGACTATTCTCCTAAAAATAAGTTTGCCAGCATCATGTTTTGACAAATTTGTGATGAATATGTATGATAAATTGGAAGTGTGTGTTTCACACCTGCAGTCTGAAGGCCCTCTCAGTGCTTGTCATTTTGTATCTGTGTTCGAAAAAAGTCACGACACAGCGTATTATGCCTCGAGACTTGAACTTTCCTGCTGTGACAGCCCCTCTGCATAAAGGCAAAACAGAATGGGCCCAAGCATGCATATGTGTGCAAATATATCAAGTCTTCTTTCTGATGTGCAGTTTCACTTGACTGCAGAATGATGTCAACATTTAGTTAGATGTTAATGATTAGATTTAATTGGGTCCACCTCAGGGAAGCTCCTCTTGGCTAAAACCAAGTTCGTTCATTCATACAGTATGTGCACCGCTAAAACTGATTCCATTCCCATTATAAATGTATTTAAGATTTCAATATAGAGTTGCACGAACAAAATCGATCACTTTCTTTAATGTGCATCCCTGCTGCTTTCATGGTGGCTCACATATGTCTTTTGGGTATATGTACCCATCCCTGATCTTATGTGTCACAAATTAGAACACCTGTTTGTCGGTTTGTGCAAAATAGTGAATATACAAGAGCACCCTGGCCTCCCCTCGGGCCCTTCCCTGGCCTGTTGTTTTGTGATGTAGTTTTTGGAGGAAAAATGTTTGTGGATATTCAGGCAGTTACTTTCCTGGCTCCGAAGGCCGTGCGTGGGTAGCTAGCGAGGTGATCTCAGTCAAGTTTGCCTACAGTGGAGCCCCGATTCAGACAGCCAGACACCATAATGCCAGTCCATCTGTAACCGATAATGACTGTGTGCCACTGGAACTGGTCATTTTCATTCTCACTGCCCGTTCGGCCCCGGGCTTCCTCGCCTCACAAGCGCTGACTGGATCTAATGGCCCGGGCTGTTAACCTCTCTCCAGTTGTACTCGTCGGGGAAATGTAGTTGTTTAGACATTTTCTATTTGCTGGGTGTAAGTGATGGATGTACCTCCAGGGAGGGAGCCGTATTTCTTCTCGCAGAGAGAAGCAGAGACAGGACAGAGTTAGATGATCCCTGGGGAGCGGTGGGATCTGAGCAACTGGCCAGGTTAGAAGTGCCCCCCCCCCCCCCGGCTTCTTCACCAGCCCAGGAGTTTTCAGCTACTGTCTACCTCACACTGGGTGCTCGCTTAATCATCTTAGGAGCAAAGCCGGCATCATGGTGGGTCAGCTCAAAAAGAGCAAGGAGACCTTGCTGCTCTGTCTCAGCAGGCAGGAACCAGCAGATAAAAAGATTCTTACCATTCTCACGTCGGTACAGTAAAAACCAAGCAGTGATTAAATTTCAGCATGCACATAGACTTTAGAATGATCACAACATACTGTATATCACTAATGGGTTTAGTTCTGGAGCTTAAACATTCGAATACTTAGGGTTTTATTATTGTAATAGATTATAAACAGTTCAATACAACTCGTCTCTGACTCTTGTGCAGCTGGATTATGCCCTTCAAGGTCAGGTCAGGCCATCTTTCATGGACTTCAGCTGTGGTTCAAGTGCAACGCCATGTTGCTCTCAAGTAAAATTTCTGTATCTCTCGCTCCCTCTCTTTCAGATTGTCGTGTGGTCTGCAGTAGAGCAAAACGTGTGCCAAGAAGAGTGAAAAGAGCGTATACAAGAACAGAGACTTTTGCACCATGTGCTAGGAGAGCGGACGAAGTCAGCGTGTTGTTTTTCTGATAGTGTTGAGGTGTCAGACGGACCGGAAAGGACGTAGCCATGGGGCGGAAGAAGATACAGATCACCAGGATCATGGATGAGAGGAACAGGCAGGTGAGTGTCACAATATTTTTATTCCACAAAGAGCATCTATCCCTTGATCCATCCATCCCACCAACCAACTACCCACCTATCAATCATACGACCTATCCATCCATCCTTTACAAGATGCGCCTGTATTTATTCAACTCAATATCTGAGAAGAACCTTTGCTCTGTACCCGTCTGAAAGGTTACAGTGTTGTTCCATTTCCCTTCCTGCCTCAGCCGGAGCTTAGCAGCTGTCATGCTGTGTGCCGATCCAAACAGACATACCTCCCTCCCCGAAGTCCTCGCAAAGCCAAACAGGGACCGTGACATTTCTTTGTCGGTGCGGTCATATTTACAGACGCGATTCCCCCGCCACCCTGCAATTTGGGCTGGAGAAGTTGATGAGGCAGCAGGATCGCCGGGCTGGGACGGGGGGCCTCGTGGCGTGGGAGTTGCGTGCTGAGGGTAGCAAGGAGCACAGCCAGCCAACTGTGGCCTCCCCACACTCCAGGGCTTGTCCCCCGGTCTGGCGGCGTGGCCTTGCCCCCTTTCGCTGCAGCTCTACGTGTTGCAGGCGTTTGGTAGTAATTAGGAGCGGCAACCGCTCCGCAGCACCCTCTCATTTGCAGGGTTGGGTCGGCGGGACACACAGCACCCTTCACTGCCGCAGCTACGGCCACAGACGGGGAGAGAGAGCTGGAATTTTCTCTGTCTGCTCTTTTTAAAAAAAATATAAACTCCTAAACAGCAAAACAGCCTCGGTCTGTGTAAAGCACGAAATAAAAGGCTGAGATATCTATAGCAAGGTCCATTTCTTTTTATGGTTTGCTCCATTTTATTTTAAAAGCTTAGTGGAAGAACCACGCCGCAGTTTTTGATCGATTATACCGATAAATGTAGATGCTGAGGTTTTCTGTATCTAAGTAGAGCACATTGTGTTGACTCCATTTCTAAATATAATTACAATTCCTTAACAGGTGGAAAACTTCTTTTTGCTAGGCACGCGGAAATGTAATAGAGGTACATTAGTGTTTCCTCTCCCTGGGGTAATAGCACACTACTGTACTATCCAATCGCTACTCCAGCTGTGTCTCTATCTGTTACCGTGAGTCTTGCAGTTCAGCCTTGTGTGAAACACAAATCTTCACTGTGGGCCAATTGTCACCACAACACCTGGCTCTGGGTGGGATCCAAAAAGGAAGGCAGGTGATGAATCACTCCCGGGGGTATCTACAGTCTGCGTGATGACCTGTTATATCGGGGGGAGGGAAAGACAAAATATTACATGAAAACAAGTTATCAGTCATTTAGTCAAGGTAAGAGCAAGTTAACCCTCTAAATGAGGGAGCGAGGGTCGAAGGTATTTATTAACCCACAGAAATGTGGGGCCGCAGAGAGAGACATTGCTTATTTCTCACATGTCTCCCCACAGTGTCGTGTTTGCATCGGATTTTCAAGTTTGCGTAATTCGGAAGAAAGTTTGTCAGCAAAGCGCAGGCATTTTGGGTTAGGTTGGTTTTAGCTAGTCAGCAGAGAAACTGCCATGACAATAGGCCACTGTGCTAGAATAAAGCTTTGGTATAAAGGGGTGTATGCATGTGTGTCTTTCCCTGCCTTTTTTTTCCATGGGCCATGAAGCACACAGGGCCATCTCCCTGGGGCATGCTCCGAACCGAGGGGAAATAGCCTTTAGCATATGGTCCCCATCGTCAGGAGCCAGTTTGAATCTTTATCTGTGCCGCCTGCTAACCAACTATCCATACTCATAGCATTAAATTGGAAGAGGACCTTAAGTGGGCTAATTAGATTGCTGATTAGTATTAGTGTTGCCATACAGAATGTTGTGTGGGGGACAGTGCCCCCCTCCCCCTTGCAATATCACTTCAAGTGCTTTAGGAGGGCTGTTAACCTTTCAGGATTTATCACAGCCAGTGTGACAGAGGCTGTGCAGGTCGGTAATTGCACAATCTATCAGGAATTGTGAGTGCAGGGTTTAGACAAGTCAGTTATTATTTTGGTTCAATTCATTACCTGCAGTGTACACTGACAACCCAATTTCTTTTAATTTTGGAGTAGATTATTGTCTAAATATGACAAGTACGCCAAGATAACCAGTAACTCTGTGGGATTGATGCACATTATGTGCAACTAAGACATCTGTGTGCATCTTTATGTTCACACCAACGTGCAAATAAGACCGCAGAGGTCCTGAAATGCATACTGTAGGACGGTTAAGACAGATGAATGCTGGAAAACAGGCAGACAATACTATTGCCCTGGTTGATTCTCCTCATTTACATCATACCCTGTAATTATTACCTTTTTTTAAACATAATCCTTTTTTTCTTACATAAATAGATACCTGCTACTTTTAACAGTGGAAAGATGGAGCATCTGTTGCGTTGTATCTGTTGATTTGATTGGAAATCACACAAAGTAACAACTTCAAAGCTTCTACCGGCTTCTCTTAGCGGCTTTCAAATTGTGTGTGCACCGGGTCCACAGACGGATTGATGGCAAAGAACGCAGGGTACACAATTAGTCTTGTGACTTAACGTAGGGGAAAGGCTGTTGTAGCCCAGTGAGCGGTGTCTGGTGACGTCCTCTGGATGCCATTAACAGGCTCACCGGGGGTAATTGCCCAAGTCATTAAAAGTTTGATGATTTTGCTGCTGGGTGGAGGGTTGCCTGCCCTTGCTGTGGCTCATTTTGGAATTTGCTCTGGCACATCAAATGCCGTAGGCAACCAGCAGCTTTCTCTCACTTTCGCTCCGGGGAGCAACACTGCACACACCTCCTAATTTTTTGTCTGCACCCATTCCCGAAGTTCTGAGTGGTCATCATTAATATTTTTTCGATGGGTAATGTTGATAGACCAAGGTAAGAACAGAAGGGCACTGCTGAATGTGATTACTAGGGTATATATCATTCATTCAAGATTACATGTAGTTTATGTAAAACTGCTGAAGTTGGGTGAGGGTGATTTAACAGTTGTTTTTGGGCGGCTCTACGCAAGACACTCAAAACTCACAGTTGTCCTTAAAATGGAAGGTTTTTGTGTCTGATTAGATAAAAAAAACAGCTTATGTTTTATTAACCAGCATGCCATCCTCTCCACTTAACAGGATCAGTTATGGCTACTGTAGGGTTTCAAGGTCAACCCCGGCCGGTGGCCGAGGCTTCAGCGCCCTCAGTTGTCCATGCGGGGGTCCCGGGGCCATCCTCTGTCCCGGTGCGAGCTGATAGAGATGGACAGTTGCGGCGGAGCAGGCCTGGCTCCCGGGCCGGCAAACTGTGGCCCTGCGTAGCCAGGGCGGCAGCCACGGGGCCCGGGTCATTCTGCCAGCTGGTGCCAGACCTCTCCGTCTCTCATATCTGCCACGGGGGCTGTCAGAGGTGGCATGAGGCCCTAATAAGTCTGCTAGCTCCTCACCCCCCTCGGAAGCTGTTCGTGAGTCAGGCATCTCGTGCCATGCATCCAGTCACAGCTGCACTCTCGGCCCCAGATGTCTTGTTTGTCATCTTGGCACCTCTGCCAGAGGACAGACATTGATAGACCCTTTGATTGACACATCAACTCGGTCTGGGTGTGAGTGTTAGGTTATGCGATACACATTTCTCCCTGGAAGGGACTGTCTGGTGGAGGATTAAAAGAAAATCGAAGACAATTGTGTGTAGTGGTAAAAGAATGGCTGATACTCGTGACTGAGATATATAATAAAAGTTTTGTCATTTCCAGTGAAGAAGTATTAGATTCAATGACAACTTTTATTCAGATAAATGAGATGAATCTATGCTATTGCTCACTTCTCTCATTTGGTCATAGCTGTAAGAAAACATCGTGCACACCTTTGTGTTGCTGAAATTCTTTTTTAAGAAAATATACATAGAAGACCAGCATTACCAAGCTCAATTAATGCTTTGCAAAAACCTGTCACTAGGGTAGAAGTAGAAAAAGCAGAACTGCCACCTCGTCTTGACACTGTGTTGCTAAAGTTTCATAAAAGGTCAGAGTTTTCAGCTTGCCGCAGTCTAAGTGTAGTTAGTGATCTGTCTGGTGTTGTGGGAGCTGTTATTATGACCTTATCAAAGCGAACGTTCGAATGGCTCCAGTTTATTGGAAGTCTAAATGTGGCCTATGCGCCCTTTTGCCAAGACATTTGATGCCTTAGAACAGCTGTGGGATGCAGCGGTACAGTGTGTTATACACACGGCTTTAATAAATCTGATGCAAATGCTGTCACTGTGAATTACACAAATAAGTCAGGGTACTCGACTGTTCCACATCTTTACCATTACTATTGGAAAAAAACTTACTGTGGGTGTCTTTGACCTGGTGAAACCAAGGAAAGCTCCCCCAGTGAACCTCCCTCTTGACCTCAAGGACGTATAATAATAATAATAATAATAATAATAATAATAATAATAATAATAATAATAATAATAATAATAATAAAATAAATGTGTATAGCGCCTTTCAAAGAACCCCAGGGCGCTTTACATTGGCAACAAGAGGAGAGAAATGACCAGAATATAAGGGGGTGTTAATTTAACATTGGGAGTGAGTGCCAGGGAGTAGCTGGGTTAGTTAAGGCCATAAGCCTTGGTGTAGAGGTAGGTTTGGTGTTTAAAGGGGCCAGGGACGTAGAGTTTCGGATCGTCTGTGGCTTTCCACCCTCTCACCAGTCACCCCAGAGAGGAAAGGGGTGGATTGAGGTCATAAGCTGATCTTTAAACATTATGTTTTTTTTTCTTCTTACATGTCAACATCATCCAAAACAGTCTTCCTCTTTCATCATAGAAGGTGACGGTAGTAGAGAGGAGAAACGTGGCCATCACCTTATAACGACACTGTGTGCAGCAGCTGGCTTTTGTAGAGGTGCTGTGTCTGTGGCTGGAGTGTCAGTGCTGCTGCTGAGGTTGAAACGAAGGGGGTCACCAGCACTGCACTCAGCACTCTGCCGTGCGTCCAGGTGGAACAAAGTCCTCACTCAGCGTCTCACCCCGAGCTTCCTGTCGAAAGGTGACATGTCCGTGGCTTAACGGCCGCATTCATCTGCTAAAGAGCAAACCATTTGCTAATCGTTTTTCCCACGTGACTGTCCCCGCTTTCCAGTTGTTTAGGCAAACGAAAAAAATGCGAGCAGGCGAACGGGCAGCCTTGGTGTTTAGTCGGGGAGGGACAGTGAGCCGTCAGAACAACAGGTGCTCTAACTCGGGTAGAAGCTGATACGACCAATCACAAAACACTTTTTGTTCATTCTTCAAGCCAGCTTAATTTATTAAAAAAACATGTGTCTTCTATTTGCAAGGAAAGATGTTATTGGAGTCATCTTGCTCCGTATTGGCACCATGGCATTTCACAAAATGTAATTTAAGAATTCGGTTTGCCACATAAGCTCGGCGCACATCGCTGGACTGAATAGAAAATGACACGAGAAGTGGCTCCTGTTTAATTAGCTGTACTGGGGAAGATTGGAAACGTATTCATCACAGTTGGAGTGACCTCTCAGCCTTACTGGTTACGTAGACTGGATGCAGCCCATAGGATGATGCTGCATTATAACGGTTAGAATCACAGTATAGCTGCAAGCTGTGACCAATTAAAGTTGAACAAAGCCACTTCATCTGCTCAACTCCTCTCTTAGTAGGTCAGTGAGCGTGATGGAGAATATAGACAGCATGCACTCCTCTGTGGCTCCAAGCTTTTTCCAGAGCACCCATAAGGTACAATTCATATTTGACAAGAGACATGCAAGAAAGATAAACATATACCCCGAAGCCATGGTTCAAAGCTGTTTTCTGCAGCGGTTACAGAACAAAGAAAGAAGGGAACAGCCTCCTCTCTGTCCTCCTTCCTCGCGAACGATGTGTTTTGCTCAGGAATTGAGCGTAGCATGCTGTAGAGAGGCGGTGTGACATAATGACACGGGTGTATGGGCGACCACAGGGCTGCAGGGATGCAGGACACGCAGTCGTTTTGCAGTGGGGGGTTTGCGTTACCATCGGAGTGATGTATGACCCCCAAGTCCCATCTGAGGCATCGTGTTACAAGGCTTATGCTGCACTATGGCGATAGCTCTCCGTATATGGAGTAGGGGGCCAAAGTAATGTATAGACCCCTGTTGTTTCCAAAGCTCTGACTCAGCTCGCTGACTCGTGCCTCTCAGCCTGACCTCTGGCCTAATAAAGAGATGTTTCAGACGCGCATTCTGTTATTGAAATCGTTCCTGAAGGAGGAATGATCTTGTTATCTCTCACCTCGGTTACAGAAACATTGTTGTAATGTAATGAGACCAATAATACGGCTTATGGTGTGCACAGTGCGGATGAAATTATTTTATTTATTTACTTATTTTTACAAACTTGGGAGCACTTCACAGTTGAAGGAAATGTTTTTATCTTTTTTACATTGTGGTTTTTCGACTTATATTAAAGATACAGTTAAAAATGAAGATTTCTTTACACAAAGAACAGAGAGTAACTTTTGGTTTAAATGCTAAATTAGCTCCACATCCTCCAATTACATTTACAGCGGTTTTCACATTAATCATTAATACAGCAGCATCCAGAACTGATATTAACGCAAATATTATGAACACATTTGAACTTTTTCCACTCTGGTCTTCTTCCTAATTTGGAGTAACTCTTCCTCTGTAGCAGATGGTTTTGTTTTCTGTGTGTTCCCCAGGTTACCTTCACAAAGAGGAAGTTTGGCCTGATGAAGAAGGCCTACGAGCTGAGCGTACTATGCGACTGCGAGATAGCCCTCATCATTTTCAACAGCTCGAACAAACTGTTCCAGTATGCCAGCACCGACATGGACAAAGTGTTGCTGAAATACACAGAGTACAACGAGCCTCATGAGAGCAGAACCAACTCTGACATTGTGGAGGTGAGTGTCACTTTCCTTACTTTGTGGGAGAAAACTTCCTCTTATATTTATATCTCTTCTTCTATTGCAATTTAGGCACAATTGCAGACTTAAAACTATTGAAATCATTTCACAACTGGTCCATAAAACATATTTAGCCTTTAAGGCTTGGACGAATGCTGCAAGTGTAGCAGACGCACACATGTGAGGATCCAGTAACAATTTCCCTTTAGTCACCATTCAGATAGGGCTCAGGAGGTCTGCTCCTCCTGATAAGGACATCTTCTCTCGTGCCCATCAACAGACGTTGACCCTGTTTCCCGTAGATACCGTACCTGCAGGGCTCAGATCCCTGGCAAGCCCTCATTACAGACAACCGGCTATTTCTGCAGCGTTCGGTGAAAACACAGCGTTTAGCGCATACCACACTGCTCCATAAAACTCAACAAACATTTGTGGTTCCTGGCAGCCGCTGCGTGCCCCGGCGACCAGTGGAAGAGTAATACACTCGTCATGCCAGCATGCAAGACCGTCAGCCAAAAGTGTAAAAGAAGCCACAGTAAATGAAGATGATTAGAGATGCATCATGTTCCAAACATCCTCTATTGGCACGTGGGTGTTTTCTTCTCAGCTCATTCGAAATACACATTAAGAGGCAGGTAGCTCCATTCTGACTGAATGAAGGCACATACAATGCGTTTTAATGCCTATTCATCGAATCCCGACACCGCCAGCACCAAGTTCACCCCCATCCTTTTTTATCATTATAATTTAAAACATGTATAGAATATTTCTGCAACAGTTTTCGTGAGACAATGCCGGCTGAGGGAGTTGCAAAGTCTGGTTTAGTGTTCTGCCACCTGTCCACTGTAATGTACAGCATTTTTTTGGTATTCTAGCTACTTAAGTAAGAGACATTAAGGCTTTGAAATGAGCGAGATTGGATTTTTTTTTACTCAAGAAGCCTCACTTTAGAAAAGACATTCACTTGGAGGAATTAGTGAAATTACATGCAGCATAAAGGAGTCAGCTGTGGCCCATTATCTTTTATTCATGCTGCTGCTGCTGCTGCTTGTGAATTACCTGCTTGGCAGAGCTGCAGAAGAGTGCTTTGGCATCCACCAGACTCATGCAGTCACTCCGCCATCAGGGGCCCTCGGAGCAGAGCATGGGCTCACCTGCATAAAAAATACATGGATACGTTCCTCACTTACATAACGATGGCCGCAACTTTGTGTTTGCCGTGACTGGAAGCTGTCTTATTTCAAACAACATTCGTACCCGCAGTACTTAGGGGGTTATTTACGGCCCTATCAGCCGGGCCGTTCCAGCCACACTGTTATACATCACGCAGAGATATCTGGTCTGCTGATGTATGGGTTGATAGGTTGGTGTAATCGCAGTGTACATTGTACACAATGTAGCACCGGGGCGTCTCGAGCTGACTTGCAACTCCTTCTGGCTACTGAAAGAGTTGGGTCGCCCCGCTGCACAAAAGCGCAAGGGAGGGTCCTGGGCCAGCATCTTTGCAGATATGCACAAACCCTCCTCTGCCTGCTGGCTACGTAGTCCACTTTCAGAAGTTGAGAAGCAGAGCAGAAGTAACCCACATTAACCCACTGTCCGTTCGTTCAGAGAGCTTGTGTCAGAGGGTGCTCGATAAACGGCGTTTTTTCTTCCCCCTCACGAGAAATCTTAATTAAGCCAATTTTTGCTGACGACCGCCGTCAGCAAGCACTTTATTCTCATCGTTTTGTGCCACTCTTCAGCCACACGGATCCTTGTACGCTGCACAGAGGAGGTGATGCATTTGCAATGATGGGTAGAATCCACCCCTCCCCCCCATTTATCGAGTGAAATGGGCCTCACATGAGGACACTTAACGCTGGACACTTATCTAAATTTTTAAATTGTGTTAAACCAATCTTTGCCATGCAAACAATCATGTGCTCATTTGTCCGGTTTCATTGGGAAGCGCTCTCTGTGTGAGAAACTGAATCAGAGGTCACAGTCCTGCTCAGCGGTACCATCTGTAGATAAAGGCTCTGCTGTGTGGTGGGGGAGAACAGTCTCCATGTTTTCCACAGATGGACGCATGCCTGGGCCACAGTGGAGGGCTATGGACTTTGTCTCAAACTTGGCTTACGGTCCAAAGCGGAGCAGTAGGCTCAGATTTGTTGTGTTTGCGTGTGTGTGTGCATTTTCTGTGTGTCGATGGTCTCGACGTTATTCCAGACCACAGGTGAACTGCTGTGAAATCTCTCCTTGCATGCACACATTTTGTGTGTCATACCACTGTTTCTTCATTTTCTAAACAATTCTAAGGCATATTTCATGAACGCATCTATGTATGTCCGTTTTTACAAAATAAATGAAATTATTAAATTGTATAGAATTATAAAAAAAGTTATCACAGCACTCCCTCTGGTTTTGCTGGTCTGTTTAAACTATCACATCTGCACGTTCATACTGTATATGCTGAGCAAAACAAAGAAAAAGTTTTGACTTTTTATACCTCCCTCTCAAGATCAAACTAGTCAACATATAGAAAGTTATCGTTTTAAATAAATGTCATTTTTATGAGGGTTGTGTTATTTCGAACAAACAAGAGTGACATTAAGAGTTTTTTTATGTGTTGTTTCTACCGCGCTTCCAATCAAACTCTGTTTATTCCACAAATGAAAATGCTGCTGTCGGTCATTAGATTAATTTAATAATATTCACTCTTCCTCCCCTCTCTGCTAGTGGAGCTAATCAAATTTTGCTTATGCTTCGCAACATCCTCACACCGTCCTCCTGTCCGCAGAAAGAGCTTTTTGTCTCCAGGAAAAACGTTCATCAAGCAGACCGTTGGTTCACAGACATTATTTAGTATTTACTGTATGTGTCCTCTCTTTGGGCAATTCAATACAATTCAGGTATATAATATTGATTAGGGTAGAAATCAAGTTTGCAGGCACATGGAATCGACATTAAGCGAACACTTAACTGTAATCTTATAAAATCAGGGATGCGAATAGGCTTTAATCCAATTTGTGAATTCAATTTTGGGGAAATACCAACGCTTCCCAATTGCTAATAACTGGACTGCAAAATACACAAAGAATTGACTTTTCACTGCTCTTTTCACGCCGATGATTTATTAGAGTAAACAAACTGAGATCATTCATAGGGAAATTCTGCCCATCACCCTCATGATAAAGACGGGTGGCCATTGTCACCGCAACTTGGGGAAAGAAAAGAAAAATCCCCCTGTCTATTTTTGAAGCAACAGCCTCACAAGACCACAGCAGTGAGAGGAAATAAGCATGAAATCATCAGGTTTTGTTTCATGATCACTATCAACTTTTGTGATAAATGAACCTGTGTTAATCTTTCAATGAGATATGTAAATGTTGACCATTACTGAATGTCAAGCCCTCTGTTATCATCTGAATCACAGATTTTCCCATTTTGTTTGTGACATTCACCGTTCTCTACATTATTATAATTTTTAATATTTTTATCCTGTCAAATGAGACGATCATAATAAGCTGTTCTGCTTCAAAAGTGCATTTCCAGTGACTTGCAGCTCAAAAATAAATGCTCGCCAGTTATGGAATAAACCACTTACAAAGCTCTGGTAGAAGGGCCTACATGAGTTTGAGACAGGGGATGTTTATGTTGTCAATCAAAGGCTGAGCAGTGATTAAGACTCATTTCTATCTTAATGAATGCAAATTGGCACATCTGCTATGGTGGGCTAGCTGTCCAGACTCTTCAATTAGCATGATTGATCAATTATCCTCCTGCTGGCTCACTGGAAATGGAAGTTGGGGGTCGGAGGAGAGATGAAAAGAGCATGAGAGGAAAAAATGAACAGAAAAAATGGTCCTAAACCTTCACTCAGAAAATGTGATTATTTATTTATTTGATTCTATCAAGAGGAAGCCTGTCAATCTTTAAGAAGGTAGGAGTGCCTTAATTAAAAACGAATAGTTCTATTATTAAACCGTAACAAATATCTAAAGTAGTTTATTTTTTCCAATAATGATATTGTTAGTAAAGCAACAAAAACAAAAGCATTATCTGAATTTGCATTTGCTTTCTCCATTAGCAGAATACGGATCAGATATTTCTCTGGGAGATGAGCTTTAGCCGTGCAAATGTTTCATATGGGTACTCTTTCAACTCTGAATTCTGTTGAGAATATTCTATGTGTTAGTTTAAGAGTAAGCAAAAAATTAAAAATAAATATATATATATTTAAATATCAAAGCATACTGCTGACACTGCTCTGAGTACCAAAGGCAAGTTGTCCTGAGTGTGTATTTATAATTACACAAAAAACATGAAAGAACAGTTTGAGTTTGTTTTTCATTTTTTCCCTTCTGCCCTTGACCTTTGACCTGCACCATGATCTTCCATACCCCAAGATCACAGACGAAGCGATTGCGAATGCTTATAGGTTTTGTAAAAGGAGCATTCATTTATTTTTATTTTTTTTTCTAAATGTAGAAAAGTTCGTTTTTATATGTAGGGTATATTATACATGTAACAAGTCATTATTCTGTCTGGAAATGTATTCTGTTATATATATATATATATACTGTATATATATATATATATATATATATAATATTTTCTAACTGGCCAAATTAACATAATAAATAATTATTTGCAGTGATTTCATCGTCAGGCCTCTATACGTTTCTATCCAACTCCAGCTCTTCACCAGTATCTTTCTTTCTCAGTCTCTCCCCCAGCTGTGCCATGGTCTTATTATCCCTCTTAAGTTAAATCAAATGTCACCAATATTGACATAGACTTATTGGGCTGATGTTGATTTTCCAGTGCTCTCCAATACATGTGAAATATTCTGGGTGCCACTTTTTAATATTACATTTTGAAATAAGAAGCATGTAGACGTGGCGCTTCTGTGATTTATTGGAGTGATATTAAAAGGATTTTCTATATTTTAGATATTTTATTTTATATTATCACTGTGTAGGGCACATACGGTGCTGCAGATGACTACAAGTAGGTAAACCTATATTTCAGTCCTTTTTTTATCAATAGATATCTGCATAATCTACAATACTGCTTTCAATACTGTCAGTAAATCTGTTGTTTCAGGAGAGGCTTCTTACTCCCTGTGTGCAGAGATTGGTCAGAATGCCAGAGTGGCAAATTAACCTTTGACCTGTGATTATGGCCCGGTCAGCTCCAGTGTGAACTTGTGTTGCCGTGGTCAAAACAAATACACTGACCCTTCATGTAGTATTAGCATCTATTTTCATACTAGTGCAGTAGGACGTTATAAAAAATATGTACTCTTAAATGTTATTATCAAAACAGAGGAAAGGTGTATCTTTCTCAGCTACAGTAACACATCTGATTAGGTTACAGCATGGCATTTCAGAAAGGTAACGTTAGCCCATTTTGCAGAATATTACCATACTCTGTATACATAGTGTGTACTTATACAGTTTTTGTTGTTGAATACATCCTTGCTTGAATGACTTGCCTGAATATTCAGTGTGAAGTGAATTGTATCTATCTTACACAAGATGTGATGAAGAATGTTTCTGTAGTTATAATTATAGTAGTGTAAATGTTTTCTTTTCTGTTCTATTTAAGGTTGTTTGCTGTCCTCTTTATGTACAAAAATACATCTTCGTATTCAGATCCGTAATGCGGCAGCCTTGTTAGAATTGTCCGAAAAGTCTCGTCTTGTCAACGTGAGCGAGGCAGTATATTATTGGTTCTGTGGCGAGCAACATGCTGTGTTTCAAAGTGGCCCTTTTTATAGGACAAGGACTCCTTTTCCTCTGGGCTTTTAGTGAAAAAGGGTCACCAGCCCTCTTTTGTAGTTCTTCTGAGTGTAATGAAACAGTTGTGCTAATGTGCATGTGAGTATAGGACAGCTCATTCTTTAATGTACTTCCTCTGCTATGGAACAGATACCGTGCACTATAATTATTACCTGGTGGCAGGGTAATGGCCTCAGATCTTCAAATTGTGAAAAATGATGTTCTTAGAATTAACCTGACCATTACCAGGAGAATCCTTGCTCTTGGGATATTTACCTTTGGACATGTGAATTGTTCTGCTCTATTATCAAATATAGTTTTGTTTATTTTAAATCCCTCAAGAAGTGCATCTGATTGATCTGTTTTATTATGTTTCTGCCCTCCGCTGTGTGATGCTTGTTACCATGTTACCACTAAGAGATTTTTGCTTTTGGCACATGTCGTGGCTCATTGACATCCAAGCTTTTTTCCACACTCTCAACTCTCTCACTCATTGCATATGTCTCATTTGTCTTTGAGAGTTCGATAATGGGAAGAGAAACATCAAAAGACCCTAGGCCTTCATGTCCTCTTCTTCTAACTATTCATTTCCATTGAAACAAACAAGTAAATACTCATTTAATATGCTATATCTTAAAATCTTGAACTGCAAAACTAAATAGCAGGAAAAACAGTTTTTATTACAAATGTTGGAAACATGTTTTTTTGGAACCAGTGCAATTAATACAAATTTGTGAACTAGAGACTAGAGAAAGTCTTAGCATGTGCAGCTATTTTGTGGACATGTATAGCCACAGACAAGAATATCTGTATGCACATAATCTGTGTATTTCAGTCACAGCATTAAACAAGTAAATATTATTCGTATAATATATTTGTCTCAATGCATCGGCCCACAGAAAAGATAACTGTGGATGTAATAGTAAGTTCATTAGTCTATTTGCTGCAGTGACATTCTGCAGATAGATTACTTTGAATGGATGCTT
Organism: Colistium nudipinnis; assembly: GCA_016785305.1. Lineage (NCBI taxonomy): Eukaryota > Metazoa > Chordata > Actinopteri > Pleuronectiformes > Rhombosoleidae > Colistium > Colistium nudipinnis. The sequence continues at coordinate 2,554,202 of JAFBJU010001010.1, read as the reverse complement.
TGAATATAAAATGGGTCTAACAATGAGCCAACCAAGTTTGGTTTGGTGAAGATGCAGCAGGTTGCATGGAAGCAAGAAGGTTCTCCCAATGTCTGCGTGCTTTTTCTCTCTCTCCTCCTTCCAAAGTCTAGATACATGCAGATTGTTGTTATTTGGAGACTCTTAATTGCCCAGTAGTATATGACAATATAATATATGAGTATATACACTGTAAATGTTTGTTTGTCTCTGTATGCTGGCTCTCTGATACGTTGCTGACATATTCAGCCCAAAGTCATCAGGGACACCGCAATGAATGGAGGGATGGAGCGCAGCAGTGATACTAGTTGTGGTCATCATCATTAGAACCCGAAGCCCCGAGTCCATCCTGCTCTTGTTCATCAGTGACCTTGTGGGGCTGAACGGCTGAAATGAGACCTTGCTCTTTTTTTCCCCCCGTGCACAGCGGCATCTGCGAGTTAGCTCGTTCAACAACCGGCTTGCCCTTGTGCCCCCCTCCTCCCACTGTGCATGCTGTGTGGCCTACCCCTCCTGCCCAGTGGCTAGGACAGAGCAAAGTCTGCTGGGATGGGGGTTAGCTGGCACCGTGCCACATTCCCCCGGTTGCTGGGCCTGACTGGTGGCAAAGAGGGAGGCTGCTGTGTCTCAGATTGATGAGGACAGGTCTGCGGTGTGGGTATAGAGTGTTGCAGAACAGACGTCCTGCTGGCACATCCTGCCCTCTCTGCCACACGCCCCCCAGCCCTCTGTACCCGCCTTATCGGAACTCCTAATTGTCCTTATGAATATTTTAGAGGCGAGCTGGAATGGGAGTTCAGGGTTGGGGGTACGGTTTCAAGTGCCCTGACAGCTAATGATCAACTCGATGGCCGGAGAGGAAAGAGAGGGAGGGGTTAGTGAAAGGCCGGGAGTAAAAAGAAAACACAAGATTTTCAATAACCTTTACGTTAACGTTTCTGTCTGGATTGTAATTTTTTTTTATCTGTGCCACCTTCCTTTTTATGTAGAGTGATAGCAAAGTGCACGTTCTCATTCTTTTTAATCTGTAGATAATGATGACATTGGTTTGCTTTTATCCTCAATTTGTAGTCTAATTCCCTCTTGTCTCTGCTGAAAGTACGCAGTCCGCTGATTGAGACTGTTCCCTCTGATTGTGGCGGCTAATAGCTTTGTCACATCAGTCATTCACCACAGTCTCAGAGCGGAAAGCTCTGAGGGGACCGCTCACTGCACTTCCGATTGCCTCTTATTCACTAAAATGGGTGGGCTATATTTAATTGGCAATCTAGTCAGTCAAATGCAGGTGATAATTTGCAGTCTTCAAGGCGGAATATGATGAATTTGTCCCATTTGTACCTATGGCTGCTTTAGATCAGTGAGCTTGGCTCACCATGGTTTGTCTATTTTCATTTTGATGTCCGGGTGGACCGAATCCCACTATTGTTTTTCGAACAGCTGCACGACAACAATATGAATAATCGTATGCACAAGGCCGACTTGAGAGCGATGCCCCCTCCCGCTGCTCTTCCTGTCCACTGGATAACTTGACAATGGAGTGAGCCTGAGGAAGGACATGAATCCAGCCTCATATCCTGCGATCAGTCCACTCGGTATTGTGCAATGGTCATGAGATTAAACGAGATACGTCACAGAAGTCCCCCTATCTAAAAGCCGTCTTACTCCCGACTCCCGACATGCGGTGGGAAAAGGAGCATAGGAAAACCTCCGACATTACAGTAACCCAGTGTTGCATTGGCCATGGAGTGCCCAAAGACCAACAAAAAGAGGCTTTTATTCCCCTCAAGTGAAGACCACAGCCCTACAGGGGGAACGGGAACATGATGGTCGTGAAAGTCTCTTAAGATGTTATATAAGAGCAGAAATATTCCTCAGCAGATAAAAGCCTTCCTATTAGCAGCCTCCCCGTGCTGATTTCCTTGTATGTTCCCAGTGAAAGGAGCCCTTTGATAAGCGCATTAAATGGAACGGCCCCGGACACAATAGTGATGTCATGTGGATTAGCACGCTACCTTGCTTAGTGTAGTGGCGGGGCACAAGGGGCTGATTCACAGCAGCACAGGGCAAAGGGCCAGGACACCCCGCTGAAACCACCTCGCACCAGCCGGCTAAATTATATATAGCTTGTGTGCACATGTGGGGAGGTCGGAAACTAAGCAAAACCTGCATGAAACCCTTGTGATGCAGTCCCCTTCTGAAACATTTTGCTTGATGCCTGTTGCTCTACAAGATTGTTTCGCTTTGGAAGGGCCTGTAATCCCAACTGTGGCACGCCAGTCGTAGGTCGGGTGTCGCTCTACCAATAGCGTAGGCTACTCTTAAGTATAACCTGCTATGATTCCACGGACGTCATTGGGCTTCTCTTTCAGCCATCTAACCCACAATTTTGAACTTCAGCCTTTATGCCTAACTGCTATCTACCTCCGTTCCCCCTGCTTTCTATTCACATACGGCTCTCTACAGTACATCAATAAGTGAAACGCGGAAAGCTCTCCTGGTACATGGGAGGGAGAACATCAGAGGAAAATGGTTTTTCTAAGACGCACAGGAAATTGCTTTGGCCCATTTTACTGAAAGTACTTCCCAAGAAACAGGTGATGTAGGTGCCTTACACAATGGTTTGGGTTTTATTTTTTATTCGTCCAATAGTGTTTTACCAACATTTTGAGAAAAAAAAAAGAAAAATGGTGCTTAAAAGTCAATCCAAGGCACATAATTGAGCACTGTGTAAAGTGCTGAAAAGGGTATATTATAATATAGGTTTCTAAAGTCCTTGTGATGCAGAATAACATAAAAAAAAATCACCATGATATCAAATCTAAATTGTATCCGAAATTGCCGTTGTGTGTTACTCTTAGTTTTTTTTATTCTGAACATATTTACCTGGTGAGGTCATTTCTGTGTATGGCAGCAAGTTGAAAAGATGGATAGATTATGTCCTTCATTATGGGGACTCTTCAAGGCCTCCTTCACAAGGGAATGTTTTTTTTTTAGAAATATGGGTTACAGTTAGGCCCATGAGCAAATTGAACATTAAGGAGACATTTCCCCTCATACACGGACAATAGTGCTCAGCTGGTTTGACGTCAGCTGCTCAGTTTTATTCAAACAGCCACATTTTTATCAATACAGGTTTGGACTGCTCTGAGAAAATTGCAGCCGGCCTTGGTCCCACTCATCGTTGGGAGCTTCTGAGGGTATTGTGAATAGATTACACAAGTTTCCTTGTCTACACTCTCTGCAAAACCCCCCTTGCCAACAGCCTGTCTTTCATGTTTCAGAATGGGACTAAAAGTCTCAATGTCCGCTGTATTCACATCTATTCACAGCTTTGAAACTGCTTTCATGAAACTTTTTTCAATTCAAAAGGTAATTCATGTATTGTTTTTTTTTTTTTTACTTAATGGTTCTCTTAGTTTCCCCTGTAGTGTTTAAACAAATCGACACGTATGAGGTGGCCAGGTGGCCTTCAGGGCCACATGTGATCCATTCGGCCTCTTCTACGGCCATATCTGTGTGTGGTGGCCTCTGGTTGGCCGGTGTGGGGAGCTGGGCCCTGACAGGTGTTAGAAAGAGGGACATCTGTTTGGCCATGTGTTGATTTAGCTCTCCACTCACTGGAGTGTTGTGGGCCGCGTCTGTGGAACACCAAACAACATGACAAGTTATTAAACAGAGAAATAAGCCATGCTTTCCCGGGCCCTCTGCATTACATACATTAAAACTCACACAGAGAGGATCCTCTCTTGCACACCAAGTAGTTTTGCACACACACGGCAGCTTCTGTGAATCTTTTTGAAGATTATAGGTGCTGCAGTGATTCCTGTCATGTTTGGTGGCACAGATCGAGAGTGCCGAGTGGCTGCCTTTGTTTGCCGCTATCTGGTTCCTGCTCACCCACTGTGCTGCTGCCGCCCTTCCCTAAATGGCCTGGGCCAGTGGGTGCGGTGTACTGAAGGCTGGCCAGGGTTGTTGTGAAAGTAGAGCCGCCCTGCCCAAAAATCGCACAGCCGTGCCTGACCACTCCGACCGAGATATTCACATAATGAGCAGGTTGGGAGCTAAATTTGCAGGTTGAGATCAGATCTTTGGCTGGCAGGAGGAGAAAGTGCATAGTTCAACCCCCGTAAACACAGGCCTGTTTTGGGACCCTAACTAGAGAGTGCGTTCAGTAAACAGGAAATGAAGCAGCAAGGCGTTTTCTTAGAATGAGAAGAATGCCACTGCTTTGTACCACACCAAACAGAATCTGTGGTACCGTGCTGGCCATTCATTATCCAGAGCCCGCCCTCTCTCTCTCTCTCTCTCTCTCTCTCTCTCTCTCTCTCTCTCTCTCTCTCTCTCTCTCTCTCTCTCTCTCTCTCTCTCTCTCTCTCTACTGCTGTCATCTGAACATTGTGGAAACTTTTACATTTGTTTACAATTTAAATCATAAGAGAGACAATGAATAACAGTAAACATGCATCTACACTGTTATTGTTTCCCCAACTACAACCTATATCCTCCCCATGCACTCTTTCTAGGTTACACTACACATGCAGGACCTTTTGAAACAGTGTGTTGTAAAGTAAATTAATTAAAGTAACATTCAGCTTCCCATTTGTGTCTGTACATTGTAGATTAACATTGTTTTCGTGCCTTAAGATGTGCAGCACATCCCAGAGGAAATTGTCTGGATGGGAAGGGAGTAAGCAGTGCCTGGTTTAATGAGCAATCCCGTTTAATGACCAGTCTAATAAAGCCACGGAACAGTTTGTAAGAGATGTGTGCACTGAGGTTGTGGTGAACAGCGCCGGGTTAGCCACACTCTTGGCGGCACAGACGTAAACGTAGCGCTGACACTCGCTGCCTGAGGATGTATCATCTGTAGAAATACCCCCCTCCACACACACACACACACACACACACACGCGCACGCACAGACACACGCACGCGCCCTCAGTCTAAGGTCTCATTAGTGTGTAGGTAGCGCTCCTCTGGCTCACACTCTGACCCCGACATCTACAGGAGTCGGTGACTTTCCTGTAGACACGAGGCCTCCGAGGCGGCACACAGACAGGGCACGGCACCGCGGCGGACCTGCAGCGGCCCGATACAGGAACCTTGAGAGCCACACATAAATCATGTTTTGATGTACACCGCCCTGATATCACAAGCTGTCACATGCTGTCAGCGAGTCTTGTTAACACTGCTATTCAGAGCTGTAACGAGGAGCAGAGAACAGCCTGTATGAAAGTGAGCAAAGCGCTCAGGATTTATTTGTTTAGTTGTATGACATGTGTTTTTTTAGAATAGGCTCTTTATAAAGGAACAACACATCCCTCTGTGTACTCAGGAGTTCTCTGCTTTCATAAAAATTGCTCAGTTTTCATACACAGAGATTTTGTTGACCACGTTTGATAATCGATTTTATTCCCCAGATGCCTTAACTTGGGAAAGGTCCCACCAGTAACAACCATAATGTATTTGAGGGTGGGACAAACTGGAGTGCTCCTCTGTAGAATCTTCTCACCTAGAGGCTCCTTCCAGCTGGTTGGCTTATGATAACTGAAATATAATAAAATATGCAAACATAGACTTTCAGCAAGAGGGAAGGAAGAGCAGGGCAGAGGGGCGGGTGCAGGCAGGGAGTCTGAGAAGAAAGAGAGGATGAAAAGGGAGGACAACAATATTTAGTTTTTCTGAGCACTTCTGAAGGGTAAAAGGATATGAACGGACATTTCAGTTTCCCCTCTATACTGGGTCTAGTATAACATGTATATGTTAAGCTATTTGGGAAATATGAAGGACAAAAATAAATAAAAAGGGAAACACTAGTAATAACGAAAATAAAAATAGTTGTTGATTATTTGGCAAATGTTTTTCAAAACTAAATGTGCAGTTTAGAGACAATATAACCCCAGAGCCACGTCTTGTATACTGTTTCTGTTCAACTGTGCAATTTCATTTCAGAAATTGAGAAACAAAGGCCATAATGACTGTGCTAGTCCTGATCCCGATGACTGTTTTGGGCACAGCCCCCTCATGGACGACCATTTCGGCAAACTAAGCGAAGAGAGTGATTTAATGTACAAGCGCTGTGGTGTAAGTACTTCCTTTGTCGCCTGCTATTTTGTGTTGATTCCTGTCTCTATGTTGATGTTCACTACAGGCGCTAAACAAGAAAGAACACAGAGGTTGTGATAGCCCGGACCCTGATGCCTCATATGTCCTCACTCCTCACACAGAAGAAAAGTATAAAAAAATTAATGAGGAGTTTGATAATATGATGAGAAATCATAAAATCGTAAGTACTGTAAGTGCACTGTTTTTGCTTGGCTTTGTTAAAAAAGAAAGAGAAAAAAAAAAAAAAGGATTTTCACTCTTTTTTTTTTCCTTTAACTTTTCCTCTTTTTGTTACCCTACCCCAGAACCTCTTGTCAACTTCTTTCAGATCGCCTATAACTCTATATATTTTATTTTATGCGCACTATGTCGGGTTTTCATTAGTTATGTTTTGATTTGTTTGATATTTTTATAAGATCACATTTCACTGACAGTTGAAATGTTGCATCCTTCTGCAGGAGATATTCTAAGCCTAATAGCATGGCCATGTTAACATAAATCATGCAGTTGCTATTTTAATACACCTTACAGAACTAATAGTAAATTAACTTAATAAAGTATGATGAGTCTTTATCATAAACATTTGTATTTTCTGTGATTTAAGGGTGGCTCATTTCCATCCTAAACCATATTTCCTCTTTATAGCTTCTCTTATATAATAATAATTTCATATGTTTTCAACGGTTTAAACCTTTACAGTTTTCCCCTTTCAAATCTTTCTGTTGCCCCTCTCTCTCTCTGTTCTCAGAGCTCACTAGCACTTCATGTATCATTTAGCATCTTCCCTCTCCTTCATCAAGTACCACACTGGCTCACCTTCCAAAATACCACAAATCTTTTGTGATCTTATCACGCGTGACAATATTAGAAATGTGCAAGAACACAGTGCTTACTTAGCAGTCCTTTCTCTATGTTCCTGACTTGAAGAGCATCACTCTGCCATTAACAAACTAATGATAACACCCAACTGGCTCACTGGATAATGCTATGATGAATTGTTCTCACCGCCACATGTCATTCTCACTTGCGCTTTGCACAGTCAGCACTTTTTTGGGTAAAAGCAAGTGAGTCACCGCTCTTGTAGTTGTGATTCCCTATTATCCTGGCTGTGTCGCATCGAGAAAACTCACGGGCACGGTGAGGTGACAAAATGCAAATGTACATGCGTAGTGCTGACTGCTGCAAGGACAAAGTGTTCACCTGATTGCATGTTCTTGGATTTTGGGTTTTCTGTGTTTTTTTCCCACCACTGACGATGTGTGTATCTACTGTATATGTACGATGCTGAAAGAAAGCGAATACACTTAAAATGCATAATGTACTGTATATCCATTTTTTGCAGTTTAGAAATGAAGTCTGTCTTCCTACTCCATGAAGTTATTAGTTCATTAACACGGCTTATCAAGGGCTGCTGCTCTTTGTTAATGAAACCATGACAACCACTGATTAACATCAGACCTTGGAGTTTTTGTGTGTTTTTTGTAAATGTCTGCCTCTGTGTGTCTCCTCGTAGCCCACAGCATTGCCTCAGCAGAACTTCTCCATGCATGTGGCCGTGCCTGTGTCCAATCCCAACGCCATGTACCAGCCAGGAGGGACTCTGAGCAGCCAGTCCCTGGCAGCTGCCACGGCCTCCCTGGGCGATAGTGGCCTTCTGTCCCCTCCCCAGGCCTCTCTGCACAGGAATGTGGGCTCCAGTGGAGGCCCCCAGAGGCCCACCAGTGCAGGAAATGCAGGTTAGTGGAGTCGCTCAGAAATTCAGTCAGGAGATAATGATGATCCCGACCATTTAGACTCTGGATTGCACTTGTGATTGTAGCATCTCTCAAATGTTCCCATGATGGCAGTCATCCGTGGCGGCCATTAGCCCAGCTTTGCATAAAGACTGGAGACAAAGCAAAACAGCAACTTATAATCAACTCCTGCCTCTCACTTAATCCTAAAACCTAATCTAAATTTGCGAGAGAGAAGAAAGCAAAAAGTCCTTTTCCTAATGTGTCGGACTATTCTTTTGAGATAATTACAGGTTTAATGTTCTTGGCTGTTTCCAATATAGCTTTACCCTTTTTTCAAATGGCATTGGATGAAAGGGCTATTTACTGTCTTTGTGTGATGCATACTTTTTCATGCACCGAATTGTTGTTCTTCACACCTTTCATTGTGCCAGCATTGTGGAAAAAGGATGTCAGTTTAGGCGAGTACTTGCAAGATGGGTTGGACTTAGTCAACGCTGCAATGCACGCGATACCCTCAGGTACATAACTACAAAGTTTTTTTGAGAGGCCTGATTCAAAGTTTAACCACATATCAATATTGGTTGACACCCACCCATTCGCAGGGGGTTGAATTAATGGTTGTTTTTACACAATTACTCCACCCTTGATAATTTGCCTGTGTCTATTGCTTCTTTTGTTGTTGTTATGATTCATGTTGGATGAGCATATTGCAAAAGGATAGATATTCACCTGAGGTGTATTTCTTGAAAGTGTTTACGTGGTGGTATTTAGTATTTATTAGACAATTAGGACAGGCTTCAGTAGATGCTTGATTTCCCAGAGGTTCAATAATATATTTTTTGAAAGGTGTATCCTTACTGTGGCATCCTCGATTTTTGGTCTATTTAATCATATAGGACATATTTTGCCACCTCAAGAACACTGGTGCCAGCACGTGTGGGATGAAGACAGATCTACGTGGCCTTTCCACGTCCGCTGCAGCATCGCCATCGCACGCTCTGCTCGGTTGCAGGAGGATGCAGATGGTTGATCATCTCACTCTGTGCATCTCATTAGGAGGAGATGCCGGATACCACAGACCTTTCAGTGCCAAGCGGTGCGAGCTCAGGCCAAGCGGACGCTCTCTGTAGCTCTGCCCGATAGGCCTCATACTTAGCACACGAGATGGATTGTTGCGCATCCATCTGCGAGTGGTTCAAGGCAGTTGTCACTGTCATTGACCGATTGGTGCCTTCTGCCTGTCTGTATTTTCAGTGCATGCAGAGGGACTTCCTGTGTTCCTCCTAATAACGGAGGAAACGTGCGACGTGCTTGTTAGATGCGTGTTTGAGAGATGGGAAATTCTCACAGTGGCCTCAGTGTGTGTTTGAGAAGCAGTAACCAGGTGAAATAATTGGCCGTCCCACTGACTTTGGCAGACACATAAACGCGGTGTTGCATTTTAACCCGTCACCTCTGTGCCGGCCGCCCTCCTCCCGTTTCCTTCCCTCTATTGACAGGTGCATCTGTTTCCCCCCCAGCCACACTGGCAGCCCTTATAAGGCCGGAGAGGGTCCGCAAGATGCCTAGACCAGCATAACCCTGTAGGTATTCGGGCCATGACATCCCTCTAAGTCCTGGGTACACAATGACCGGACAGCCTGTCACGGCCGCAATGTGCTGCGTGAGAGGTGAAGGCAGGTGGAGTTTCACTTCCCCCCCGTGTCACTTGCTGGCTGCATTACGTACAGTGTTTATGAAAAAAATGCTAATTTGTCATAACAAGCCGGAGACCACAAGTTTGTCAGGTTACGGGGATATTCCCTTTGATATCGACGAGAAAATACGGAGACACCTCGCATTTTTAAAGAGTAACCTAAGTTTGAGGCGTGGTTCGCTGGACCGGGTAGAGTTCGGGGTCCTCTGCCAGGGGGCGGCAGCGTTTGGCAAGGTGTGTACATGCTGCAGCTGTTGTTTGTACTGAGTGCGTGGAACAGCAGAGGCGGCAGGGAAGAGAAGCCTCCCCGACCATGCTGTCAGATGACCGTTCCTGAGATGGTTTTGGGTTTTTCACAAGTAGCCGCTAAATGGAAGATGTGCTCTGTGACACCTTCTGTCCTGTTCCATGCCGTCTCCAAAGAGAAAATATTAAGTGCGTGCACAGCAAAGTTGAGTGAAGTACTCACAAGTAGAAGAGGCAACTAGACTCCTTTTGACAGTGTGGCTGAGGGATTATTTAGATGACTGTTTTTTCTTGCCGGCGTGTTGAGGTCACATTGAACTTTACCGGGGATATTTCTCATCTCAACACATCTCTCTTCTTGTTAATGTGAGACGTCTTCTGTTGTTCTTATCAAGTGTCTGGGTCACGCAATGACTACTGCACTTTCAGGAAAGTCTCATTTTGCCGTTACTTAAATATGCAGCTTTATAATAGATCTTTTGTCTGAGTGTGTGTATGTGCGCGTGTTGTGCCTTTGTTGCATGTGAGCGCTCTCTGTTATGCAAGATATCTGCAAGCTGTACACAACCCCTTTATTAATATTGGAGCATTAGAGGCATTTGAAACACAACGACAAAGCATGTTTGGATGTTTATCACATCTCATTTGGCAATGGAATAAAATTGAATTGTAGTTGCACCAAGTCTGTGTAGGTGCAAGTTTTACTTTCAAAAAGGTACTTTCCTTTATTGTACTTTGTGATTTCCTTATGGTGACATTATTGAACATAAAACCTGATGAATCATTCTAAGCTGTGATGTGAATCGTCTGCTAGTTTTTGGAAACAGTGGGAGATAAGAAGAGCAATTTACATAGTTGCCATCATTTTTGTTTTGTTTTAACAAATCCCCCTCTTCGAATATTTTTAGTTTTATGAAACACAGCGATAGGACTGTGCTCGACATCTACGACTTAAAATCTGTTCTCAGAGTCTTCTCACTGAACATTTACTCATTTGCCTCAGCCTGACGCAAGTGAGATGTTGGGCATAATAAGTCAGTGTTGTCTCTCCCTGAACCTAAAATGAAAACTGGGTGTTTCAGCTGTAAACACAAGGCCTTATGTAATGCCTCTGTCCAGACCGTGTTAATAATTCAGGACAATGAACAGAAACCAAACAGCTTTCAACATGCACAGTTATCGGCCAGAGAGGCTTTATTGGCCCATCTAATCTGTTAGAGAAGGCTGGATGTAGAATGAGGGTAGACGAGGCAATGTCCCTGCTGAAATCACCTTGTGCCTGTCCTCTTGGCTCAGAGGCCTCTGTGAAACAAAACGTATTCTTTTGGAAACAGGTGTGGTGTGTAGTCTTCCTCAGACGCCTGAAGTCAAATTAAGACACATATTCCAAAGATATGCAAGTAAACAAATCTACCAATCAAGTCTCTTCTTAGTGTTTTTTTTCTGTTGAGTCCTCGTTATGTTCTGGCAAAGTGTGTGTGTGCGTATGATGCTGTTGAGTCACCAGTGCAGTTTATCTCACATTAGCTGTCACACATTAATTGTACATAAGCTCAATAAACATTGAGAAAAGGTTGAATGTGATTCAAAATTAAAAAAAAACAGCCAGTTTATTTGTGAAAGATGCACTAAGATAGGCCTTTCACATATTGACTGTAAGCTAACCAGTCACTTTGAAATATGATGGGAGATAGCATGACTTTACTTTCAATTCACAATTTATTTAAATTCTACATTCAATCATTGAAAGGAAAACAGAGGTACCTATCCTAAATATATAATGGTATTATTATTTTTGAATATTTCTTATGCAGAACCTTCAGATGTCTCCTTATGTGTAAAAGATGGAATCCCAATGTAGGAATTACAACAACAACCTAACCAAATGACCAAAACACAGGTATCTCACCAGCTAAGTAACTCACATTGTGCCTTTTTCCACAAACATTCATGGCAAAAAAGCAGAAGTAATAAATAATGATAATGATGAAAAGATGTTTAAGACGGTAATCAAAGTACAATGTCACAATATACTGACGGTAATCAAAACCACATGCCAAATTGCCACATTGTGACCCATAACATCAACTTGTACTTGCAAAAGCAGCTCATTCCCACTGAATGACATCCCCACTTCTGTTATTCAGATGTGCTATATTTAGTCCCTTGGACGTTTACTCTGCTAATTCTGTAAACATTATTTTCTTGCCGCGGCCAAGGGTTGTCTGATCAAAGCCGATGCTGATGGCAATAGCTGCTCATACACATTGTTGATTCAGCTGTGAGATACTATTGTAGGTATTATAACTGTTTATTTGACCATGATTGTTGGTGTCCTTATCTGTAGTCTGAGGGTCCATTGTTCCATTATGTTCCGACACAAGAATCTATTCGTTGTGCGCACACTTTGTGTTTCACTGGCATAAATTGCACACAATGGAGAGGTCCGCAACTCGTTGAAGTGTTAGTGATCCGTTGATGCAGTTGCAGATAACCATTCATTATGTCTTCCCCTTGTTTTTGGGATTTCTACTGTTACAGTTTGCATGTGTGTTGTTAAAGCACATCTTTCTTCACTGAATTCAAATATGTTCAAGTGCATTTGAAATGAATTGTATTTTCATGAGATCATATTGGTGCGTATACATCCCTCTGTAGAATGCTGAATGTGTGTAAGTATGGGTACATTTCTTAAATTTAAGAACTACTGAATTTTAAAATGCTCTGCAAAAAGTCTGTAACAAATGAAAAATAACAACAATATTTATGAACCAAATCTCAACGACTAATAATTAAAATATTTCAAATAAAATGATTCAATAATCTTTCAATTCTTCATTATATTCATCATTTTATATCCATTCCTAGATATCTGTCTAGTAATTGACTAGGTGTCAGTTTTTTTTAATAAGTTAGTGGAGACTCATTTCCACTTTGTACAAAAGGAAATGACTAATCATCATCAACAACAAGGTGTGAATGTTGAAAGGAGTTTCTAACACTTTTCTATTGTGTGCACAGTGCAAAAAGCAAAAAAACAAACAACCAAAGAGTTCTTTTATTGTTTTTTTGTTTTTTTTCATTTGTAATGGCTTCAGTTATTTCTTTTAAGCAGTCACAGTACATTTGACAATGAACTGCTCCTCATCCCAAGACACACGGAACCGACTTTGATGCAATCATTCACAATAAAAATAAAAGGCTCATCAATTTTGAAATGGACATTTTATTATTGTAAATGTGCAGGATAATTATCCAAGTCTATTAAAACTTCCCAGAGGGTTGGAAACACTTAACGCCGTGTGCTGCAGCAGGCTGGAAAACAAAACCGTGCGCGCGAGAGCTCCGCCTGATGACTGCCGGTGTTGCCGGTCACGGTGCCGTGGTTTGATGATGTGTTTCTGTCGCTTTGTGCCTCTGCAGGGAACGGTTTTGTAAACCCCAGGGGCTCCCCGGGCCTCCTCTGCGCGCCCAGCGGCAACGGCCTGGGTAAAGTCATGCCCACCAAGTCTCCACCACCCCCCGGGGGGAACATGGGAATGGGAAACCGCAAGCCAGACCTAAGGGTTGTTATCCCTCCATCCAGCAAAGGGATGATGCCCCCACTGGTGAGTACGGAGCACTCGGCTGCACACAAGCAACATCAGCCAAAGGACTCTTCTGAAAGTGTCTCTCTGCTGCAGGGCAGAGTGGATCGTTCTTGTCTTTTATCTCCACTTCCATAGCCGCATGCTTCGCAGGATGTTGCCTACACACATTTTTTTGATGTTATCGCATCCGTGTAGGACGCTGTTCTTGTGAGGTTGCCACCTCACTGCGCTGTGTTTATCTGCCAAGTGGGTCTCGCTCGCTAGAGCCAGGGCCTCTTCGTTTTCAAGAATCTGCGGCCCAAATAGCACCATAATTCTCGCTGTTATTCACATTTAAATGAGAGTCTCCCTCTAATTATAATGATGAAGGTGCAGCGCGCCCTGACCACAGGGAACACCTGGGACGACACTAGATTCTCCTGCATTTAGAAAAGCGTTGTTAATATGATGGAGGTGGTGCCGGGCGGGCTGTCGGGCGTTCCGACCAGCAATCTACCGTTTCCAACTTTGCACGTTGCTGGTGTTGTCAGCAACAGGAGCCACGCCAGAGAAGATGTTTGGTAAATAAACCTCAGGTTACTGTGGGTGCTTCTCTTTCTCCTGAGCGCTGGTGTTTCAAATGTTGCCTGTTGTGGTCGGCGTGTCGCATTGGTAGAGCGGGACCGGTCGCGTCGCAAGAGGCCTGAAACAGGTTAGGCAGGGGTGGGAGGCTGCTTCCGTCCTGGCGCTGGCAGGTCTGCAGACAGCCTGTCATTAGGCCATAATGGTATTAAATTAATCACATCACAGTGTGACAGAGTGAAGATGAAGACTTAATCATGGGCCCAGGGTGTGAGGCAGATAATATCTTGTCGCCCTTGTCGTGTCTTCCTGCTGCTATTGATTGAGAGCTGGTATTAAGACAGCCCTGGTCTGGTCGCAGTATGTCGCACGGCAAGGGGAAGATGGTGGATGGGCTCCTGGTTCTTTGTTCAGCACAGGGAGGATGCTCAGCTCTATGTGGCCACTGTTGGTGGCAGGGGAAACAAAACTTTATCTGTCATCTCTAAGCATTTGGGTTCCAAATTCCCCTCTCAGTGGGGAGTTGGCATGTTCTCTCACTACACTACTACTAACACTAAATTGCCAATAGTTGTAAATGTAAGTGTGAATGGCCGGTTGTCGGTAAATGTCAGCCCCGTGATCGAGGGTGATCTGGCAGCGGTAGCACATAATAGATAAATGAATGGATAATTGGGAGCCAATATGCTTTGGACAATTGGTCCTGGAGAATTACAGTCTGTAACAAACACAAACCCAAAATGAGTGTGACTGTAGAAGTCCTCCGATCTTTTATATTCCCTATTGTTCCCTTTACTTTACAATCTAGACAGCAGGCGCTGCTCTTGAGAGCGATTTAAAGTCGCTCTGCTTCTTTTCTGTAACCCTGCCTCTCTTCTTTTCTTCTGCTGAGAGCAGTCGGAGGAGGAGGAAATGGATTTGGTGAGTTTTGACAAATGGCTGAAATGTGAACACGCTTCTGGTAATCTCACACACAAGACCAAATCAACGCTCAAACCGGAAGTTGTTGCTTAGAACTGCCAGCAATAGTGAAGTACAACATAAAACAACCAAGAGAGCGTTTTTGTCACTGCATGTTTTGGGTTTGGCCTGTGAAAATTTCCTCAGCCTGTTAAATTGGCTCCCCCATTCGCCAAACACATCACTGTTAGTCATAAAACCACTGGTAGTGTGTGTGTGTGTGTGTGTGTATGTCAGTGTGTGTGTCAGAGAGATTGAGGATTAGTGAAGCGCAAATCAGTGTTCATTTTGTAAACAATGTTCAACTGTAGTACGGTCTCGAAAGTCTGAGAATTCAAATTCAGTGGAATAAGCTATAAATTGTTAACTGTATGTTTTTTCCAAGGAAGAGAAGATGACATCATCTGAAATGATATCATTCTGTGAGATGCTTGGGTTTGGTGAAGTCATGTGGCCGGAGAGTGTTGGAACAATGCGGGGAAGCCATCAACTAGATTATGATGCAATGCTGCTTCAAATGTAACGGCTGGCAGCGGCACGTATGCTTGTTACCCTATATTTCGGAGGATTTGTTAGCGTATTGTTCTTTGCTCTTGATTAGCGTAGTAAGAGTGTGTGCATGTTGTAGCACACAATATAGTATATATAATGTGGTGCATGACCACACTGAGCTCTGTAGGTGTGTTTTTGTGGGCTCCATGCCAGTCACTGCACTTAACAACAGCCGCGGCCCTACTGTACGTGACACTGATAATTGCGATGGGCCATTTGTATTACCCTTTTGCAGCCTCTCAGTTAAGAGGTGTTTATTTGATTAGGAAACTAATCTCTAGTCTCGCTCTGATTGGTCTAACTCTTGTGAATTATTTATCTACTTTTACGTGATGACTGAAAAAATAAACCCATTTCAAATGATTGAAATTAATCAGATTAAGGGTTTGTGATGATTGAACGAATCATTTGTTGGTAGATTCGCCACACCGCATGTTTTTTGTGCATCCATTCAGTAACCATATGGAGGCCTTACTGTAGTGAGCTATAATTGGATGAATATCAGAAAATCCCAGGAAGAGAGCAGAACATGAAACAGAACAACAAGTGATATTTTGTGCTGTATTTTCTTCCTACTCTCGAAATTGAAATGAACAGATAAGAATATTAACTTGACTTCAAGCTAGACCGCCATCTTGTGGTAGCCGTCGTTATTACACTCATGTCCCTGATTTCCACTGATGGGTAAAACTTTAAACAATGTGTAGGTTTTACATTTAATTTCTTAACCAATGAGAAATGACTCCTTGGTTATTAGAATGCTATGTAAGTGTTTGCTTGCTTTATGTGTTGCCCTTTGTGTTTTGCAGAACACCCAGAGGATAAGCAGCTCCCAGTCCACGCAGCCGCTTGCCACTCCAGTAGTCTCTGTCACCACCCCCAGCTTACCCCCACAGGGCCTGGTCTACTCGGGCATGCCCACCTCCTACAACCCCACCGGTGAGTGTGGCCTCGCTCTCCCCCCGGACCGAAAACAAGCACCTGGGCTCTGACTGTTTGTTCTGCACGCTGGTGCCTGCTCTTTTCTCCGAGGCTGAAATGCGAGCAAGGTTCTCACCGTGTGTGGCTGCTTTTGTTTTTTTTTCCAGAGTACTCCCTGAGCAGCGCAGAGATCTCTTCCCTACAGAGCTTCAGCTCTCCCGGGCTCTCATTGGGCTCCATGTCGGCATGGCAACAGCATCAACTGGGCCAGGCGGCTCTTAATTCTTTGGTGTGAGTAACACACCTCCAAACAAAAGCACACTCTCCAGACGCCCTCACACATGAGTAGCAACCGCTGTGCTCTGTGATATTGTGTTGTCTCACAGATCTACATATTTATGAGTTTCCACATTTCTGCTCCTCATAGCGGTTGTCTCATCTTTGAAGTGACCGCGAAATTTTCCCGCTTGCTTCCTCCTCTGCAGTGGCGGAGGTCACCTCACTCAGGGCTCCAACCTGTCCATCAACACCAGCCAGAGCATAAACATCAAGTCTGAACCCATTTCGCCACCGCGTGAGCGGGTCACCCCGTCCAACTTCGTCCCTCAGCAGCAACAGCAAGGTTCTGGCCGCCAGGAGGTCCTGGGACGCTCGCCCGCCGACAGCCTCAGCTCCTCCTGTAGCTCGTACGACGGGAGCGACCGCGAAGACCACCGTCCGGACTTCCACCCCTCGCTGGGGCTGGTCAGACCCCCCGCCGGCTCCGAAGGAAGAGAGAGCCCCTCGGTCAAGCGCCTGCGCATGGACACGTGGGTGACATAAAGAGCCCCGATCAGGCGTCCAGTCACCAGCCAGTCGGAAAAGGGAGGGGTAAGACATGGAGATAAAAGAAAGCAAGGGTCCTTGGAAGCTATTATTATGATACTATAACCCAACTCCATTTCAATTGAAAATGAGATGTAACATATCTAAATTTAATTTAGAAACTGAAACAATAGGATTGAAAATTCAATGATATAAACCAATATCTCAAAAGTTAGCTGGTCTGAATTACATGCACAAGTAGGTGGTATCAGGTACTAGGTACAATTCAAACTCTTGCAAAGGAAAGAAAAATTGTCAAACAATAGGCGGTAGGTTATTGTAGTCACTGGTCTAGTCAGACACTTACATGTAGATGCTGTTTTGCTGTCGTGCTTGCATGTTGCAAACAATCAGAGAGCGTTGTGTTGCTTTCAGGCTGAGGACCCTTACATATGACGTTAACTGCAAGAACTATCCTTTCAAATCATGCTGTAACCATACAATACCTTTATCCCGAGGGGCCTCTTCTAATTTGGTGATTGAGTGGATCAGGAGATGCAGAGAGCGTGCAGTTAACTAAAGCTATACAGGCATTTTGGTCACACAAGAAACAACAGTTGGGACTACTTTAGTGAACAAATGAAACATTACGGTTGGGGAGGAAAAACAAAATAGCATAGCAACAGAATTTATTGCAATAATGACATAATATTCATTTTATAATTTAAAAGAGTAGGATTCTCGGTATAAGTGTGCAATTAAGGTAATGCAAACCTGTCCAGTTGAACTGGTGAGAGAAAAATATCAACATGTTCACATTTGTACAACAGTTCATCAGTAATCTAAGCCAAAGCTGTTCTTTTGTGTTACTTTGTACAGTTGCTGTGGTTTCCTAACAGTTCACTCAAATGCACAATTTATTTGCCATAGTTTTATTTTGAATTGTGCTTTATCACAAACGGTGTTACAAGTCATGTAAACCAGATCATGACTCGACATCTAAAGCCATGAACATTTGCTGTTCCGTTTGTAAAATTGAAAATTTGAGCCAAACATTTTTCTTTTGTTGTGTAAATAGCGACTTTAATATATATCACCAGGGTGTGAGTACGTACTGAATGTACCGTATGATCACCGTTTTCGAGAAAAGTATATTTTTGTGGATTACAGCCAAGTTTACAAGAGTAGACCCTGAAAATAAGTAGATCATTCACTGGTCAATATTTGCTATTGTGTTCATTTTACAGTAATCTCTTCTAAATTGAATTATCAATATAATCTCCTATGCGTTTTAGTTCCAGGTGGTCGATCTGTTAGTTTTTTTCTCTCTATTAGTGGTGATTGTTTGTCCTGAAGACATTGTCATGACAATGCTGTGAGGTTGAAGTTGTACTATTTTCATTTATATGAAGGAATTATCACAAGGCTAGGGGAAATATGATTTCTCCCTCCCATTGTGTTAGCTAGTGTTAGTTGTATACCAGCAGCTGCGGAGTACACTGCCAACATTCAAACCCAAGGTCCCAGCCATACAGTGAAGAATACTCTATTGTTACCTAACATGTAGCCCAGATGAGAGACATGCCATCTCTCAGGCCATCTCCACTATCCTCTTACTGGCATGGCATTTGAGCAGAAGGCAGAAATGTGTTGGAGCTGACTGCTGCAGCTGCCCTTTACACAAAACTCATCATGCCCGTGTCCGCATCTGGTTGTAAATAGTGCAGTCTACTTGAAATGACAGTTATAATAATGTAAAAAAAATACTCACATGTTTTCTTTATTGGCTCGAGAAATTGTATCGCATACCAATGCCCCATAACCAGTAAGAGTACAGTAGGCCACATAGAAGGAGTAGTAGCCAGAAAAGTGAAAATCAACAGATCAACAGTGCAGTGTCATTGATCTCACCACTTCAGTCTCACTGCACACGCACACACACGTGTGAGAAGTTTGTTGTACGAGAGAGTATCACTCTGCATTCGCCGTGACACATCTTGTGTGTGTTTCTCAAGTTTCTGTTCTGCCCCATTATCAACTCCATGAAATTTCTCAGTATCCGCCCATAATGATCTATGCAGTTTCAACCTTACTCAACAAGATTTTATATATATACAGTATATATATATATAATCTCGTTAAGTAAGGTATATATATATATAAAAAATATGATGTCATATTAAGTCCACACAGCCGTAGGAAAAAGAGTATCAGACTGTTAGCCTTGTATCCTGAAGTGCCACAGCTGGAGGTTTTTGGACTTCATATAATGAACCTTGAAGTTTCACATAATGCATTGTATTTAAATGATTGATTTGGAACCCCAGGGGCTATTTATTTATTTTCACATACATTGGTAATCATAACGTAATCCAGTATAACAGCAGGTGAAAATAGCAATAATAAACAACATAACTACAACTGCCTATCATGGCAGCATCACCTCCTAGTTGAGCACATACTCTGGCACTTGATGACAAATCAGGGAGTTTTGTAGTTTCTCTATCTATATGCACAGTTAGGAAATGCCTTATCCCAAAGAAGAATTACACCACTATCATTTGGCCAGGCAGATCACTCAAAAGTGACCGGGCCTGCCTTCTCACAGAAAGGACTCACACAAGAAAATGCATGGCGAATGCACTGTGACACGCTCTGCTCTTTGGATCTGTGTCCAAATTCAGCACAACTGATGAATGTGAAAAGAAAGGGTAATCAGTGAACCTTTGTAGAGAACTTTCTTCACTTTGCTGTGCAAGAGTACACTGCTTTGCTTAATGGCTTTTATAAACAGAACTACGTGTTTGGTAAGTGTTTGTAGTTGATAGTTCACTTAACGAAAGAAGCTGTTTTCGGTTTGGACACTCAGACCGTTTGGCGGCACAAGCTGGACTTTGTTGCCAATAAAGAAATTATTTGTTTCGAATTTAAAAGAGATTCTAAGTTCACCTACATTTTGTTTCCCTTGAATGTGTTATTTTATTTTCATCTTACAATAAATATTCAAGTGAACTTTTTATTAAACAATTAAGATACTATGCTAGCTATTGTTGTACAAAATTTGTATTCTTCACAAAAGTGCAAATATTGGCTTTTAATGTGTAATTTAGGTGATCTCTCTTATTCTGTATAAAATGAAGTAAACAACTCTTACATAGAATTTGTTCTCCTGTGAAGTCCCAAACAGTGCAAACTCAACTTTATTAAACACCTCAGTGTATGCTCAATCTCAACTCCATGTCATCTTTGAATTTCTCTCCTAAAATGCATTTCAAATACTGCTAATGGGGACACTGGGATGTCTATGGCACAATGACACGAACTGGGTATACACCACACGCTTATGTTTTTGAATTTATATATTTATTTCTGACATACTTGTGGCATAGCATTAACTCCCCAGTTTCCAATTTTGCCACCACAATTGGGAGAATAATTATATGTATAGTACTAATTCAGTAATGTTGTCGTTTACTAAATACTGGCTTGATTTCAGATGGATTATTTTATATAGAACCACTGATTTGAATGTCAGACTTAAGTGGTTTTATATTAATGTTTGAGCTTGTAACCATATGCATTGGTTGTGTGTAGAGATAAAATACAAACAACGTAAAGCAAAAACTGAAAAGTGTTAACAGGTTATCATTTTTTAACAGAGGAGATTGGTGCAGTTTCACGGTTTGACCAGGAGGAGGCACTGCGGCGCAATGAATCACTACATTATTTCCTGTCATGTCCACTTATTTTGTAAACTAGCAAACCAGAGGAGCTCTGACGTCACTGCAGGGATGTCGTGGTCACAGTTCGAAAAGGTACCAGTTTGGAGTGCAACAGGTAAGACCAATCATTGTCAAAGATTTCACTACGTTTAACACGAGGGGCAACCGAGACAAAATACCTTTAAACGATTGAAAAGGTGGCTTTAATTTGAACGGAGGACCAAATAATGTGCTATTATGTCCTGAACTTACTGGTTAAGCCAGCTAGGGCTGGTAAAGATGACAAAATATTGAAAGCACGTTTACTTCCGGTAAACAAGTTACATTGTACTACTTGGATGGATTCTGTACATTGTGCTTTTTTTTTTGTTTCTTTCTCTAAGAAAACATAAAAACACGGCGAGATAAAAAATCACGTTTTGTAGCTCATCTGTTCATTGTTCCTCCTGAAAGCTTGTAATTTGCGTAAGTAGATGTGTGACGCTGGGAGGAGGAGGAGGGGTGGAGATAGGCCATAGGGGTCTTGGCCTGTTCAGATCCCTGCCTTTGGACTGGCAGCCAAGTTGGAGCCCTGATCTCCTTAAGGCATCGGCACATTTTGAGGAGTGTAGTGTCTGCTGTTAAATAGCTAGAGGGAGATGGAAAGAGAGAACCCCATTGGGCCCCTTTTGCACTATCTTCTCTGTGTGTGGACAGGAGGCGTTACTTTATACCTCGCAAACACAAATGTCTCAAGTTTGTCCAGCTTAGGCCAACCATTTTCCCCGCTGTAAACAATCATGCGGATGTCTGACAGAAATGCAGTGTGGTATGACAAGGTCGCCACGGAGATCAGGGAAGAGATAAGAGGAGCAGATAACATTTCATATGCCTCGGCCATGTTGCACAATCCAAGAGCAGGGCACAGTTTTAGACGAACAGGAGGGACAGTTGTATGGTGGCATTTGGCCAGATTATGTTATTAAGTATATTTTCAAATTCAATTCATTTTACGATAATAAAACTGATAACCTAACTTATAGCTGAATGCAAATAAACAAACAGATATTCTAAGTAATAATCAGACTGACAAAAGAGGCTGTCCAACCCAACCCAACCCAACCCACTGCACTGTGAGCAATGTAATCATCAGAGTTTCAGTGCTGCCATCTCTATATATTCTTTTGTAACAGCGCCTTTAACTGAATTTGTTCACATGATCATTTTTTCTTACTCACACTTTGATTTAAGCCAACACTTGATTTGGCTCCATTCATAATGGAAAGACCGGGCAGGACTCAACACTTGCGCTTTGACTCTGCTATTCTCATTGAAACTCACCTAGTGAGACTGGTATGGCTGGTTTCGCCCAGTCTGGCCTCTCCACCAATCACTTTGCTTTTAAACGTGCCTTCAAACAGGAAAGTGCACTCAAGAGGTGTCTTTGCCCACAATTCTTTTTCGTCTTCATAGTTAGGATGGTTGAGCTGCCTGTTGGAAACTTTACTGCTGCTCTTGGTGAAAGCTGAATCGGTGTGTGGCTATTCAGAGGAGGTCGACCGAACAGGTATAGAAAATAAATTAGTCTTAAATGATCCCGGGGGAATGTGATCAACAATAAGGTTAGTAACTTATTCAGAAATGTTTGTTCCATCGGGCATCACTGCTTAGTGCCGATTCTGCTTTATACTTTTTGCCACTTTTGTTTTTTGTAAGGTTCAGATTAAGTTATCTAACTATAGGGGGTTCATTTTTCATCATCACCTCTGCGCAGTAATAGGGTTTTAAAAGATCCAATGTCACCTTTAAACATGGGTTTCAATGCTGCAGTCATTGTGGTTAAAGCCAACGTGTTCTGAGGATATGCTCATGATCTAAAACAGTGGTCACCTCTGGTACATATTTCCTTTACATGTTGTTGTTTATATCATTTCTGTCGTTTGTTTCAGGTGTGTACATCTGCAATACGGAACACCTTTTTATTTCGTCTGAATCCCTCAAGATGGATGGGAAGAAAAAGAACTTCTTGGAGAACTTGCGTTGGAAAACGAAGTTGCCCAACATGAAGAAGCCTGGTAAGAAGGCACTTGCCAAGCAAGGGAGGAAGTTGGCCCATAGGCGCAGTATTTCTGTCCCAGACCTAAGGATGGTGCCTGGTGCAGCATTTTCTACAGAGAGCACCTTCCTGTCAAATGACTCTAATACCAACCTCTTTGGTATTTCGCCCTATCTGAGCGATAGCGATTCCGTTGCAAGTGGCTCAGTCGTTGACGGGCCGTCTTCCACAGACAAACAGAACGATGCAGATCGAACAGCTGCGGCTTTGAATAGAATCAGCGCACCACCGGGGACACTGGCCCTTTATGAGGAGGATATCATTAATTCAGGCCTAGAGAGCAAGATGAACATGCCTCAAGAAGCCTTGTATGCAAAAGTGGATAAAAAATCCACAGCTAATGACTTTAAATTTACATTGGACCCTATCCCCGCACCGAGACTCGTGCTTACCAACACATCGAGCGCAGACGTTGTAGAGCAAGAGGATCTCTCTGGTGAAGATAACCCAGCGGAGAAATTACTTTCAGGCAGTCTCGCTGCAGCACTGGCCAGAGCACACTCGCTGGGAGAACAGATGAACCCCTACTTAGAAAGGAAGGCCGCGTCATTCGACGAGAGAAAGCCACCATATGAGAATAAGACTCCGACAGCAATCAGAAGAAATGCCCGACCTGTCAGCTTACCTCCGACATTAGATACTCAGGTTGCTCATTTGGAGGGCACAGATGGTACCTCGCTGGACTCTGCCTGTGGAATTTCCAGTGAGGAGCAAATCAACGTGCACTGGGCGACCGACTCGGATGAGCTGGAGCGCGAACCCTTCACTCCCTTTTCGATGAGAGAGTTCTCCATGGAGGAGGCACTGCTGGAAGAGGCCCAGCATGAGGACGCCCTGGAAGAAATGGCAGAGGTCAGTTTTATTACATGTATTGATGTATTCAGGTTCCAACAGCTAATCAGCCTATTTCTTGTATTATAAATGTGTATTTAGATGTTGTGCTGTGATTTCCTTTTATAGATATCCAAACCAATGAATCATACACAGTTCTGTCGACATACACAAGATTGGTGTCCAGCCCAAACTTGACCTGACACAGCACTCTGTCATAGTTGAAACTAGGGCCATCCTGATTGCTTTGTTTAGATATGGGTGATAGTCAAAACCAGTGTTACTAGTTAGAGATAGGATGTTGCGGTAGGGAACCAAGTTTATATGTATTCATGCTCACAATGAAAAAAGGACGGTAAACCAGAACGATTATATAAAAATGGAACCTTGTATTTTACCTTACTGAGTTCATTCTGTCATGAGGAACATATGGACATGCTTTCAAATAAATACACCTATTTTTAAGTTAAAGCCATATTTATCACGTCAACTGCAGAACAGTACACTAATATGTTGTGTGAACTGTATCATACAAAGTGAGATATGATGTTTCATAACATGCCATTACAACATTTCTTTATGTGTAGATGTCCAGTGAACCATGTGACGGCTTTGAAGAAAACTTGCAGGACCCTTTAGACAACTCTGTGAGTACTTATTGGACAGCTATGCCCATGGATGTATATCAGGCACCTGGAAGCATACAAATGAAAATGATTCTCCTCAACAGGTTATGATAGCAGAGCCTGGTCTCCAAAACCGTGTCCTGTTCCAGAGATACCTCCTGAACATTAACTTAAAACAGGGAAAAAACCTTGTCATCAGACACAAGCGCTCAGGTAGGTCAACAAACTGCACTCAAAATGTTTGAAACGTAAAGGTATCGAGAGGTGCGTGTGTAAAATGAGAAAAAACACCAACGAAGAATGCTGTCAGACCGGTGTGGTAACACAAAACATTAACCAATCAATACTCATCAAAGAGAACACATGTAGACATAAAACCACTGGCGCTACCCACCCTTTTAAACCGCTGCTTTGGCAATGATTTCTCAAGGATAATAGTTGTGGGTTATTTGATAAATTTAACCACAATCAGATTCTACTTATTCTTGATTTCATAGCTGACATAAATATTGTGAAACAAATCATTTGGTTTGTCGATTCCAAACAAAGAGTTTTTATGACTGATTGTACAAGTCATAATTCATGTAAACTCATTTTGTTGAATTATGTGTATTTATATAGGAATATTTAAGTTGTAATTAAATACAAAATCCTACTCTTCATTACCCTTCCCGACACTGTTGAGTGTACTGCAGGACTGCAGCGACCCCAGGTGGACACAAATGGAACTTTGATACATGAGTGAATTAATGTGTGGTCACATAAAGTATGATTACTGACTTTAATTAAAAAAATAAATAGAAATAAACTGGTATAGTTATTACCATTAGGTTTTACTACTTGATTTAAAACTTAACTCAATGAGTAATTATTCTTGGAAATGAAAGGTTGTAAGATGTATATTTAATGGCAGAAGCTACTGTCATCTTAATTGAATTTTCAAAAAGATGTAGTTTACAAGAAATACAATAAAACAGAGATGTTGGAGACCAGCTGGGGGCCACATTGGGATTGGACTTTTTATAATTTATTTAGTCTTTTGACAATAATGCTCAACTTTTTTTCCTGCATGGTGGCAACCAGACCCTAAAAACCAAGTTCCCTACTCCCTGCCAGTTGAGACCTTACTTTCCAAGACAGGAAAGCAACAAGATGATGCAATGCTCACATGCCCCCTGTCTCTCCGCTGCTTGCCCAACAAGCAGCGCGGTGCCAAGGGCTCACCGATCTCATACATCCCCATTACATATTCCAAAAAGCGGTCCACGCCACCGGTCCCCACTCATTGGTTTCCATTTTCTCCTTTTTTTCCCATTAATTTCCATCGTCACTGTTCTCGGTCATGCCAGAGCTTTTCTCCTCGCTAGCTGCCACATTCTCCTCCTGTCAAATTGCCTGGAGGTTTCCCTGTCACAGGCTGGCAGGGTGGAGCTGCTGTGGGTCCTGCCTGCGTTTGCGAGATGTTCATTTGGAGTGGGGAGCTGACAGGCCTGACAGCCCATCCCCACAGGGCCTTTGTCATGTGATTCAAGCCTCCCTGCAGGCTCCCTCAAGCACCCTTTTATCCACCTATACAAATGAAGGCATAGGGCCGGCTTTCATTTTTTGGCCAATCTGCATGCAATTGCAGAAACAAAGAAGTCCCATACCCCTACCCCACTCGCAGACAGACTCTCTTAACAGGCTTGGGAGATTAACACTGGTTGCTTCTAGATTTTGGTTTCTGGTTGCCTCATGCTGGCCAGTGTTTCTTCTCCTTGACAATTAAGCAGCTACTCTCCTCTGTTTTTGCAATGTGTGTGGTGCACCTCCTCCTCACATATTTCCGTCTCTCACACAAGCAGCCTGGGGGAGGGTGTGTCTTTGTGTGTTTATGTGTATGTTTTCATTCACAGCGTGCATTTTACATTGTGCCATGTACATTTACACAACAACTTTTCTTTTAATATTGGTTTGCTATTAAATCAGTGCTTCTAAGCATGATAAAATGGTAATGCTTAACATTGTATTGATGATTTGTTTTTTTTATATGATTTAATTTTAGGTACTAGTGACCCGTATGTGAAGTTCAAGCTGGAAGGAAAGCAGTTCTATAAAAGCAAAGTGGTTTATAAAAATCTGAACCCAAAGTGGAATGAGTCCTTCTCTCACCCTCTGCGTGACCGAGAGCATAATGTGGAAGTTCGAGTAAGAATTTGTTTGTTTGATTTGAAGTGAAATATTACAAATCAGTCTACTCTCTGATTATTTGTAATGTTGTTACAGGTCTACGATAAAAATCGGACTACTGCCGACGAGTTCATGGGTTCCAGCTCCATTTCCCTGACTAATCTTGAATTGTACAAGTGAGGGATATATTTTAATTCTACGTTGGAGAGAATGGATTATCACAAACCTATCCATACGTGTTGATCAGTTGTAATTATCGAGGACTTTCTGTCTTTTAACAGAACCATCGAAATGGAGTTGCGTCTCGATGATCCAAAAAGTAAAGAAGACGACATGGGAGTTATTATTGTTGACGTATGCATAATGTTTAGGGATGCCACCATCAAAAGAAGCCCTGTAAGTGTTTTCTTTTAGATATGTGTTTCTATCGCTTAAGATTTTTTTTGCACTAATTCTTCTGACTCTTGTCTTTTTTCTAGAGATGGCCCCAAAGAAAGAATAAGGTATGGACTCAGATAGTATCACATTGATCTTTTACCCTGAATTTCCAAATTGTATTTAGAATGCCAATAACCCTTCATTTAACTGTGTTATTTGTATGGTAGAATTCACTGTCACCCTGAAGTAAAGCACTAGGGGGCAGTAGCTCACTGTGAAATGCTGCAACAAAGAATGAGGTGTGTGCTGCTGCTTAGGCTTTTGTGTGTAACCTTGGTTTCAGCAGAGCCTATTTCCTTTGTGGTTTTATAGTGAACCTTCTATGCGATGCATATTATTTTCAGTGGTACCATTTTCTTTGAAAAGGCGTTGGATAATATTACATTTTGATCAAAACCAAAATCTCAGCGTTGATTAAATATGTTGTCGTTAAAAACCTAGATGAGAATTACAGAACAGTATTTGTTTTGTAGTAAACAAAGTTCCATCTCTGCTCAAGTGGCTTCCGATATATTGCAACTGTAATTAGATTCAGAAGGAAATCGGAGGGCGGCTGTTTGGGACTCGCACTGCGGCGAGTGGGTTTATATTCACACCTATGTAGTCACTACATCTGCCACTGTTCAGTGTCCTGATGGACCTCTAGACAATCTCAACTTGAAATTAGACGACAAAGGAACAAAGCCATTTTCATACACATTGTTAGGTTCTCCGCTGCAGATGGTTAAAGATACTCTGAGGGAGACAGAAATGTGTGATGGGACTGCGTTCTGCTTTCTAAATCACAGTGCTAATTTAACAATGTAACAATGCCACCCCCCCCCACACACACACACACACACACACTCACACTCCCCACCCCCCCCACCCCCCGATATAATTTTTTTGACAAACATACAATATCTTAGTGCATTTAACACCTATCCTGGAAGTGCTGAACACCCAGCTCTCGCGAGTGGACTCCCCCTCCATCAGAACATCTCTTTCCCCCCTCGCGTTGCCACCAAAGAGATGGGGGAATGGCAAGTGCCGGAGTAAAATTCTGCTGTGTGATAGTGTTTCAAACAGGAGGGGGGCGTATGGTGGGAGCGGGAGGGAGGCTCTGCTGTTCAAGGCAAGTTGCCAGTGTGGGATGCCTAAGATCGGCAAGGCTGATAATTCCCAGGCATAGCGGGCAATAACCCAGATGTTAGGATGTAATATCACAGCTGTGGACGGACAGTGCCGAGGTACAAGCCAAATGGTCCCGGGTCTGAGCTCATCGCGCTTGTCCCCATGCTGTCCCACCATATGGAAGCAATCGCACAGCCCTTTTAGGACCAGGAATAGATTCTCTTTAGGGGCCACTTACAGTTAAGTGGAATTGTTTTATTGGCCGCTGAGATAGAAATGTGTCCAAGATAAACACTCGGGATGACTTGGCGGAGGCATGGTTTATATCGCTCCTCCACTCCCTCTGTTCCTCTGCTTTTGAAGGGGGCCCTGATATTTATAGGGCTGCGCCTGTGGTATTCCATGTTAATTCAGGTCCCCGAGATGTGCTTTGATCCCCCTCGGATTGGGTGGCAATGTGGGTTGTGACCCCGCAGCATAGAGGAGGGGCCGGAGTGGCAGGGGAGTTGTAGCGGGGCCGTTTGAAGCCGTGACGCCGGGGCAGCCGAAGGAGCTGGGCAATCAAAGAGGCTGGAGCAGATTACGGTCCTGCTCTTTAATTACAGTCAGCCCTACACAACCCCTCCGCTGTTTGTTTTTACAGCCCTGGCCTATCACCGCATGGCCTCGCGGGAACTCTTACATGGAAACATATCAAGGCGTCTCTCTCTCACTCCCTCTGTGTCACACACGGCGGGAGAAGTGGATCATTGGCCGTGTGCTTGTGCTTGATTTGCAGAGTTTCTCGTATAGGTCTTTTTTTTATTGTGTCACAGCTTCGCAGTAGTAGGAAAGCTTGTTTCTTCGGGTTAACTTAAAAATCGGATGAATTTACCGACGTGCATTGAGCCGTGGTGCTGGCCATACATGCTGCATGTATGCATAATTTGGTTTTGAGAGAGCTGCGGGGTTTGCATCATTACTCACTGCTGCCTGCTGTCTCTGGTGCAGTATGCCAAGTGTCCTGCCTCCCCACACTCAGTCTGGGAGCCAGTGATGAGTGGGACTGTCACAGCCAGGGACATCTGGCCGCTTGCTGACGTCCCTCTCTTCCTCTCTCTCCAGGAGTCTCCGTGGTGTGACTCGCCTGTCAGTAGAGATGTGCTAATGTGCTCCAACAGCGATGTGCTGTATAGTGTAAACCTTTGTCCTACTTTCATGCACTCTGTGAACATGATGAGGTGCCAGGCTGAGGCAGGTGAACGCACGCAAGGCCTCGGCGCTCTGCTAAAAAAAAAATGTAACTGCCCACGTGTGTGTCTTTACCTTTGCAGCAGAACCCGGCTTCACCGACCCTGCGGCCTGCAGAAATGCAGAAGAACCAGCTGATGAAGAACCAGATGTGGAGTGGCGAGTTCGGGATAACCTTAGTGGAAGGACAGGACATGCCGCAGTACGGCCATGGGGACATTTATGTCCGCTTTCGCCTTGCTGATCAGAAGTACAAGAGCAAGGTTTGGCAAAATTGAGCAAAACTCTTTCTTTTTCCCCACTTCTCATACTTCTCCTTCTTTTAAATGCCCGGGCTTTACACTCCAAGTGTTTCTTCCCGGCCCGTATCTCTTTTACTCGCCCGCCTCCTTCTCTCAGCAGGTGCCTGTCAGTGACTCACCTCCACCTTGGCTCACTGGGCCATGGCTGAGGCAGCTCATTAGACTGGGCAGGCCTGCCACTCACTTCTCCGAGTGCTACGGCTGCTGGGCTTCATTGCCTTCATTTGCATACGCAGCATGCCCTGTTCATCTACCTGTACTTGTTGGCCTCCCCCCTGATGATTCTGTGCTGCACTTGTCTCGTGTTGTTGTGTCATTTCTTTGTAAACCTCTCTGCTTTCCTCTCTGCTTGTTTGTTTGTTGAACAAAGCTGATTCTAATTGGAAGCTGTCAGTGTTTACAATCCCAGAGTGGCTACTGAAGCGTACACATACAAGCACACACAAATAGACGCACACGCACACAACACACCTTTCTTTCTCCTCTGCTGCCTTGTTGTGGTTGGACTGCAAGAAGACCGAATCCACCTGCACGAGTTGCTCGCTCTGATAATGCATTAAACCCGACATTGCGTCAAAATGTGTGAATGTGTGTTTTTTCCTCACCCTACGTACTGCGTGTGCTGAATCTGTGTCTTTATTGCCCTCAGAACCTCTGCGTTCAGGCCAATCCCCAGTGGAGAGAGCAGTTTGAGTTCAATCAGTTTGAAGATAACCAGGAACCTCTGCAGGTGGAGGTGTGCTCAAAGAGAGGGAGGAAGGCCGAGGAATTGTGGGGGATGTGAGTATTTCCTTGTGGATGGTGTTAATTTTGCTCACATTGGCTCCTCGACAGAACTAGTTGGCCTGATGTGTTTCACTGGAGCGATTCTCCTTTTGTGTCACAGGTTTGAGGTTGACCTATCGGGACTTTCACTTAATGAGAGGCACCTCTACACTCATGTGCTGGACCCAGGAAAAGGCAGGCTAGTGTTTCTGGTCACCCTGAGACCTTGCTGGGGAGTCTCCGTCTCTGACCTGGAAATGGCTCCCTTGGAGAAGCCTGATGAGAAGGACACCGTGGTGGAGAAATTTGTGAGTTCGTCTTTTTGCTTTAGTTTATGAAATAAAAATAATATTCTATAATGCTCATTTCAATAACATTATTATTGATCAAGAAGGCAATGTTAAGGAAAAAGTTTTATGGGGCACATTTAGTAAAACTACTCAAAAGGGTATTCTGGATAACATCTAATGATATGCTTTCTTTTCAGAGACTGAAAAACTCACACAAATGTTTGGGGGAGGTTGGCTTCCTTCAGGTCAAGGTTGTAAAGGCAAATGATCTTGCTTCAACCGACCTCAATGGTAATTTACATCAAAAATGTACTAAATGTATTTTCTATTGTCTTGGCCATTCTTTATTATAAACAACATTTGTTTTTACAGGAAAAAGCAACCCCTGTTGTGTTATAGAGCTTGGTAACTGCAAGCTTCAGACCCACACAGTCTACAAGACCGTCAATCCTGAGTGGAGCAAAGCCTTTACATTGTAATGAAGACATCCACGAAAACATCAATACATAAATGTTATGTTGTACAGTGTAATTTCATTTATATTTTTTCGAAACTCTTAAATTACAGCCCAATCAAGGACATTCATGATGTGGTAGAGTTGACTGTCCTCGATGAAAATGGAGACAAAAACCCAAATGTTTTGGGGAAAGTGGCCATTCCCTTACTGAGTGTAAGTTTGTTTGGTTTCTAAAGGTTTCTCTGATGTACACAATATTTCATTCATTGTGATTTTTATTTGCATCTTTTTTTCTTCTTAAAATTCCAAAAAAGGTTCAGAATGGACAGCAGATATGTCTGAACTTGAAAAAGGAAGACTTGGAAAGTACATCCAAAGGAACCATTACTCTGATGCTGGAGGTTATCTATAATAAAGTAAGGCTCAAACTAAATGGGGTCAACTTTGTTAGAATGACGATTTCTTCCATTTTATAGTGTGGAGAGTCAGTTTAACTGCAAAGTTATTTTTGTTTCCTCTTGTCGTCCCAGGTCAGGGCTGGTATCAGAACCTTCCAACCAAAGGAGACCAAATTAATGGAGGAAAACGTGAAGTTCTCCAAAAAGGTTAGTTCCATTGATGTTTATAGCCAAATTTATCAGATGGAACAAAAAGCTTTCCAAACGTTTCCCCTCACATCCTACTAATAAAGTAGCCACAACAAAGCTGCACATGGCCGTAGTTTGCATTGGTCATAGTCAGGCTCATTTGTTTAATTTGTTTTTAATATCGAAACTCCACGAGTGGCAAATAATGGATTGTAAATTTGATTCAACCTCATTGCAAAGTCATAAACATTATGTCCGGTATCAAATGATGCTAACCGGTGTTTTGTTCCAATTATTTCCCATTAGGTCCTTGCCCGGAATATATTTCGGGTCCGAAAAATCACCACAGCAGTTCTGTACACGTTACAGTACATTAAAAGCTGTTTTCAATGGGAGAGCACACAACGGAGTCTAATAGCCTTTCTGGTAAGTCATTGCCTCACGTTAATGAACTCTCTTTAAGCCCCGGGGCGAACAAGTTTTGTCCTATTTCACTGCAGCCCAGTTTTAACTCTTTCATTTTATCGGAATTGGATGTGGAGGAGAATCTTTGGGTTGGCCATTTTCTCTCTCAGCTGGTCTTTTTTTTCCCCATGAAAAAAACAACCACTGCCTTCTGTTTTCATTCCGTGTGCATGTGAGGGATGTCTTTTATCCTTTAAATCAAACCCCACTTGGGTTTCCTTCAGTTCTGATGACATTAGAGTGTGTTTTGAAGGGATGGGGTTTGGGCGTTTGTACATCTGACTTCAGAGCAAAGCCCCCTGGCCCAGGGGACGGTGTACGGAGGATCACGGTCTCAGCTTCCTTGGGTGTAGGAGTGACAGCGTGCCTCCGAGATTTGAACCTTGTTTAAATGTCTCTGTTTAGCTGTTTTTAATGAGGGGTATGTGATCTAAGGTCCTAAGCTTAAATAATCTTAACTCACCCCGCGAATCCCCCTCAGTACAGCACATGTAATGTCCTGATGAAGAGTGTACACTTGCCACGAAAGCCCTGCCAGCGCCGTGGCAGGGTGAGGAAGCGGTCACAGACAGGGTGTGTGAAGAACTCTCCCTTTCACCGCCTCCTTTCTTCTGTCTGTGCTGTCTCGGGGAGGACATGCAATTCATACCTGGTGTATTCTATAAGCCCCTCTCACTGATCCTGAGGTGCAAATCCCCCCAGGCAACGGACGGGGCTCTGTGTACCGCAGCCTTTGGAACAGCACGGCACTCACAGACAGGCGGGCGGACGCACAGACAGGAAGACGGAGAACAATGCGGGCGATTGTATAGAAGATAGAGTGGGAGGCAAGGCTTCTATCTGGGAAAGAAAGTTGGAGCGCGGAGAGAGAGGAAGACATCTGGGTAAAAGTGCAGGCAGATAGCGAGAGACTCGGAAGGCAAGGGGATACGGGCTGGAGAGGAGGAGGATAGGCAGGCTGACAGGGGACAGGTCAGCGGGACGGGGCCATCTTCTTCCACCTATAATTAGATCCTCCGCAGGCGATGGGAGTGTGTGGTGGCGCACTCTAATCTTTCATTTTCACTTCTACTCCACCTGCTGTTTAGGTGTGTCGCACACAAATGGAGAAAAGCAGAATGAAAGCAAAAAAGACTTACCCGGTCTGCTGTTTTCATCATGATCATCATTACAGCGCGGTGCCTCTCCATCGTACTTTTTGTCACTTGTAGGTAATGTGCTTCCTGACAGTGAAATGGTAATTATTGTGACCTTGACTGCGGCAGTTTTTTTTCCTTTTATTTTGGAACAACTGCTCTGTTTCCAGACGCCAAGACAGGCCGTGGTGGCTGATATTTAAAAGAAAAAAAAGCAGACAGGAACAGAGTAGTCAGAGTGCGCCTTTGTCTGCAACGAGGTGTGCTTCAAATCGCCTAAATGTCATAGATGCACGGGGAGGATAACCTAAACACAAATCTGCCACTGGGCAATTATCACCCACTCATCAGCACACAAGCGTGCACAACACTTATTTTATTCCATAATGTATTACAATTTCGAAAACAAGCCAATCACACGTAAATACTGCAAGCGATTGCTAGCGATGGTAAAAAAAAAAACAAAAAAAAAACAGTACATATATATATATGATATGATGTAAAACTCTATGACACACAATGTTGTCCGACAGTCAGTGAGGGCAGCGACAGGGTCCTGCCTGACAACGCCCTGTGCCATGCCACTATCCACACTCGTGCCCCTGCCTACTCCGAGGCCGGGGCCCTGTGCGGCCCCTCCTCCTTCACCAAGTCATCATGTGCAATTAAGTTAGTGTTAGAGCTGTCTAAAGCAGCATGCCACCGTGTGCCTTAATGAAAGCAGCTCCCACTCCTATCTTTATATCTTTAGGCAGTGGTAATAAGGTAACTGATTCAGACAGTGACAGATGGCCCCTGCTTGCCTCTCAGATGTGCATAATTATACCACTGGTGTCTGCTCTTTTCCACAGTGGCAGGCGGCGTGGGGTTTCTCGGGGTATGCCGGTACGAATCGCTGCAGTGGTGGGTCGAGCTTTAATATACCTTACAATACATTATTTATCAAGCAGGCAGACCGGTCCAACCCTTTTACACCATATACATCCTGTAATGCATTACCGCTGTTGTGGTTTCTACTGGGACTGCGGGGAGGCTCGTGTAGTGCTTTACCAGGAATACTTGGCCATTATATCACTCAGTCCCAAAGGCCAATTTCCTGACCTCCGCACAGCATGCAGTCTGCATTTCTATCCCGTTTATGTAGATTCATGTATGTATTATGAAGTGAATGTTGTTGCGCGGTGTGTTAGCTATTTACATTTTGCACAAGAGATCACTCCTCTGGTGCACGTTGGTGAATAGCAATGTGTGATTTTATTAATTTATTGATTTATTTTCCAAAGCGCTAAGAATAAGGCGTGCTCGTTCATTCCAAGACAACTTTTTCCTGAGGAGTGGCAGTCAGAAAGTTGCACGTCCGCGAACATATAGATGGAGCGTTTACTGATGGTTGTCTTTTGTATGCTGCTACCGGGCATTATTGTGTGAAAGGGAATGGGAAGGCATGCTTCACTGTCACTGTTTGCGAGTGCAAGAGGTTACTCGTTGCGATTGTGCAATCTCATCAGCAGAGTCCATACTGTTTGAAGTTGCATTCGATTTTCCTTCCGATGTGTTGCATAATTAGGTAACGTTACCAAAAAATTGAAAGAGGGGGAAAAAAAATCTCTCACGTATTTAAACAGAGTTCTGGCAAACCCTCATAAACATTTTCATCACTACAAACAAGAAGCAAGATTTTTATTTTTTATTTTTTTACTCCACTCTGCTTGTTTATGCTACAGTAATGAGCCTGGGATCTGCGCTTTTCAAGACTTTGACAACTGCGTGTTCCTTTATCCCAGGCAGGGAAAATGTGACAGCTAAAATCTTCATAAAATAACGGCCTTTAGATGTGCTTTTCACGAAGACTGAGCGAGATGAATGTGCTAAACATCAGCAGGGACTGCAGAGGGGTCACTTAAAGTTCTTTGCTGCACACAAGAGCGAGACCTGTAGATGGCGCTACAGCACTGCTGAAAATATGGACGGAGGCGCTGAGGAGATCAGTTACTTTTCCCAACAGAAGCCCATCCGTGGGAACAACTTGGAGTGAAAATCCTCCATTCTGTGCATTAGACCAAAAGAAACAAGTTTATTTCCACCAAAGAAGTAAAAAAAAATAAAAAAAAATGTATTATCCGGCTAAATGAATATGTTTCAGAAGTTTTTAAAGGTTCAGAACTATTTTGATTTAGATGAAATGGATGAATGTAAGAAAAAGGAAAAAAAAGAAAGAAAAAGATTTACACTTGAAAGCTGATTTTGAGCTTTGCTGTCATTAGACCGCTTTAAGTATTTAAGTAGAATTAATATTTTAACATGCGAGGTCCCTCATCTGTCGGGAGTTAGACTAGAAAGAAACCTGTGCACCTAATATGAGAATTTCCTTTTTGTCACTGCCAGGTAGCGACTGCTTTAGACATCATTTGACAGCCTGTGAAATGCTGATTGCCTCACATCACACACTGTAAAGATGGCATTTGATGAATGCTTGATGCTGTGCAGCTGTAAACACACTTGGCAGCTGCATCGGGTGCTTTTTTTGGGGGGGGAGGGCGATAGAATGGCCGTCTCCCCAGATGAGGGCAGGACAGGGTCAAATCTGGCTCCGGAGGTCTCGGGAGACCACCTGTGTGGAGCCACGGCGGTTGGGGCCATTAACCGGCACACCGAGCCCGGGCCGAGATCAAAGCTGTAATCAGCTGTCATAATTGTTCTTGTTAACACTGTTCCTGAAAATGGGATGCTTTGTGAGTCTTGGATCTGCCCATTCTGTGGTTTACTGCATTGCGGTGTGGCCGAGCTTTTGTGAGAACAGCGGGAGGACTGTGCGCGCCTGTGAATTGTCTCCTTGTTTCTGCTTTGCATCTGTTTTCTCTCTGTTTGAAAAAGTTGGCGTCCTTAAAGGGGTGGGTTTCTTCGGTCTCATGGGTGTTACACTCTCCACTGCCGTGCTCGTGGGAGTTCTCACAGACTGTGCTGTGGGAATGTGTCTAGAAGGAAAATAAAAATGATGGCACTGGTGGCCATCCATGGATTCATGCTATTGAGACGGAGATCTATTAATTAATAAATGATAGGCTGCGAGTACATGCAAACTGCTCGGTAGTGCTTCAACGCGGTGTTATTGTTGTTATTTAGCTGCCCTGAATGGTTACGTGTCAGTTGGCAGCCCTTGAGGCGAGCTGAATGCAATTTGTAGCCTTGAAACATGTTCCCCTATTAGTGGGATTGTTATGCTTTCACCACTTTTATTCACCTTATTAGGGCTTTTATTCGATTTTTATGTGATTTAAGACAGATTTCTGTTTTGAGAACACATTTGATGAAATTTAAATGAACCACATTCATAATTTTTACTAACTTTCATTAAACGGCATAAAGTAAATTATGAATGTGTAGGAACTATTAAAGTGCGGTCATATTAATATTGAAATGATAGTTAATTACTGAAAATAAAAAAGGGGTCGACACCTGAGGAAGGGAAGGTTTTCACTGTGCATCTGTTGTACTCTTGTTTTTTTTTTTTCATCCTGCGTGTTTCCAGCCCAGATGAAGTATGCTCTGCGCTTAACCCCAACTGTGTGCGCTGTATCACAATGACTACATTTAACATACGCACCACCTTCCCAGTCAGGGAGGACGCCCCTCCCCGGGCGGCCAAGGTGGCGACCTGTCCGCCCCTGTGCGTGGCAGTTCTGGGGCTAGTCTCGGCCACTGCCACGTTAACGTGCGTTTGAGCGGAGCTGACAGGGAGAGAGAGTCCAGACCACTCCCCTCTCCCAGCGTCCTCGGGGTGGGGGGCAGCTCGCATGGCAGATCTGTCACCCAGGAGGTCGCTCAGTGTTAACGCTCCCGACACGGATTAAACACTAGTGGCCAGTGCTGGAGTGCAGGGTCAGTGTAGCCGCCACTGACAGGCACCACGGGGCAGCCGCCGAGCGCCCCCGCTCCGCGCTGGTGCCGCTCTGGCCCTGGCATGTGTCAGACAGACGGGGAGACAACGGTCAGCGCTGGCCCTGTGAGCAGATACTAATGCCTCCTCGCCTTGCACGGCCGCTCCTCCTCTGCTCGGTGCTTTGATAAAGAGCTGCAATCGCTGTGGCCTCACAAGCTGTGGCATTTGCTTATCTTTCTGCAATGCCTCAGCTTTTGTTTGCAAATTAGAATACGGGAACACCTACATTAAATCACACACCACCCCCACCCAGGGTTTATTGTTTTTTATTTCTTTTTAAGATAAAATATGATAGTTTAAGGTTACATTCAGCCATAGTGGAATGAATAAATTGCGCTCTTTTGGACCTCACCTAGTTTTTTGAGCTTTCATAAAGCTGTCCTTGCAAACAAAGTGGAAGACTTTGAAAATGCATTTTTGATTTGAAAATTGAATTGTAAATCACATCCCAGTGCTGTAGCCACCAATTTTGAAATGCTGAAGAGGGACATGAAATTCCCCATTTTATTTTTCACTCTGGAATGTGTTCTCCCTTTCTCTCTCTCCCCCCTCTTACTCCCTCACTCTCTCCCCCAGTCGATAAGACTTGAGCTGAGCGTATGTGAAATATTTATTCGGCGTTGGCTCAGAGCACTACGGCTGCCCACACACTCTACCTGCCCCGGAGAGAAATCTTATCTGTTCTTCCTCTGCCTCCGACACCCCCTGAAAGCCTGTCCCCACACTGGCCCATCCTCAACACAAATTACATGTCTCATTGCTCTGCGTTTACAGCTACTTTAAGCCTGCCGCTCCTGTCCCCTGTAAGTCCTCAGCCTGACTCCGTTTGTAACCTGGCTGGAAAGGAAAAAGAAACAAAAAACTGTGTGAGCTGCTATTTGTGCTTTCGATTGATTATCAATTTAGTTTTTTTTTGAGAGAGTAACGCCGATTCATTTGATTTCACATCAAAAAAGAACATCTCTATTAGGCCATATACTGCTCAAGGTATTGTGGATGCTATTATTTTTATTAAATAATATTAATGTTTTCAAAATACTTCGATACTTTTTACCTGCCCATACTCACACAATAGTTATTTTTCCGTGTCTCACACAGGGAGCGTAACACAAACCCTTGCAGCCTGAAGTCAGTCTTGTTAACTCTTCCCGTGTATGTTCACGTAATCTGGCATCCATCCACAGCCCCATGACTGACCCTCATAATTCTGGCTGGCGCTCTCCTTGCTTTGCTTAGTTTTGCCAGTAGAGTGCAACTAAAGAGAAGTAGTGGAGTGCTTTTGGACTGTACATGGACTTTAAAAATATACTTCTCTTTTTTCTAATGTAGCATGGAAGAATTGGAGTCTTTTTTGTATAGCACGTAACCATGTGCTGTGGGTTTGCATCAATGTGGCTCGTCGACAGTATTGCATGTTATACTGATACAACGCTTACATTTATAGGCTGTTGTCTGCTGCATAGTGTGCGAGTAGAGTATTTGGCAGGCTTGCAGTCTGGTGATATGTCTGCCACTCGGCAGCATGGGTTGGTGGACCGGGCCACCCCATCCTCAGTAAATCAATTTACAGGATGGTAGAAACTCTTATAGAGGGAGTCTTTGTCCCTTTTGTTCCTGCTATGATCCCCCTCCTCTCCTTCTCCTGGGAGTGTGTGGGTGGTGGGAGCAGCCGTGCTTGCTCAGCTTTAAGTTATTTTATTCGCACTTTTAATCGCTGAGTGCTTTATTATTAGGTGCTGGATTCTGCTGGCCAGGGGATCTGCATGAGAAGGTGCAGAATGCATTTAGTGGAATCACATTAATGGCACTATAAAACAAATCTGTCAGCCTGTTCTTAACCCCACTGGCAGAATCGCTCTGCCCGGGGTTGCCCCCTTCTCCAAGCGCTTACAGGTGGCTAAGGAGAGTGCATCTCCATCATTTACTCCATCGTGTGCTCATAGTTTTTTTTTTTTGATTCAATATTTATTTATTTATTTTCTCCCCAGCCACCCTGCGCATAATCATACGGACATTTTTCAGCTAAAGGGTGTTTGTCAAGGGAGCTTTCCTACATTACAGACACTCCTCCCAGACATACATAGAACCACTTGGTCAATTACGAGTCGTTTGTTATCCACTTCTGCTGTGTGTAAATTCAAATTGCCAGGTATATCATTCATTATTACCCTTCTTGCTTTTTTCTGTTTCTTTATGACGTCCTTTTACAGTTAAATAAATGGCTGCTTTACTGCTCAAAAAATCATTTGAGCATCATCTTGTGAAAATAGTTCAAGGTTTTACCTGTCTCGCATATTTTGTTGATGGATGAAAAAAAAAAAAGCGGTCAGGCCATTTAAATTAAAATGGAGCCTTTCTTTGAAGCCAATTGAAATATGGATGATTTTTTTTTGCCTGTACAAGTTTACACTTGCTATTGAAAGGTTGCACTTTGTCCAGCAATTCCTTTAATCACATTTAGCTTTTTTCTTTTCTTTTTCTTATAAAACAAACCACTTACTGGGGAATAGGTTCTGTCTCCATTTCAGAGAAACTCTGGAGAAGACGGTTTATCCTCGTCTCTGCTCATTACTGCGGGATATCTGACGGCACTCTCAGTCTGTGCACCTGAGTGAAGGAATCTTCCCAGCTGTTTTTCCTCCCATTGCTTTTATTCGTGTTAGGAAAGCATGTAAGTCCCGAACACACCGGTTGACATACCATGAGGGAAGAATTGAGTAGATACTTCTGACAGTTTTGGTTTATACCCTCATTTAGGCACTCAGTTTAGACACGAGGCATTGTATTTCTGTGGGCTTTTATCTTCGTCCACCGAGCCACAACGTGGTGAGCAGAAATTTGCATTAGTGGGCGATTATGAATACCTGTGACAGATTCTCTCTGCCGGCTCCCTGGGCGGAAATGAATTGGCTCCCTCTGTTGACTCGCACAGGAAGACAGAGACCAAGCAATTAGACTTTAGTGGTTAATGTAGCAGCTTTTGCAGGGAGGGCAAGAAGGTTCAACGTTCCTGCTGGGCTCATGTCAGTTTCCAGGCACACCCCCCCTCTTTTCTTTTTCCTTTTTTTGTGAGATTACTGGGAATATGACAAGCTACCTGTCCCCCCAGCCAGCTGAATTCCTCTGGGGTGAGGGGGAGCGTCGCTTTGGAGTCGCCTCATGGGAACTGAGGTGACAACACATGACGTAGGTTATTCATAACGGAGAGGAGATGTACCGCAGCTACCTTTGCACATCATGCATATTCATTGTTTACTTTTTGTATATATATATATATATACTGTATATCCCCCAACAGCTCCAGTTTTGTCGCCGTATATATATAAAATTCAAACGAGGTCTTGTAAAAACATAACAATAACGTATTGTTCGCATTATTATATATTTTCCCAAGTCTTGGTCCTCCCGCTGTGTTTCTGCAGTATGCTTCAGCTCACCCAGCGTCTCCCAGGTTGCACGGATGGATAATGAGTGTTACAGTGGTGAAGCCCAGGGCGCACGGGCCACAGCGTTGTCTCCATTACTCACGGTTCACGTTTCTCCAGTGGCCATTTGAACCGAGGCCCGGTGTGGCAGTAGGTAGACTGGCCCCCAGAGCTACATGCACGGTTACTATGACAGAAGCAGTCTGCTGTTTACAGGTCCGCTGCCGAGGCCTGAAGGCCCCCGTGCTTCACATCCTGTCTCAGGCTTAACTCGAACATATTGTTCATACTCCACCAGCCTCCAGCTCTTATAGCCCTAGACTGCACAGGGCCACCATTGTGTGGGTCAGCGCTGGTAGTAGCATTTGAAACAAAGGAAAAAAAGACTTGCCATGACGGTACAGAAAAAAAATGCAACTGTTGCAAAGAATGTATTAATTATATAAAATGCATATAAAGTACAAAGGAAATATTATATTATGCTGAAAATATGTCTGTTGTGCATTATCACACTGTAACAGATTTTAAGATTCATCTTGCTGTTGGGGACATTTTTATTTCATCCCTGTCAACCTGCTGGTGTGATCCTCCTCACACGTTGCTGATAATTTCAGTTGGAGACAGACTCATTAGGCTGTCACTAAATGGGTTTAAATGCAGCCGTCCAATTAGTCCTCTGCTGTGAAATGCAGTGGGTGTTGTGCAACGTGCTTAGCACCACTCCTTTACAGAATTATTGGGGATTAGGCGTTCAGTGTGATCCATCTTATTTTTACCAGGGGTCTTGGCTTTTCTCAGTATCATCGCCACGGAGGGGGTTAATGTCGCGAACGCTCCTCCAGCTGCCATATGTGCTTCGTCAAAGAGGTTTGCTGACACCAAATCTAAGAGGATTTGATCTGCCAGTTAAAGACAGCCTATCCATGTCATACTTTATTTTTTTTTAGCTGTAAGGCACTCTGCCAACATAGTGTTTTTTGGTATATACTTTCAAGTTTTCAAGATATTAAAAGTTGTCCCTGAGAGTAAAAACCGTTGCCGCTGGCTGAAAATCTCAGCGGCTTGACATGCTTGGTTTTCGTGTTATTTTAAGGATGTGGCTGTATCTATTATATATTTTGTTTTCGGGAAACAGGCTTGCTTAGATTTGAAAGCTGGGTGGCATTTCTGTAGTGTGTTGTGCGTTGTGTTTTACTGTTCTGTCCCGTCTCCTCAGATCTTCCTGGTGACAGTTTGGCACTGGGAGCTCTTCATGCTGCCCCTCTTCCTGCTTCTGCTCGTCGGCTGGAACTACTTCCAGCTCGCCGCCGGAAAGGCCAACTCCAACCAGGACGTGGTGAGTGACGAGGACTCTCATCTCCTGACTGCTCATCCATGCAGATCTGTGGCAGCACACTTCTATTTTGCAGAGTCTTTATGTTAACAAAACAATGGTCATCCCCGCAGCACCATCCTCCCCCGTGCCCTACAGTAATGTACTCTCACTCTTGCATATTATACATATAATACAGAGTACAGTCAGCTATGGCAGCGTTCCATGTGTTTTATAGCTGGACTAGAGTTGTTTCTACAATGTCTCCAGAGGCCCAATAAAACACCAAGCCGTAAGAAGCCACTGAAATGAAATCACTGTAAATGTACAGTGTAGCATGCAGTCTGTTATATATAGTCTTACCACATGTGAAAAAGCAGGACTATGTAATTTTCTCCGCAGCATACGACTATTTCCTCTGTATCTGCTGGTTTGGAAATGATGTTTGCCCCACACATGTCTTTGAAGGTTAATGCTGTTCACACTGCTGCCTGCCCCCCAATTTCCCTGTGTTGTAAGCCGTCTCACCGGCCAGCCAGGGGACCTGGCCTGTTCACGCACCCTCCCCAAAGCAACATCCTCGGCACAGTGATTATGTTTATAGCTGCTGGCAAAGATGCCGTCCCTAGGCAATGCTAAAGCCCGGGCTCACCCTCATATCCACTGCAGAGACTCTGTCACCCCCTCTGTGACCCTCTGGCTGGCAATGAAACAGCTCTGTTCCCAGGCAATGTCACAGTGCGCGCCACAGTGGGGTCAGGGATGACTTGATATAAAGTGATCTAGGCAACAGCATCCAAATTAAATGTGTTTTTTTTCCTTCTTCTTCTTCTTTCCTCTTTCTGTTTCTCTGTGTGCCTATGTTGTGGTGAAATGAGATTGCTTTGGTGTGACAGTGCTCTTGTGAAGAAGGCCCTCTTTCACCTCTCCTTTTGTGTGAGGTCACCCCTGTGATGCGGTCTCTATGGAAACAAGCCTCTCCCAATAGGGGTGAATGTACTCAAAGAAAATTTCATTACTAGGTGTTTGTTAAAAATGCTCCAGTGCCCACATGTCCCATTTGTTTGAAATCACCCTCTACCCTTTATTTTCTCTCAGGTGAACATAAGCATGGGCGACGACGAAGAGGAAGACGAGAAGGTATTTCATCTTGTCTCTTTCAAACATTTTTAAGGGATAATATGTTTTGGTGGTATGTTATTACATCTCCGCTTCCACTATAAATATAAACATATATATATTCAAAGCTTCACCGCAGCACTGGCTGTTTTAAGATTTCAGTGTGAACTAATTTTTGTATTATCAGAAGTGCGAAAGCCGATTATTTTCCATTCTATATACTCAAG
The DNA here is from genome assembly GCA_016785305.1 of Colistium nudipinnis. Taxonomy (NCBI): domain Eukaryota; kingdom Metazoa; phylum Chordata; class Actinopteri; order Pleuronectiformes; family Rhombosoleidae; genus Colistium; species Colistium nudipinnis. The sequence continues at coordinate 2,510,764 of JAFBJU010001010.1, read as the reverse complement.
GTTAAATGAATCCTATAACAATATCTGCATGTTGCCGGATAGTAAAAAACAAAAAAAATAAAAAAAAAGTATTAAGGGTCACTCTGCAAATGCACTACGCTGTGATGCTGCATCTTTTGGAAAAGGGGCTATATTAAAAGCTTTAATACTTCCATTTTAACATCATTAATGATATGATTGCTTGATTTCCATATAAGCTTTCTCTGAATAGAATAGTAATCTTGTGAACGACCTCAGGAGAAATGAACAAACTACAATAGTACAAAAGTGAAACTGAGAGTCTGCCCCAAGGGTTATCAGTTATTTTCACTTGTTCATTGGTGTGAAATCATAAATGTTAATGTTTGCTAATGCGTCTCGCTGCTATCTTGTGAAAAACAAAACAACAGGAAGTTTTTAAGTAGCCAGAAAATCATATTTCCCCACAGCAAATAATATTCAATTACACTTATCCCACTGCCTTCTGCATAGAAGGAAGAGTTAACAGGGATGTGTATTATTGCTTTATGGCAATGAAGTGCGGAACTAACAAAAAGCCTCCCAGCAATGACCCTTGTGCTGCGTGTCTAGGCCCAGGATTCATATCCATAATGCGCTCAATATATTCTGTTGTGATGACCTGGGGCGAGGAAAAAAAGCCAGCTTCTCTTAAAAACAAAGGCACATCCACCAACTCCTGTCTGAAAGGATGAGCTAATTCACAGATGGAACTCGCATGATATGTCTGCACACAGAAAGTGGGAAGCCACACTTGGTATCATTACTTGGAACAGGCAGGCTGGTGCCTAAACACACAACAGTGACACAGAAAATCCAGATGTTATATGAATATTAGATAACAAAAAAAGTGAATCTTAGTGTACAATTTATCTTTACCTCAAAACTTTATTTAAAGAACAGGCAGTGTCTTGAGAGAGGTTTAGGATTCTCTCAATATGCCGCATGTGGTGTGGAACCTGGCTTTTTGAAAGGTTTTCCGCGAGGCTCCTAAACCCGTTTATACTCGGAAGAAATGAAATATCTCCTTTCATTTGCTAATTAAGCACTCACCCATGTTTGTTTTAAGCTGTCAACTTTAATTTAAAGTGGCTTATTTGAAACTCTTGTTATGGTCCTGCTGTCACTTGAATGCGATAGCATGGAGCTAGATCAAGCAGTGGAGCTTTACACCTCTTATCAAAGTCATCTTTAAAAATATTTGGGGTTAAAGAGTGATCAGTGTTAAATTTGACGACTTGAAAGCTTTTGCCTTTTTTTCCCACTTTCTCTAACACGCGAATAAAGGCTTTTCCCTCCGAGAAGGTTATGATTACCACTCAAATATGTTTTTATCCCTCCTTTTGTCCCCTTGAGGAAGGAAATATGTAAACCTCAGACAGAGCAGCGAGAATGGGAAGGCATGACGTTAAAGAGAGACGAAAGGCTAGGCGCTGTTACATGAGGATAATACAGAACAGATTCTCCGCCTGTGAACAAATCTGTCCTCCGGGAAAGAGACGGCTTACAAATTATGTGTGGGCAAAGTGACTTCCCTTTGGCCCAAGGTATCAATTGTGCAGATAGGCAATATTTAATCATAACATAAAGAAACAGAGAGGCAAAACAAGCCCGTAGATCTCCGACAGAAACGAGCATGGAAGATGAAATGGCCCCCTTCATTGCCCCCTGGCTGAAAGTGCAGGTCCCGGGTTGACTTGCTCCCAGAGCCTTGCCTGGGGGGAGTTGGAGGTGGGGGGGGGGGGGGGGGGGGGGGGGGGGGGGGGGGGGGGGGGGGGGGGGGGGGGTTACTCCATCTCTCACCCAATATCCACAGTTCTCCTCCTTGCACACACGAGAATGACAGACTACCCGTGTCATGATCTGCGATGTGCGATATAAGGGTTGTCGCACATGGAACCATGTAAAGATTAGAAAGAGATTCGTTCGTGTTTCATCCCACCACAAATGGTTTGTTTTGCTCGTTTTAGCTCCCATTTGAGATTATTTGCCAGGAACACAGGTGTTTATTTCATTTGGATGCACTTCATATCTTTGTCAGAAAAGTCACCAGGCAAAGTGTCACGGCTGTAAATTCAAATTTTGGCACCAATTATTCAAATTAAAATAACGCTAAATGAGCTTTTTGCAGTCTTTGATAGCACCCCACGTGTCTGCTACGAGAGTATGTTTACCTTTGCGCAGATCAAATTGGTTCTCCATTACTCCACCTTAAAAGGGAGCTTTTTACAATTTTTTTATTTGAAATGAGAATAGGATTTCACACAGGTTTTCTAATCAGTAGACATTTAGGATTCATTTAGTCCATCCCCAGTTTACCCACCCGTTTCCATTTCAGAAGGACATCTTTTATTTATTTTTGTTTCCTCTGTACTCATGTACATGCTGGGAAAAAACGAAATGAACGAAGATGAAGAATATTATCACATGATTAATTTGGGGAGGAGATGGAGGATTTCAAGAGTCTCAAAGCAGATGGATAATGATAATCACGAGAGCTCTGTGCCTTGATGCATGCTTCAGAGTACATCTGCTTGTCCATTTTTTCCTTTTAAAAATCAAAGCCTATATGGTCTCGTAGTTTACCATCTTTCATTAGATTTGAATTCTAAATCATGTAATTGGGTCCCTCAGAGAAATTTGGAGATATGAAAAGAAAGTGATGAGGTTCAGCTCCACCTGGAGCTCACAGACAAATACTGTAATGTGGTTGTTGTTTTTTTAGCACAATCTAACGACAGTGTTTTCCTATTTTCAAAATAGATTTTGGATAAAAAGCTCAATTAACAGTGCTAGTAGGAGTAGGATGGTGCGTGCACACGGGTAGTCGTCCCTTCCCCGTGATGAGACTCTGAGATGTGAAACTCAAAGGAAGCATATTTGCGATAGTTCTTCCTTTTTTGGACACCACCGGGCCTCCTCCAGTTTGCGTCCGGATCCCAGCCCGGTGGGGGAGGCTGCGCTAGTGTGGGAATTGCTCTCTTCCTGCGCCGTTCATGATGAGTGCGGCTGACAGTGGGGAGTCTCTCTGTACTGGCAGGCCGCGTGTTCCCAGGGGCCGACTCGTGAAGCTCTGATAAAGGCCTTCAGTCTGGACCCTGTCAATGCACACAGGCTGTGACTTTGGCCGACTCCTAACGTAAACACGTAGACATCCTCCAGCCTCCCGGTACGGGGCCGTCAGCACACCCTCCCCCCCACCACAACCCGACACTGTCGTCCCCTTTAGCTCTTCCTCCCCCACCCTCGTCTTTGTCATCATTCCTGTCATGATTTCCTCCTTTTGATGTGAGCTTTCTCAGCCCCTCTTTAGTGGGTGTTACTTATGTTATCATTAGTCACTCCTCAGCCTCTGGAAGGCCTCGCACTCGTTATTTCTAGCCTTGATCTGATGACATTATTTTTATTATTAATTTAATAATATTATTTTACATAAACCATACGAAACCCCTCTCACATGTTGACTTATTGCTTGACTCGGTCATGGCTATCTCAGTGCCTTATAAGCAAAGAATGCTTTATGTGCAGGGATGGTTGTAACACGACTTAAAGTGTGAACACGCACACATTGGACCGGCACAACAAAGTTGTTGTTTTTTGGTCTGAGAAAGTGTTAGAAAGCCAGAACCTGGCAGGTTTGTGAAAACATGTCCAAGCTTGTCCTGTGCAGGCTGCAGGAATAAAACCGTTGTGAGGCCCGTGCACTTCTTTTCCAGGTTGTCTGGTCTGCCTGATTGCGACTGGCCATTTTCGGTACTTTTCATCTACCGTAGAGTCTTGATTGTGCCGCACTTGTGCAGCAGATCTATTGTGTGTGGCAGACAAAAGCTGACATCTCTCAGCCATCCACATAACAGTTTATGAGCGCCGAGTCTGTCTCCTCTTCAAAAGCCTAGTCTGAAGATGTACACTGTTTGCTCATTATGGGCCATTCAATAGATAAATCACACATAATAGCACAGCACATAAACTGGTCTTTTTCTCCTCTGTCCAACAATTGACATGCAGTGTACCTCATCAGTGTCTTTGCATTTTTTTTTGTTTCCTTTTTTTTTTAGGAAGCCGCTAAAAAGGGTTTGATGGATAAGATACATATGGTGCAAGAAGTAGTCCTGGTTGTCCAGAATGCTTTGGGAGAAATTGCAAACATCGGAGAACGACTCAAGAAGTAATTCTACCACTTCATTTTTTGAAAAGCACTGACCTCCTTTTTGGTCAACACTAGACTAATACAATGACTTTTTTCTTTTCTTTTTTTTACAGCATTTTCAACTGGTCTGTGCCCTTTTTGTCATGCCTGTCCTTTTTGGTGCTGTTTGTGACAACTGTACTGTTATATTATATCCCACTGCGGTATATTGTGCTGATATGGGGTAAGTTCTATATAAACACATATTTTTACATTTCATCTTGCATGGTAAAGGCGTAGTATACCTAACTAACTCCTACAATTTTTCAGTACTATGTCAGACATGTATCAAAATCAAATACAAAACAAAACCCCCAAAACAGCGCCCAAGCCACTCTTGTTCAACTCAACTCTTATTCAGTCTTCCTAACTGCAAATCAATGAATTTAACGAAGCAGTGTAATTTAAGAACTCTGCCATTCCTCCACCTCTGCAGATGCACAGAGATCAGACAGCTGCAGAGGTTTCGCTTTGCTCAGTGTGGGCTGATGTTGCAGAGGGTTTGTGTGGAAACAAAGCAGTGGTTGAGCAGCGAGCTGTATATAATACATGATGTCCTTGGGCAGTCTGTAGGCTCCTGGTCTGGCCTCTCATTATCCGCTGTAGTCATAGAGAATAGACAGTCATCTCAGTGGTCAGGGAGATATGCTGCCCTTAACGGGCTCGCCTCCTCCAGCTGTAAGCCCACAACCACTGTACTTCCACACCGCCTTCAACACAATCAATACCAAAAAACCACCATATCAAACGAAAAACACACAGTCTGAGACGCTCTTCTGCCTCCCCAGTTAACCCCCATCTCTGTGGTTGCGAGGCAGGCCTTTCAAGTTGCCTGCACATATTTAAGTCCTTAGGTTCTTTTGTCTGCGTGTTGAGGTACAGGCAGTACCAGGCTGTGAATATAATGGTCCCATTACAGGACCCCAGAGATATTTCTTTCTCAGTGGAACGCAGCCATGTGCAAAGTAAATATAGATGTGCTAGAAATGCTCAGACTGCAGCAAACAAAAGTGAGGAAAAGTAGGGATTAAAGTTTTATGTTTGTGTATATAGTAATAAACAGTAAGTATATATAATGATAACAAATTGATCCATTATTCCTTTATTCAAGCGTGTCACCATTTTGGGGTCAGGCTTGAATTCGGTTTGGCTGGACATCACCTGAACCGGGTTCAATGCCGTTGCTGACATATTAGTGGGATCTCTTTTCTGTACATGCAGTGGATTAGTGACACAACACTTCAGTATTGCTGTATTTATTTTTTTACACTGCAAAATAGTGTGAAAGTATTCAGGTTGGGATGACACCTTTATTTATTAATGTGTTCTTGTTTTCCCAGGCGTTAACAAATTTACCAAGAAGCTGCGCAACCCATTTACTATTGACAATAATGAAATACTGGATTTCCTCAAGAGGGTGCCTTCTGATGTTCAAAAGGTAAGGGTCCAGTTTTACATACAGATAGGGAGGGAATTCCCCAAAGATATCCGCATTATTTGCTGTGCCAGAATTCCCAAGTGTTGCAGAAATATATCCCCTGGCTTTGTTTGATTATTAATGGACTCTCTCCTTTAAAGCGGCCCCTGGCCCAATTATTCCTCGGCGCAGCTCCTCAGCGAAGTCGCCATAGTGCCGGAGTGAGGGGATTCTTAGATCTGTCCTCAGCCATATTGCCGCAGCCTCGTCCGTTATTAGCAATTTTGTCTGTGTGATTGAAGCGCCGTGGCATTAGAGCCAGTGATTGGCCGAGGCGCCTCGCCGGGCTTCTGACGTCCGTGGCTGTCGCGTCGGTGCAGACACTCTGATGTGGCCTCACTCACTTCAGGGTGGCGGAGTCAATTAATGTAGTCGTGAGCCCCGGTTGTCTCTCTGGGTGCCATATGTGATTACATATTAGCCATGGCCGACGTGTCATTTGCATTTACATCACAGAACTGTGAGGAGCTGTCAGGGTTTTTTTTTGTAAGTGGTGCTGCTGGGTGCTTGCCGCTCTCTGACTGAGAGTTTTGCTTGGCCAGGAAATGAAGTGCCACACACGCACACACACACACATGGTGCCTTCATCTGGCAGGTGACTCGCCAGACAGGATTCAGTGAGAAATCCTTCCAGTCTGGATCTGGAAATACACTCTCACCCCGGCCCTCTTTCTGTGCTGCACCCCTTGATGTCCTCCTGCAGCAAGCCATCGCTGACTCTTCTGTGATGTCGCGGGGAGCCTGTGTTGTTTGAGATTTGGCGGAGTGAGTTGGCAAAACAAGGTGGTAAATACATTTTGATTCGGAATCTTTTTTTTTTTTTTTTTTTTTTTTCCGTCTTCTTCCCCCATCGGGATACGTGTTTGAGCTTTGAAAAGCACTCGCTTTCAAATCCCATGGAAACAGTACTTTTTGGGCGGGTTTTTAAAAGAGAAAGTGCATCTTGGAGGAAAAAACAAAACAAACTCCAATCATAAAAAACAAAACACCCTTAAGATTCATCCTGAGTATGTTTCATTATGTGCTGTGAAAAATAACCCTAACATCATATACGCAGGGGAGCGAAAAACAATAGAGCACATATTTTGTTTTTGTTGACTTAGAACTTCAATGCTCAGATAGGTGTGGACACAAAAACACCACAAAGGCTGAAAATTGACTCCTGTCTTTCTCGCAAATGTGACTTGGCAATTAGTGCCTGTGCACATCTACAAAGTCCGCCTCAAACGGGGACTTCTGACAACACTCTGTCTGTCCTGAAATAAGAAGCATCTGTCAGTTCTGAGGACAGTTTCATGTTCTGATGCAGGAGGCAGTCACTTTGTTCCCACATTCCATCTCCCATTCTAATAATGGAGACCAGCTAATTAGCATAGTTCTTACCTTTATTCAACAGATTTGCCGCATTGTTTGAGCTCAGCAAGCATGCTTCAAAAGCGTTTTTTTTTTTTTTCAAATTCCAGCTCCTCTCCTTTTCAGTTTACCCCTATGATCGCTCTCCTTTGGATTCTGGTGGCAGTTTTTAGAGGGTAAAAAAGAAAAAACAGTATTCATTTCTTAAATGTCAAAGAGAACATGAATTTACAACATGCATTTATTTTGTAAACCCCCCCTTTGAACATTATGGAATTTCTGAGAGAAAAACTGAATCAAGCTTGCGTATTATATTCAACATATAGAACTGGCAGAACCAAACCTGTAGGTTTACATGTCACATTCCAGGTTTTGTTTTTTGCCTGAAAACATCAGTCACAATGAGAGTCTGTGAGGCTTTGAGGAAAGTTACACGTCAGCCCAAGATAACTTCTCAACTCAAACAGCTCTCTCTTTATACTATTGTCAGGTTTGACCAAAGTTTTCTACAGGGGACGTAACTTAGGTATAGTGAGTGATCATGCATTGTGCAGCTCCCTATAACTGGCCTGGCATGTCATCTCAACACTTGTCTGTTTCTAATATTCAGATGGTGGTGCAGAATGAGCGGGTTCTAATATTCAGATGGTGGTGCAGAATGAGGGGGGGGGGGGGGGGCGTACGCTGGTACGGAACCCTTGACTCTTCAAATCCTTCCTCCCTGTGATTAATCCCCTCTGCTCCTGTGTTTAAAAAATGATTCATTACAGGCGAGCCCGCTTCGTTTTTCCCCTGCACCAGCTCTCCTCAGGGGAGCCATTACTGCTCGCTCCGCTGAGCTCGGATTACCTGCCTCTGACCAAACTCCTGTTTGTTTTTACAGGTGCAGTACAGCGTGCTGCGAGCGCCCACCAGCCAGGGCCAGGCGCGGAAGAAAAGGTAGGCTCTGTGGACACGCCAGATGAAAGGCTGCTTTCCTCCTCCCTTTCTTTTGTGAACGTCGTACGACGCAGTGTACCTGACAACAATGCCCCCCCCCACGTGCTATCAGAGCCCACGACCCCTGTGCGCCCCACTATGCCACCCGACCTCTGACCCCTGCCGCGCAGGGGCAGACAGCCGCGCTCTGCCTGGTGCGTTTGCCGCTCCCCTGACAGGGGCTGTGAACTGCAGCGGCGAAGAAGGGAGCACATGGCGCTGTCAATCACCGGCCTGGAGGTAAAGAAAAGAGCTGCGAGGCTCAGCCTACATCTTTGGATGTAATTTAGAGCAGGGATGAAAAGCGTCGGGTTTTGGTTTACCTTAAACTTCCACTGTTTTGACCTTTTTGACTCTTAAAAGAAAAAATGCCTTAAGATGAAGTTATTCTTTATAGGTTATGGAATAGAAACCATAACACTATTGTTTCCATCCACATATTCATTTAATTATATCTCATTCATATTGGAGATATTTAAGTATTCATGATTTTTTACATACATTTATATGTTTTATTTTTACATCTAACATATTGAGACACTACTGAATTCTATTTTACTATTTGTATTGTGGTAAGGCTTTATTATGTAATGTAACAGTGTCAGCTTTATAAATTGCATTTCAGTTAAAAAAATATTTATATATATGTATCTATCTCTCTATATGTATCTGTCTTTATGTGATCTTTATTTTGCTGAGTGATGTTTTCCATGTTTCTTATGTCTTGTTAAACAATTCAGCATGAGAATATATTTTTACTAAATATCACCAATCATCAAATGGAGATTTTGCAATAATCCTAAGGAAAGAACCTTGATCAGTTTGAGCTCTTGTTTTTGCTTGCTTGTCTTTACAGTAACCGCACTCTAGTGAGAATGGATTACACTGCTTCTATACTTGAATACACAGTAAACACATCTGATTACACAACACAGCCATTGGAACAGAGCTCACACACCGGCCACCGCTGCGCCTTGGTTACCCAGCTCACTTCAAAGCTGCGTGGCTCCACTGTGCTTCCTAATGCATTGCTTTGTTGCCTTCTCACAATAACAGGGACCAGATGAGAGAGAGAGAGAGAGAGAGAGCTCATCTCACAGAGTACTCTCTCCATCCTCAGCACATTGTGCACTGCGTTTCCACTAAATTCATTTGACCTATGTAATGGGAGAAATGCACACATACTGTACACACAGTATTTTTTTTTGTCAGTCTCCACAATAGTTTTCCCTCCAACATGTTCACATAAAACGTCAGTTATTGAATTGTTTCCATTTCGATTTTTGCAAAAAGCATAGGGAAATATTTGTTCTAACTCAAATGCACTACTGAGGGGGAAAAACACAAACATGTCCCTTCTACATTTCCTCTTGCAAAATCTCAATATGTGAGCTCATCTGAATCGAAACGGTTAAACTCTGCTAACTCATTTGCATGAGGAAATTAGTTTCTCACTTTATTTGCTGTCTTTCTGATAGTAGACCAATGTGAGCGCTCCCTTTTTTTTATGTACATAGTGTGAATGGAAGTGGGTATTGGACCTCAGCAGTGGGAGTTTGTTCTCACTGAGTGGGGGACTGAGCATCGCGGCCGGGCGCCCCCCTCCTCAGCAGTCGCACGCTGGTGAAAGAGCATCCATCTGTGCTTTGTGAGGAGTTTGATTGGCTCAGGGGGACCTGGAGGAGCCCCAGGCTATCTCTTTTGACAGGCTGATAGAGACATCACTGGGCTCTCCCAGGAGCTGCCACCAGGGGTCCATTTCAAAGTGAGAGGGTGTGGAGGTGACCCTGAGCTTCTGACGTGCTAAATCCCACACACACTGGCTGAAACCCTCCTACATTCTTGGCTCCGCCAGGGCATGCGTGAGGGCGGGGCGGGGTCGCCGGTTTTGGTTGTGCTGGGAGGAAAGGGAGGGGCGGGGTTCGAGGGCACAAGCAGATCACTGGCAAGACCTGACAAGGTGTCCCCAAGAAGTGAAACCAATTAAGCAATATTCCCAGGGCACATTTAATCAACATTACAGAAAACAACCACATTTCCACACCGGGACATTTAAGAATAAGACCCTGGCAATTAGTGGGACATAGCCGTAGCATAGGAACGGGAATAGTTGAAATAACATTGGGTAATTGGGAGCTTTATTATTGAGGCAAATGCTGCCGGTGACATCTCGAGGGGTCATGTGGGACCACGGGCGCCTGCCTCCAAGCTGTCAAATCATTGAAACTCTGGCACTGAGGTTGAGGACTTGGGTGTTCCCTGTATCATTCATAGTCAATGGATCATAGAGAAGAGTCTGACAGGGTTACAGCAGTTGTTGATTTGGCACTGAATGCACTAGTGCACACGCGCAGCCTACTTGCACACACAAGCGTGCACAAACACATTTTTTTTTTCAAAGAGGCCTAATCATATTTATGGGATTATTTGTCAATGTATTGTCTCCTGGGAAGGCTTCGACTCTCGGTCGAGGAAGTCGCTGTGCAATCTGGTCCCAGATTGCAGCATTCCCGGATGGCGTACGACGCTGCTAATGAACACTTGAGCCACACAGCGGTTAAAGTTGTCTGATCACATCTTTTTTTTTTGTTCCTGTTCTCTCTCCAGTAGTTGTTGTTGTTGTTTTGCATGGTGTGGCGGTGATGTCTTCATCGGGGCTGTCAAAAAAAGGAAGTGCCTGCAGCTGTGGCGGATCCCCCCCAGAGCCTGTCACACTCCTTGTTTCCATGGCAGTCCTTCAGGCAGCACCACAGGCAGGCTGTGTGCAAGGACCCATACAACCTGTTTTTTCAGCAGCCGCTCCTCTGATGTTCAGCCCCGGAGCGGGCGTCAAACTACCAAGTGCAGAGAGAGAGAACAGCATACCCTTTCTCTGTTGCACTTCTGCGCTGCTTTACAAGGGGATGCATAGCAAAAGAAGAAAAAAAAACCTCATTTGAATAAGCCACTATTCTCAGCACCCCCTTTAGTAATTGTTACATGTGCGGTGCCGTTAAGGGTCTCTGACCTCCTCTCTGAGAGACATAATGCTCACAGTAGGACAAAGTAACAAAAGCGCGGCTCGTACCTAGCTTACATGTGTTAGAGCCCCCGTGCATGTGTTCTTTGCTCTGCCTGTGCACCACCTGAGAGGCAGGTCGTGGAGATCAGTGGCTGTGCTCCGTGTCCCCACTGGCCCAAATTAAAGGTGCAGAGGTGATGGTCTGCCTCCAGACAGAACCGTGACACCAATAAAGCGCGGGGTTAACCAGGCATCGACATTTACAGTGTGCTCCAGATAAGTGACGCTTTTGCCTATATGAGCACATGTACCCGACGAGGTGTCAAGCGGAGGTTTCAAAATGACAAAGCCTGCCTTTGCTGTTTGTCCTAGATTTTAAGGGACCTAGTCTGTGCGCTGTTTCGTCTTTCCCGTCGATAGAAGATATAAATCAAGGCAGCCGGACGGATGTTGTCTCTGGTAATGGGGGTGGGTATGGGAGTGAGATAACTGCGGAAAGAAAAATGTTCACTAATCGCCGCTGTTTTTCGCTGGCTCCGGTTTACTAATAATTCATTTTGTGGCCCCGCGGTACACACTGGTGTTAAGACATGGCAAAAGCCATAATTCTTAACAGCATCAAGAGCGGGAGATGGCCTTTAAGAGCTGAAATTAAATCATTGGCCTTTAAAAGCATCTCTCCAAGGGGCAAGCTGCATTAATAAATTCTACTGATTCCGCTTTAATATTATTCAGAGTGCATTAAAATGAAGACAACAGCTGGGATCGTGCCCAGTCTCGGGAGTATTGCTCGGGCCGATGAGAGCCGACGAGATGCAAAGCGCGTCTGAGCGCAGACCTGCCTTGTGGATGGGGGGGGGCATAAGGTCTCGTGCTACAGGTGCAGGCCTGACAGTTGCTGTTCCCAGATCAGAGGTTGTCGGGTTTCGACAGCTAGTGCCGGCTTCAAAAACAATGTCACATGGGAACAGACAGTTGACCACCCATCCAATCAGGCCAGGCTCTTGCCAGAATCATGACAGTACTGCGTATGAGATTTTCAACCACCTTAAAATACAAAAAGGGCTTTGACTGTAGAGCCGCTGTAGGGAAATAGTTATGAGCTTACTTTGTTGGGAAAAGGATAAACTGTGTGAGAGAGAAAAAAAAACTTGCACTGTGGCTTTGAAAGAGAGAAGGGGAAATAAAGTGTGTTAAGCTTTCTAACACTTGGTGTAAGAACGTGCTCTATAGTTAGCACGGGCACATTTGTCAGGAAACGATACAAAGAATAATTGAACTGCATATTTCATTCTAATTAACAGCGATATAACGCAATGTGACTCTGAGCCTCCTGAGGAAAGAGCCCCGTATTTTGTTTGATGAATCTGCTAAAGCCACAGCCAGTCTCGCCACTAACCCGTGGGGAATCAGGTATCATTAGAGATATGAACAGATCTGCTTTTTGTCTCCGTGAAAGGGGGAAACACATTTCCTCCTCGCTGGCACATGGGTGAATGGGAAAAGTGTTCAATATTAATAGCCTTTCATCAAGGACACAATTAGGACACCTCTATTTGACACATTCTATAGGTTCTGGATGAATATGAATATTTGGTCCCCAGGAAGGAGCCACTGGCTGAATAACAAAGTGAAATCTCCAGCAAACGCAGCAGAATGAGGAATGCACAACATGACAATCAGGGAGCTGATGTATTTTGATCCAATGTGAATTTAAAAGAAGCAAGAGACTCTAAGTGTATTATTATTAGCCCGATTTATAATTCATGGCCCAGGGCAAGTTGTATATTTATCCAAATTAGCATACATGCTGCTGTGCAAACACACAGATGTAGCACACATACAGTATTAAAGAGGCCACATTACCTTAATCGGATGCATTTGAAATATGGCTGTTCATACTTTGAAAACACTACTAGCGTGTCTCCCTATTTCTATGCCTTTCAAGTGAATTAAATCTTAAAAAAAGAAACTCTGACACTGGCCATGGATCACACTGAGGTTCACTAGGAGCAGGCTTGATTGGTGGGTGCAATTTAGGATATGTAATTTTCATGCACCGGAGTTTTGTGGCACTCACTGCGGAGCCAAGGTGTGAAGAGGGCCGGGGTGAATTGAGGGGGCTAATCACACGCGTGTCACCCTGAGCACTGTCTTCTCCGAGCTCTGCCACATTATGGCACCGGAGAGTCGTGTAGCAGTCAGGCCCATTAACCGGAGCGGCTAATTATCGGCTTCTGCGAGGTCTTCAAGCTCTCAGGCAACGCGGCTCTCATTTCTGATTAAAAACATAAATGCATACGGGGGGGAAGAAAAGAAAGGATCAATTACAGCGAGTCTGAAAAAGATAACAGCCACGTACCAGAGTAATTAGGGCGGGTGTTTCATCCGAACCGCTTGCTCTGTGATGAAGGTGTAAAGAGTCCAGTGGCTGAAACACCACAATTGTTTGTTTTATTTATGATGCTCCGGTGTCGCCCACCGGGGCCCAATTAGCCCGCGACTGATGCCTGGGAAAGCATCTGTCTACTCCTCTTTGACAGGAAATGAAAGCCCCACTTGCCTATGTCCTTCTGGTGACCTGGGGGCTTCAACCTGTTTGGGGGGGAAACTGGCCAACAGCAGTGATTTCGAACATGCCACCACAACCTCCTTCCTCTATAGTTCTTTCAGGCCACTTGCCAGTAGATCGCATATCATTGAACTGTGTCAGCGGAGGAGACCTCGGGGGCACTGTGCCCGTGTTTTTGTTGTTTGAAGTATCGAGGCTATTGATTCCCTTCCGCGCCACTTTCTCCTGGCTGATTTGATTGTGATCCTCTGTAACATATGGAGCAGTCTTCTCGGTGTTCCTTACCCACATGAGGGAGCATCACCATAAGGAATCAGCCTGATTGCGATGTTGGCTGGAGCTCTTACGCCGACTTCAAACCGTTTGTCAGAGTCATTTTCTTAATTGACTGTGATATGCTCTAATTAAAATAGTATTTACCAATTTACATCATATCAGGCAGCACTGTGTTTTAAACTGGCTTTCATGGGCGTAATGCATGTGTTTTACTACAAGAGAGCAATATAAAGCGGGGAATGATCCAGTCGAGCTTTGATATGGTATTATGAATACGCTAAGATTTTAAGAGGACATGCTCGTTTTAGTGAGACACCTCTCCTTTCAGTCTTGACCAAAATAACAACCATTCCACAAACTACTGTAAAAGCAGTCTTTCACACCTTTCTCTTTTCTCAATTAGAACTACACAGTGCTTCAAGTAATCCTTGAAATACACACACACACACAAACACAGTTTATGAGTTTCAATGAAAAAAAAAGAAAGTCTATGGTCCTTTAAGCAAGCAGCAAGAGACCAATTAGTAAGTATCTCTATTCAATTTCTCCATATCTCTACTTAGTGAGTGTGAGGGAGAGAAGGGTCTGGGGGGGAGGAGTCTGAGCGGCGCAGACAGGAAGAGAGAAAACAAAGCCATCATCTCCCAGTGCTTGCCCTCCTCTCCCCTCTCTTCTGCAGCTCCAATTACTGGCTCCTCTCCGTGCCATCAGTATGCAGCAGGGCCGCTCCTCTCCTCCACTCGCCCCGGGCCATTGAATACGTTACCTCCGCTATGGGGCTCAGGGCTCAGGGGCACTGTGCCCCCTAACCCCCTGGATAATTTGGGATTCCTTCTCCTGCCTTGGAGAGCTGAAAACAAATAAAACGGCCGGATAAATAAAGAAATATGGTTGCCTCACGAATATCCAGGGCTACTTCCACCCCATTTCTTTGCGTCTCATTGTGATCCCTCCTATCTCCAAAAAAAAAGGGAAAAAACTCTACCCAACAGAGCAAAACTTACTATAATCACAATAACGTGGAAAACAGGACTTGAGACTATGGAGAATTGGTGGAATGGTTGACATATGGCACAAGGCAAACTGGCAGAGGGGAAGCCAGGGACTAGTTATACCTGAGGTAAGTGGGAACAGGTGGAAACAATCAAGGGGTGGGGCAAACACTAACAATGGAGGGAAAATACACAAAGACAGGAAGTAAAGGGATCTGGAATGAGAACAAAAGGCGAGTACGCTAATACAAGTATGGTGTCATAGTTTGACTAGTTCACCGTAAAATGTTTTGGATTTTTAAAACAGAGGATTTTGTATTGTGCATGAAATCCTGAGAGCCTTCATGGCAATTGTGGAGCAGAGTTGTGTGCTATTTCCTACCATGGACAAAGAAGAAGAAGATGGAGGAAAACTATGCCCCACGCGGTTCGAACAGATTTACAGACTCAAATCCATTGTGCAGATTTTGGGGTTTGAAAAAAAGCTCACCTGGCAATGGTGTTGGTCCTCATAGTGATGAAAATCAACACAAACAAATAAAATGAGATGAAACAATAACCAAACACAAAAGCAAACTTTTTGGCGATGTCCGAATAATACTTTTCAAATTGGCCAAAAAAAAAAAAAAATTATCACTACTCAAGTGCGATTCAAAGTAGGCAACTGCACTGGTTGAAGATTTCTTGAAGAAGTTTCACCTCTCATCCGAGAAGCTTCTTCAGTTGTAACTAACTAACTCTACCTGAAAAAGTTCAGGTATTTAGAACTGAAGAAGCCTCTCGGATGAGAGGTGAAACTTCTTCAAGAAATCTTCAACCAGTGCAGTTGCCTACTTTGAATCGCACTTGAGTAGTGATAATTTTTTTTTTTTTTTGGCCAATTTGAAAAGTATTATTCGGACATCGCCAAAAAGTTTGCGTTTGTGTTTGGTTATTGTTTCATCTCATTTTATTTGTTTGTGTTGATTTTCATCACTATGAGGACCAACACCATTGCCAGGTGAGCATAACCTTTTTTTCAAACCCCAAAATCTGCACAATGGATTTGAGTCTGTAAATCTGTTCGAACCGCGTGGGGCATAGTTTTCCTCCATCTTCTTCTTCTTTGTCCATGGTAGGAAATAGCACACAACTCTGCTCCACAATTGCCATGAAGGCTCTCAGGATTTCATGCACAATACAAAATCCTCTGTTTTAAAAATCCAAAACATTTTACGGTGAACTAGTCAAACTATGACACCATACTTGTATTAGTGTGTGTGGTATCCCCAAACTATGTTCAATGTCATGCTTAGTGTATTTGAACTCATGTCTAGTCTTGTCAGTCACTTCCTGTTTTATTGTGTACTCGCCTTTTGTTCTCATTCCAGATCCCTTTACTTCCTGTCTTTGTGTATTTTCCCTCCATTGTTAGTGTTTGCCCCACCCCTTGATTGTTTCCACCTGTTCCCACTTACCTCAGGTATAACTAGTCCCTGGCTTCCCCTCTGCCAGTTTGCCTTGTGCCATATGTCAACCATTCCACCAATTCTCCATAGTCTCAAGTCCTGTTTTCCACGTTATTGTGATTATAGTAAGTTTTGCTCTGTTGGGTAGAGTTTTTTCCCTTTTTTTTTGGAGATAGGAGGGATCACAATGAGACGCAAAGAAATGGGGTGGAAGTAATGGCGTGAAAGAGAAAGCCTTCCACTTCATTGTACAGCTCCAGGAGGAAACTGAGAGCAAAACCCCAACGTGGGAAGTCCAAATAAGATAGCGCTCCCAAACCGCACCGCTCTCCTCGTAGTGACATGAATGCCTGTTTAATATGCTCGTGTTTCCCCAAACACAGTCGGTGTAAATGATCACGGGGTTACTTAATTTAGCGCTGAATCAATGCTCAAACGTGTCCGTCCCTGCCGTACAGCGCAGGGGGAGAGGGAGACAGTGAGTCTGATAGAGCCAAGGGGGAAATAATGAGACTATTGGGGAGACGTTGTTTCTCATGGCTTCTCACAGGATTTTGTCGGCAGATCTGTCTCAATTTTAGTAGTTGGCTGCATTTGGTCAGCCGATGTTTAATCTGCCCTGCCACGCGATTTTAAACAGTGATACTGTCTGAGTAATGTGTTGGCCAAATTCACCCGTGATACAATGTAAGGTGAGGTAATCCATTCACGGTGATTAAGAGCCCCCGTTGTCTCCTTCTCATCCGCCGTGGCCCACCAGCAAATTCCACTAAACGTGAAGGATTCAACAAAGCCATTCTCCGTTCAAGATCCTTGCCAACACTCCAAGCAGACCACAGAAAACGGGGAAATCGACAAGCTCACAAAGTTTCTTCAGCTGAAAGGCCTCATGACAATGCAAGATTAATGACGTCCCGTTCGATCCTGAGCAGCAGAGGTAGAGGAGGCACCTGCTCCTCAAAGGCCGGCGCTAATCATTCTCATGTGGACACCCCGCTGACATACTAACCTGCTGTTCCTCAGGAAAGGAGATCTGCCTCCCAGATCCTCAAACACATTTCTGGGCCTGCCGTATTACTTTCCTAATTCAGCCCAGATGTGATGTCCCCACTCTGCCATCCTGCTTTTTTTTCTTTTCTGCCCCTGCTCTGCTTCATCTCATTCCCACCTGCTAGGTGACCTGGGGACCCAAGGCCCAGACTCTCATTTGGTTTGCCAAGTCTCGTTCTTTGAATTGCAGTAATCTTTTTAGTTTTTTTGCCTCAGCCTGGAGGGTCTGCGGTGAAGTCTGCGTAGTGTAGAGAGCTCAGGAATCTCCCCGCTGTCACATCCTCGCACGCCTTTTGTTGTCTTAATGAGAACCCCTTGTTCACTGCAGAGTAGTCGGCCTTTAGTGTAGATGGGTAACAACTGGTAACACTCACAATCCACACCTACTGACTCCAGTAGGTCTAACTGATGTCTCATGCTTACTCTTCCCGACTTGATAAAAACAACGGACGACCTCGTATCGTTTGCGCCTATTTTCTAAGACCAGATTTAAATGGCAAATTATGGAAGCATTGTTATTATTCGGCGATGACCGCGATCGGTTAGCACAGGCTGCCTGAAAGATCTCTCTTTTAATTGGATTGCTCGGCTTCCTCAAGCTGATGGACACGCTTGTCTCTTAGGACTACTGAATTGCTATATGGGGCCCAAGTAAATAATCTCACGCCTCTAAACGTTTAGCATGTAATTGTATTTTTTTCTTTATCCTCCTCTTGTTGAGAGTCAGAATGTGAGTGGGGGTGGGGTGGTGATTGGGCGGGGGTAATTAAGCCTCTGTGCTTCATTTTGGAGCGAGGATCCCACTAGGGTTGAGGCAGGTGTCTCCAACTGGAGGAGACTTCACTGACAAGGCCTGCCAATCAAGCGGGTAGAGCTCTGCATTTCCCCGGCTCTTGGGCGCTCTATTCCCCTTAGTCCGTTTATTCCAAACACAGTTTTAAAATGCCGGGGATTAAGTGGGTAGCAAACAGAACCAGTCTGTCAGAGGAAATCAGCGTTCCCTGGACTATCTGGACATCGTCTGTCTCAGCCCATCTACAGCCGCACTCATGGGGGAAGGTTTTATTTTACACTAGATTAAAAAGAGTTCAGACTTCAGAAACACAATGGTTACGATAAAATAGAAGCAGCGCAACACAAGTGTTTGTGTTTTTAAATTGCTACTGGGAATACCGGAGGTTGTGCAGCCGTACAGTGTGTTTATACATATTTTTTTCAGTGCCTTTGTCAATTAGAAATGCTTCTGATGGGGAAGGGCCAAATCAAACCTATCTGATGACAAACAACATGTCTATAGTTACTCTACCGTTCTATCTTTTTTGCTGTTAGGTGCATGGAGGGGTAGCGCAGCTAGGAAACGACAAAAACACGAAAAATGGACCTCTTCAACTTGCTCCTCATATGGTAATCGTGCCGGGGAGAGGTGCCAGCAGCTAATCACAATGGAGCGAGAAAGCGGGTCATAGAGTCACGGCCACTAAGCTATAGAGTGCCACTGACAGGCTTGTACAAGGCCAGGGCCTCATCTGGCTGCCAAAAGTGTAGACATACAAAAAGATATCCTTGCGCTGATGAAAAGGAATATCCATATCTATCCTCAGTATCCGTGTTATTGTTGAGAATAAACGAAGAAAGGTATCAAAAAAGTAAGAAATTACCCACTGAATAGAAGTTTAATATTAGAAATATTCGACTCTCGTACATTCGCGTTGATTGTTGAGCACATTTTGAAGTTTAAAATTTGAAAAATGGCCCGGCACATGCTTTGTGCTAAATGCGATATGGGAGTTAAGTGAATGCGGGAGTGGATCTGAAATCGCCAGCAACCGTAGCCACTCGTCACACACGGAGGAAATGGACAGCCACTTTGGGGAAATTCAATTCAGTTGTCGTCCACTGTGAAAAAGATTGAATCATGTAGACATTTGAGGTGATTTAATGGTGTTAACACATGCACAGTGGAGCTCCATGACTTAAGCTGCACAGGCTTTGGATTATTGAGTTCAGTGTAAAATCAGTCACTTCTCCAGAGTCCATTTGACTGGGAGAAATGGATAGACATTAGCAGGAATTCTGAAAGTGATCCATGTTTTTTTTTTTGGGGGTCTTTTTTTTTGGGGGGGGGGGGGTAGACCAGTGATGGATATAGCCAGTACGGTTGTAACAGCACTTTGAAATTCACTGGATTTCCCCATTTTCTTTTCAAAGTTTTTTCTTATTATTTATTATTTTATTCTGACATGATACATGTTCCATTTTTTCCCAGCTTATCTCTCTGTTTGTCTTTTTCGCATGGTTCCTTGTCTTTTTTTAATGATCTAATTAAACACTACCAACATGTTATAAATACTGTATGTAACATATGTCATATAGGTTTTAAGAAATAACAACCATTACCAGAATTGTTGTTTTGGTTTATGTTACTTTCCATTACACTCAACATAACATAGCATTCTTGTCACACTATAAGGCTGCATTCCTGTTTATTTATATACAAAGCATTATGCTAGTTTGTGCTTGTTTTTTTGCCATTACGTGTCCATAGCAGTTCATGTATTCTGGTCTAGTCAGTTTTATTTATGGAATCTAATATCTAAATATGCTTGTGGATAAAAAGGACTATATAATCTGTGCATCCTGCACAGCCTCTTGTCCAATGGGGGGAAAAAGTGTAATACTGGTATAAGTAAAAGTAAAAAATATAGTGTATCTTCGATTGACTTGAGTTAAGATTCATAGGAGGTAATTTAACTATTATTTAATGAAAAGTAAACAATTTCCGACACAGTTTCAGACTTTTATCATCACAGCATTGTTTTCAGCTTTTAAGAAATGAACCCATGTTCCACACATATACGCAATTAGATTTCATATTTTTATCAAAATATATGCGCTTGTCCAAATGTATTTGTTTTAAAATAAAAATGTGGACTTAATTTTATTAATAAGCGATGCTAGCTTCTCTAACAAGAACTCCTTAATACCTTATAAAGCACCAAGAGTAAGTCAAGTGCAATGTGAATCCCTTGAACTTAATATACTGTACTCACACCGTGTCATAAAGACTCCCACATCCTTCTTCCAGAGGACAACCTGTCTGTTGCACAGTGCGAGTGGTCAGCAGGCATTACCCTGAGTTTGATTTAGATCACATGTCATAAATAATATTAAGAGAGAAATGAACCGATTCTGCTCTGCTTCTGCTTGTTCCCTTCAGTCTAAGTTCAACGACTGTTGAACATGCACTGTTGTGTCCTCCTCGCCAGCAGAGACACGAGCAGTGTCCGTTTCAAAAGACTTCCTTATCACCGAGCGTGGGAGCGCTGGTATCTGGAAACAAGCTTTAGCTGACTCTTTGCAGACTACAACAACATCCTCCCCCCTGTGCTCCACGCACATGTCCTCTCACTCCGTACATTATAACCCTGATGAGCTGACCACATCCTTGGAACACTTCACAAGATAAATAATTGAACCCTCAATAGCCCTTGATGGACAAAAATTGCTCCTCCAGCTGCCACTTCTTTCTTTTGCTTTGTTCTCAAGAGCAACAACAACAAATGGGCCTTCGCCGAACACCGCACTAAGAAAACACATTTCACAATGATAACACATAAGAGCCGGGGTTGCATTACTCTCCTGCTCAGATGATTTGTGCCATTAAAGGTACCCTATGTGTTGTACAAATGGTAATAAAGAAGCCTTCAAAAGAGATATGTGATCTTAAAAGAGTGTTTTATCCCGCCAGATGACTGATGTCACTATCATCAGTCATCTGTTACCAACTAACTTGTCTCTTCAGCAATCGGGAGGGAAGGCAGACAAAGGTCTCTGAGGTAGGGATGAGTGTTTTGAACAATAGGTGGCAGTGTGCTACCACAGAAGGCAACCGCGGTAGCCGCAACTCGTCCGGCTCCAGTCTTGGCAAAGGAAGGCTCGAGGCTGTTCTGTGGATTTAATTAGACAGAAACAGATACTCACATGTTCATTTCTCAGCTGCCTCCCATCCATTTCTTTACAGTCTGTTGGGGAAAAACGCTTTATGGTCCAATTGTAACTTTAACTGTGAGCACAGAAAGAACCACACATTCATAGCGAAAAGCCAAGTGTTAAGACCTTGTTTCACACCTCCTAGAGGCAACCATTACAGCAGGTAGAGCTGTCATAATCACAAGCCATCTGTTAAAATGCACAAAAGAGAGGGCAGAGATTTTCTTTCTTCTTTCTCCGGATAAAGAAAGTGTTCTCTAAAAAAAAGTCTTGAGGTATCATCCTGGCTGAGGACCGCACCCCATGCCACTCAGACAAAGAAGACTAGAACCCTTTGGATTTCCAAAGACAAAACATACAAAGCTTTTAAATGTGTAATGAAATGACGCCGTTGTCTCAGGTAGGATTTTTTGATTTAGTCTTGCTTTTTCAATGCACTGTAAAGATATACTGTATATATATATATATAACACAGGTCTAATAATCCAGCTGGAAAATGTTGTATTTGTCCATTAAATTACTCAGAATCAAAGAAATCAACATGCTCTTTATTCATGGGCTCAATCCACGTGGCGCTTGGATATGCTTACATCATGAATGCTAACATACAAGACGAAAGCCTGCACAGGAACAGGGCATGAAAAAAGAGGGGGTGGGGGGGCTCGGTATCATTGAATGGGAGGATAAAACATAGTGGTTTTAGGGACAGTGGGGGGGGGGGGCAGGAGCTGGAAGAACAATATTTAGACCCAATGGTTATAGAGAAAGCCGTGGCCCACCACTAACCTTCACATCTATAAAAGCAAGGTGCCACTGCATGCAAATTAGAAGTGGCCGGGTAAAGCATGGTTAATGAACCCAGCCGTTGAACTCCATACAGCAGGCTTGTCGTTAGAAAGGTGCGCCATAAAGAGTCCATTTGGCCGAGAGCCAGAAGGAGAGGGTAAGGCAGAGTTACTAGCGGTGGGATAGGGCCTTTATTGTGTTATGACAGACAGAGGGGACGATCAGACAGGATAGAGATATGGGCTTTCCTTTCCAGATTAATTAAAAAAAGGATCAATTAACAGTGATGAAAACCATGGCGGCACACTGACTAGCTGATAGGCCAATCAAACCTTGAAATGCAGAGTAGTTGGCATGTTTTATCTCTCCAAACTTAATTGCAATTTTCCAGAGGGAATGATGTGATCAAAATAGCGGGGTGAAATGAACTCCACATGAATAAAGTATTTATTTGATGCATTTGTTCTGTGATTTCGGGACTAAGTTTGTATTGCATTTATGTAGAGAGCACGTGGGTCTTTTTTTTTGCAATGCACACCGAAGTACTCATTTCACAATTTATCCACGCCCCCTTCTCCCCTTTATCACTATAATTGTGAACACAGCTCAATTTTTTAACATTAACGCTTGCTGAGTATCAAAAATGCCTTGGCCGAGGACAGTTTGTCCCACACTGCCCAATCATGCCAGATGCATGTGGTTACACAATATGGAGCATTCATTTGCATATTAGGACATGAATATCATACCACTTCCTGCTGCTATAGGGTAGATTTGAACAAACAGTTACCTCATAAAAGGTTAAAAGAACAAAGTGTGTCTCGTCAAGTTCGTTGGGTTTTTTTCACGTTCATGTAGTTTTTCATCATTCATACCTTGCCACGTCTGCTTCAGGATAAATTTCCATGTTGAGTATAGTCAAAGTTTAGGTTTAGTTATGTATTTTTAGTCCTGTTTAGTCACCTCCTGTTTTATTAAGAACGTGTTGCCTACTGTTTTTTTTTCATTTCCGATCTCCTTGCTTTCTTCCTTTGTGTGTTTTCCCGCCATCGTTACTGTCTGCCCCTCCCTTGATTGTCTCCACCTGTGACCTTCTGTATAAAAAGGCCTGGCTCCCTTTGTGCCAGTTTGCCTGTCCTCAGTGTGAGACCATGTGGCCCAAGCCACACATCAAGCCCATGTCCCATGTTTTCTTTCATATATATATTTTGTATCCTCATTGTGAACCCTCTGTTTTGTTACTTTTACCATATCCTCTGTATAAGTGTCTTTAGTTTCTTTGCTTCAGTAAAGAGTATTTTCTTTGTACTTTATCTCCAAGTCCTGCAACTGGTTTCTGGTCTTAGATCAGTTCTCACACAAATATTTGATGGCTCTCATGCATAAAATGAATACAGTATGTGATTTAAAGAAGAACGGATGCACACAGATGTGATGGAAAAAGTTTATTGGAGGGTCAGGCTTTTTTTTTAAGGAATGGCCTAATGATCTATAAGGCAAATGTTTATTTACTTAACCCTGTTTGGTGTCATCCACATTTGGGCCATAGGGAAACAAATCATCCTGAATACATAAAGCATATTTGCATTTCTTTACAATGAAAAGCCACTGTGCTAACATACTGCAACAAAGTGCAACATTGCATTGGTGGTCTTCAAATTGTTACCATTTGCTTGTTTTTAATAATTTATCGAGTTATTATAACAATATTAGCTAAGATTAAACACACACACACACACACATTGCTCATTACCTTGGGAACAGAGCCCACCAAAAGCTCATTTCCTGTTGAGGAAGACTGCCTAACCCCGATTGACCCTTCAGATATTCCCATTACCATGAGCCAATGTTTAAGGGAAAGCTTATTGAGCTACCTCAGCTGGAACACCCACCACTGATTTATGAGCAGGAGACCACTCTGCTTTTAATGATTATCTGTTTATTTTTCCTCCTGCAAATCATATCAGAAACATAGAAACAGGAATTATTATTCAAATGGGCCAATAAATAAAAGGCTTGAAGGGGAGAATGTAGAGTGTGAAAATAAAGAGAGGAGGATATGTTTCAGGGGTGACGGTCAAGTTAGCTTCTTTTGAAGTTAAGTTATCATTTGGTTAAATTTTCATTTCATATTTTACTCTGAAAAAGAAACAGTTTGAAAAAGAGATGTCATTGTGCTGCACTGCCTACACAGTGTATAACTGATACATATATTCCCTGTCTAACAGCATCCCGGTGGAATGAATGAATTCAGTCCACATATGTTCCTCTGAAACCTTTCATTACGAGAACGAGGGCTGAACAGTAGACGTCATAACCTCTTTGCTTTTTCTGGCCATGTATGACCATTATGCACAACACGAATCCTGAGATCTATCCATGTCAGTAATGCTGCTAGATGGAGGAGAAGCTTAAGTGAGTCTGTCATGGTAATTATGGTGGATAGTTGAGGACTATCGGGTCCTCTGCTAGCTCACCGCCCATCTGATCTATCCTGAGCATAAAGAGGCTCCTGTGAGCTTGGGTGAAATTGAAAAGATGCACTTATCTACCTAATGGCAATAGCTGAGGCAAATCGCATGTCATTTATGGCAAGGAATAACAGTATTTGAGGCATAATATCAGTGTGTGCCCTGTGCCCACATTTAGCCGTTACCTTTGTGAATGCTGCCGTAACCAGCTAACTCGTTTAAGCATGTGCAAAATCAAACACACACATCTTTGTCATTTATTTTCAATTTATTTTCTGACTGACAATCCAGTCAGTGTGTAGTGGGCAGAGTGACGTCATCCCACAGTTATTACTACATATCTGGTGATACCCCTTGGTACCGCTGATACCCTCTAAACAGAAAACTAACTTGCAGAGAACTTACTCTTGCTTGGTGTATGAAAATGATCAAGGATTCTGGTTATTTAAATGATGAAAAACTGTTTGCTTGAATTGCATCCTTCTTTCAAGATATATATATTTTTCCCACAGTGGCGTTATTTTAGCGCATCATCTCATCAAGGAAATATAAGTTACTTGAAATGAGACAGTACGACTGAAACCAGAGTAAGGCAGTAAATGTAATGTGTTAGTGAATGGACATCCGTGGTGAGGCAGAGCTGTTTTACAGTCATTTATCTGAAAATGGCAACATAATGTAATAACATTTGGGAAGCAACTGTTTTGATTGGGATGGGATAGTCTGCTGAGCTGCAGTTACATGCTGAAAACACAATATTAGTGTCCATCATTTGAGGTAACTAGCAGGGTTTCAGTTTCAGGGTTTTTGGGAAATGAAATTAGTCTGCCAGACATCCAATTTGCGTTTTGGTTTAGTCAAATGTGGCTGCTGCATAATATGCTGGAGGCCACAAGACGAGAGTGGTTCATTTGTGTTACATAACCCAAAAATGTGCTCGATGTGAAATGTGCTGCTGCAGCCAGACAGAAGCATCTAATAATTACTTTATGTTATAGCATTGTTCATAAAGGCAATTAAAACTGCTTTATTTACCTACAATCTGTTATACCCATCGCTACGCAATACGTATGAAGGAAGGAGGTTAACAAAATGAAAAGTTATTTTGCTATAGGCAAAGATAAGATGTATATTCCCATTGAAAAGGCTAATTACAATAATTGTTGATCAATGACAGGGTGAGAGTAAAAGTTAGCCTCCTGTGGTGGGCACATAGTTCTATTGACAACATCCTGTCAATAGCTGAGCCCTTGATTATAACCTTTGGGCACATATCTACCCTTGTAGGTTTTTGACAGATCCGAATTAGTTTTGCCTGCATAGACCCATATACCCCCCACTTCATGTTTACATTCTGGCTGGGTAGGGTAGTGTGAATGTATTGTTCACCCTAAGGAAAGCCATCACCTCTTTCATTGCATTAGCCCAAATCTCTGCCTCAGTTGAGCTCATAGCTTATTACTTACTTACTCACTACTTAAGTGTGTGTAACATCAAACATTCTGCAGTGCAACAAATCAGTAGTCAACACTTATTTACTCCTAATCAGCAATGTACTCAGAGAGGTACCATGGGGTTCTCCTATGTATACTGTATTTTTGGGGTAAGAATGCAGATTTCCTGATTGCTGTTGATAAGCGTAGTCTTCATCTCAGCAAAAGTTGTATTCTCATGGCCTAACAAGGACAACTTATACTCTGCAGTCCTCTGCAAGGCATACCAATCACTATGTATTGCGTATGACATACTGTATGGTATCACCTATGTTGACGGAATGGAAAGCTTTTTTGCGAGACAAACACGTGGCCCACACTTGATGTACTTTAGACCTTGTAATCAAGAGTGCTCTGCAATTACAATGCAAATAAGGCATTACCATTAAAAAGGGCTAATTAAAATAATAGTTGGTCAATAACACAGTGAGAGTTAAAGTTGGCTACCAAACGGGTGACGGGATTGTCAAGCTTCCGTGGTGAGCACATAGTTCTTCCACAGCTAAATCATGTCAGATGGACTATTGACAACATCCTGTCAATAGCCGAGCCCTTGGAGGGTTAGCTATTTGCACATTGACTGATTGACTGTTTCTTAATAGACACATAATTGGTGACAAAGACCTTCCAATGAATTGTCATTTGCCAGTGCGTTTGTGATGATTCACAGCCTGTCCCATTTTCTGTTGGACACATTCCCAAAAAAGGGTCTGTGATGAGAAACATGTACCGCTAGACAGTGTCACACTGACGAGTGAACATGTACACTTTTAGTGGCATGGCGGAATAGCTCAAAAGTAATCGCAATGAATAAAAGTGAAACCAAACACATAGCCACTATGTAATCTATAGTTGGGAAATTGGAGGATGCAATACGGAGCATCTGCAAACTTTGCCCTGATGTAACATTATTCATTGGCAGTAATATCGCAAGCATTCCAGCCCTGTGGACAATGTTGATGGATAGTAATTTTCACATGGCACTTTTGTTTACCTTATTTATCTGCTCTGCTGTCTGACATAACCATCGCTGCCTTCATCAGGGGACAGAGCCTTTATAGCTCGATGTTGTGATTGCAATGTAGTCCACACATTCAAAGGAAAGTAAGAAAAAAGAAAAAAACATCCCTTGTTCACGGCAAAGGTTTGATGAAGGCACTGCTTTTCAAACCAGCTGCTTGGAGGATTTTTAACATCTATTAATGCGGAATTACTCCAATTACAAGCCTTCTTTGCACCAAGGCCCCCTTCCACTGCCTGCATTAGATGGTGCACACCTCTGGGAGCCAATAGCAGCCTTCACAGCCACTGGCAGCAGATGTAAGCAATTTACTTCTGATTTCTTCATATTCAGTGTGAGACGAGCTCCTGGTGACCCGCGACCCCAGAGCCTGCAGGATTCTAACCCTATCAAATTAAAGCTCTCTGCTCACTTATTCCCTAGCGCTCCTCTGGTGCTAAGCAGCCATCTCGCTGCATAGCAACGCCGGTCGGGCGTGCTCGCTCATACGCCCTGCCTCATCAGCCGCTATTAGGGAAAATATACAGTGCTCTAATTGGATGAGATTCAGCTAAGGAAGTGCAGTTAAAGGTCATTTTCCACCGTGTGCCTCATGCTCTTCAGAATAATTTCTGTGTCCTCTGTCTTTGGGAGCTGTTAAACAATAAGGCCAAAGTTAAAATCCTTTCTCTCTTTTCTTGACAGCCTGCCACAGGCCGTGATGAGCAGCGAGTCCCATGAATCATGTAAACAACATGGCCAGGCCCTGACTGATGTTCTCTGTGTCAACTGTCCTTCTTCAAAGTATCCTGGTCGTAACCTTGTCATTAGTCCATTTCATTCATTTACGAAAGGTTACACAGGACCACCTACTATTATAATTAGTGGTCATTTTCGCTGTATTTTCTTGCTATTGTGTCACTTTTAAAGGCTGCTTTGCCTTTATGGTTTTGAATTTCAACAAACCCGTACTGTAATGTTTAGTTTCAGCTTATGCGATGCCATGAGATCGTAGCAATAGGTCACGTAGATGTATAGAAAGGATTGAGTTGTAATGAAAGCATAGAAACTAATAACCATCACTTGAGCCAAAAGAATCAGTCAGCAATACCAACACCAATTATGATAATTCATACTTGTGTTACAAATTATTTTTTCAGCAGCATTTTTGCTTATTAATGTAATCTAACATTTTGATCTGTATTGTGAAGACTTGCCAAAGTGTCAAATATTGTCCAATTATAACATAATAATGGTGTGTATTGCTTTAGTTAGCATTACTTAAAAGCACATGACATCGCAGGACCCTGAAGGATTTCTGCTATAAATAGCTTCGTAATGACGACCTGTTATGTGGTTTAAATGTACATCAGCTGTTTTATGTTACAGTAACGTACTGTAAATCCCACTCAAGAGCCATGATCCTCTTAGGTCACGGGCCACTTCATAAATAAATTATTTTCTCCACTGAGGGGCTCCAGTTTAGTTCAGTTCTCTAGCTTGTGATGCAATAATGATGAATGCAGACTTCCAGCACTCTCACTGAGTGCTCTAATGTAGAGATTTACACCATCAGGATCGCTGTACTAAAACAGCGTTCAAGCAGCAAAAGGAACATAGGTCCAATTGTTCAGAAACAGAATATATCCTTTTGACTATACAGTGGATGGAAGTAAAGCGATAGGGAAGGGGTCTCTTTGAACTAAAAGAAAGCTAAAGTTGTATCTAAATGAAATCAACTTATTTGGTTTATAATTTGTGCACATAATGTACTGAATGTTTTACGTAATTTCTGATCAAAATAATATATTTCTTCAATAGTACAAATGACTGTTTTTTGTAATCTACAATTTATAGCAAATATATGTATTTAACCAGATTTTTGACCAATGAATTTAACTGAATTGAACCCCTATAAATGCTTTATTATTGAATGTTGATCAACATTTATTAATTCACTATTTTGGAAACACACCACACAACATAGAACCCAATGCATTGTCGAGGTGTTCATGGAGAGCATTTGTGCTATTATCTCTCTGCATAAAAGTATGCAAAGTATTTTCTTTTCAGTCCCTACCAAAGTCTGGTATGGGCTGTGCCAAGGTCGGTTTAGCTTCCTCAGAGTAAATTCAGCAGTTTTGTGTGGACTCACAGTAGTAGGGGATTTCAGAGGCTCCCCGTCTGCCAATTTTACAGCTGGAAGGGCAAAGGCCTTTTGAGCTCCACTGGAAAACTGAGAGACATTCACCGAATGAGAGGGCTGGGCCCTGAGTCCCACAGCTTCTCCCAGCCTTTGTCCTGCCTGAAAGGCCTCGCTGCCTGAAACGCATCACTTGACGCCCAGTGTTTGCTGTTGGGGAAACGTGATTAAGGGAGGCGAGACGTACACATACACAGCATAAGCCTATCAATGACTCTCACAACCCCCCAAGATACTGTATTTGTCCTTGCAGCTTGGGTGCTCAGATTGAATGCTGCCGCCCATTGATCTTTGTCTGATAAAGCCTCTGGTGTGGTGTGCATGGTGCCTTATGGGTTTCATTCCACTCAGGCGAGTCCATTTCAGTGAGCTGTGGTTGAGCTAATGTGGGACACGCTGCGCCAGTCACGGCCTTTGGGATTCGGCCTAAGTGCTGTGTGTTGTGATGCTTTGCTCTGAAATTCTCCAGCACGGGCAGCCTGGAAAGTCTTGTACACTTTGTAATCTAAATTCATTCAGAGAGGTGATGAGACTGTTTAAAGGTTATAGCATTTCTGGCTAACTATTTTACAACTGTTGTAAATGATTTACCTCACAATCGGCCACCTTTAGATATAGCACATTATATCGGCATTAACGAATATCTTTGCCACCGCCAAAGAACGCTTTAAAAAGAACTCTCTCTGATTGCTGAGCAAACACTCCTGTCGAAGACATCTGACAGATGCTCTTCGAGTTCTATTGGCTTAGATCCCGCTGCCTGTCACCTTTCACATCTCAATGGGGCCAGGGGTGACCTCTCTGTTGCCTCGGAGCTCCATACGTTATTGGCCCAAACACAATCAAATGCACGTTCAGCATTCGAGGGTCGAAGCGGTGGCAGCCACTGAGGTGCCCTCACGCACGGAGAGGGCCAACTCCTGTGACCTCTGGCACCTGAACCATGACCCTCATTTACAAGCAGGTCACCTCTGCAACAACTGCATTTACACGGGGTCAACTGAGATCTTTGTACACAAAATAGTGCTGAAAAAAACAGGCAGGTCTTAATTGTATAGTGTTCCATAAGAGTGGAAAAATGATGACACACCAGCGGCATGAGAGTAGGGTCACAGCTGTGCGTGGCTTCGAAAGAAATACAACACCACAAGTAGAAAGACATCAACACCTCTCCAAAAAACACATACACACACAATACAGACTAAATTCACACTCGTGTGCCTCAGCCTGGATGCAATTATCGTCACAGGTTTTGAAGTGCCTTACATTTCAAGTCACAGTTGTGACCATGTATAGACACTTATTTTGACTGTGTTTTTACATTGTAATTAGGTTTATAGTTCAACGTTACGATTAAGACCATATTTAACATTCCCATCCATCACAATATAACAAATGAAGCCCTCATCTTGATAGAAACAAATTCAAACTGTGCAATGCACTCTTGCAATTAACATGACATAACATGAAAAAAACTCGACCTGCATTTCATGAACCAATTTTTCAGCATGTAAAACGGGAGGAACAGGGTCTAACTATACCGCAAACCAAAACCCCATTGATTCTGAATGCAGTGAAGTCTGAAATGTGATGGCACAGAGACATTCATTGTTGATGATCGGCTTGTCCTGGCATACAGCTGTGCTGAAACAGTACCCTTATTGCTGGGACATCTCAATAAAAGTAAAAAAAAAAGGGGGTCATTTGGCACTGACCTTCTGGCAACTGTAAATGGCAGAAATAGGAGTGACATAATGCACCGTTTTATAGTTTATCAAATTCCCACAGAACAGAGAATCGTCAGAGCAGCTTTACAGTTGACAGATGCAGTCAGATATTGTTCCTTTGACTCACACTAGAGTTTTTGCTGATACATAAAAAAAAAAGTAACATTGATCAAACTTATTATTAACACATACCACAATGCATTTAGGTTATGCTATACAGTTCCAAAGATGAGAATTCAATTTTGGAGGGTTTTGGTGCATCGGTCTGACTAGAGAGGGAATTTCGTCAACACACAGAAGGCTTCACCTGGCATTTGCTACTCTCTCATAACACATTTATAGAGGGGAGCGAAAGAAATGAGGAGGATATGGTGGGAGAGAGAAAGGAAATAAATTGAGAGGAGCGGGAGAGCGAGGAAGAGGGAGGTCATAGCGACCGTGTGATGGTCGCTGACACGGGAGTTCAGCCCACGGTCAAGGGAAGCAGTTGAAGATGAAGCAGACACACAGGCAAGGCTCTGTGTGCAGGTGCCCCCTCGCTGCCCCGCTTGCTTTCATCCCCCATCCACTCCCACATTGCCCCGCCAGCCCCGCCTGCTATCCACCAATCAGGGCACAGGGGGGCGGCGGCACAGTGGGGACACATCAAAGCGTTCTCTTGGTGAGAGGCTCAGGGCTGATGCTGGCACAACACAGAGGAGCACAGAAGAAAGCAGGGACGGCCAGTTAGAAAAAAAGGGAGTCCAAATGGAATGGAAAAAAGGAGTCCAACCAGAACAAAACATTTCATTCTCTTCACAAACCAGCATTATGCCAGCCATGCATCCAAAAAACCCAGACACATTTTTCTCACTGCCTTGAGCCAATGGTCCCCTTGAGTATGTGAACAAGGGGGATAATTTAATTAAGAAAATCCAATCTTCCAGTTTGAGCGAACAAAGTTAGGTTTGAATGAGCACAATATGTTCCCCCCTTTCTGTTTTTCAAATGAAAATTTCATAGCTAAATTCAAAGTGTTGCTGAGGTGCCCCCCATCTCTGTTGAACGTATGATGTCAGAATAGACGAGATGGTGAGGAAAAACCGGTGGCTTTAGTGTGTCCTCAAATCTAATTAAAAAATATCTCTACCATTTTTTCGCCCTAAAAAGCTTGCCATTTATTAGATGAATAAAATATCTCACTAAGTCTCTGTTTTCATTACGGAACAGAAAGAATGCAAGGTTATATTTTATATTTGAGAACTAACAAATTGATAAATACTGAATGTGAATCCAATTTACAATTAGCATTAGCATTCTCCGACGTGATCTGCCTAAAATTATAGCAAGTGAGACATAGTAATGTCTTCTTTTTGATGTATGACCCTTCATGTTCCTTCAAAACTTCTAATGACTTTCTGTGTGAAAGCCCTCGGAGCGAGGAGACCATTCTAAATGAGAAGCACCCCTACAATAATGCCGAGCAGCCCGCACAGATGAACCAGCCTCATAACACGAGTGTGTCAAGTCCCTAAGTGGGTATGATGCACAATCCAGCAAGCTTTTGCATATGTTAAGAAGGATAATAGGCTCCTATGGGAGACGAGGCTCAGGCCCCAAAGTGAGCGTGGCTATAAAAGTGCTGTGAAGGGGATGCGCACTACATGGGGAAGTGTAGAAGGAAGCATCATGAACAAACAACACTTTGAATTATAAATTACATTGAGGAAAGAAAGCAACACTTGTGTATACAATGCTAACAGTTTAAAGGTTCTGCATCACTTTCCCTAAGGCACTTTCCGTTATTTGTAAAAAAAAAAAAATGTCACTCAAGATCCTGAGAATGGGGAAAAGAGAAGAAAGTATGCAGTACCCTTGCCTAAAAGGAGGTCTTTTGATTCACTAAATGCTCTCTTTACTCATCCTTTTCCCCAATGGAAGCCGAACATGAAGTGCAACATTACGATCAATACTTTACAAAAACAACGGCTCCAAAACAACACCCTTGTGACTTTGCCAGATCGAGCTGAGAGGGAGAACGCTGCTGCCGTTACTAGCCTCACATTGCTCATGTTCATGGGCCCGTCGATACGCAGAGCAATGTCTCAAATTCCAGATGTTTGAATTCTGCCTTTGTCTGGTGAACTGTGCGGTGCAATAAATACACGCATTTAAGAATCTGCTCCTTGGACACACTGCGGCACCACGATGGCTGGAGGTGCAGGATGAAGACAATCCTTTCATCATCTATGGCTGGGTATTGACTGAAGGCAGCCCCTTGTTCATCATTACAGGAGGGAGGACATACAGGTGTGGAAACATGAAGTCCTATTGATGGAAATATCAAAGCCACAGACAGATGCTGTGGACCTCTTCATGATGTCGATGCTGAACTCTTGCTGCCGGGCACTGTTTAAGTGATAATATAGACATGGCATCTCAACATAATGAAAACCTATTGATGCCCGGTGCTGCCGTAATGATGGAATTGACTGAACGCGTCAAGCTATTATTTGTATTGTTCTGCCCGTTTGACGTGTGTCAGTGTCCCAGAATAAACGAGAGGTTTTATCTGACTGGTGTCAATCACTTTAAAGCACATTCCAAACTGTTTGAAGACAGCGGTGGCGCACAAGTACGAACAACGGAGTAGGCGGCAGTTGTGACAAATCGGAGGATTTATCAGTGAACAATAAAACACAGCCGCTCAGCAGGAAATGAGACACACTGAACACATGTTCCGTGGTGTGTGCAATCTCATGTAAAGACCCAGCTGACATTCTGGCAGCGTTTGCCTTTCTGTTTTCACTCGCCACTCTCTGCTCCTGTGCCAGCTTATCCCGTGTGTGGTCTTTGCTATGACTTGGCACTGTACCTTCCGCAGCTCAGATTACCGCGTTCGCATTCATTCCATTGAACGCTTGCTCCGCAATGGTTTTTTTCTTCGGTGGAGAGAGGGCAGCGTGAGCAAGGACTGGTTGGGAAAGTGGAGAGTTTAGTAAAAGTGAGAGGCATCAGCATGGCGCTGTGGCCACTTGGCTCGCTGGCATGTATTTGGGATGACCTTCCCATTGTTGGTGAGCAGAGGCTGCCTTGCCCCCGGTCTGGATTGGGTCTGTGCCCGCGGACAACCTCATCAGACACTCGCCTGCTACCTATCCATCTTCCCTCATTGTGCGCAGAGGTGACAGCTGGCATTCAGCTGTTTGTAAAAGGCCTTTAAAAAACACGCGGGCCCTCGGTGCTCGGCTACATTAAAGTAATTAGCTGCCAGGCTAGGAGAAAGCACCCCCCACCAAGTGCCAGCAAGAGTGCGGATTGAAGTCAGCATCCTGTTTGACACATCTGGGCAAGGGAGAGTAATGAAAACAGCTGCTTCTGCCCATATGGCATCCAAAGGCTGGCAGCGTGGCAGTGTGCTGTGCCAACCTTAGGCAAATTATCCATCATTAATCCCGAGATCTGACCAGCATACGAGTTGCTGCTAATCAAAACATCTGGGGATGGTGGCAGGAAAGAGGGGAGGGGTGGTGGGGGTCTCGCTTGAAAGGGACATATTTTGTCACTGGAGTCTATCTATCTATGTTTTCCCCATCAATATTGGAGTGCAAGCAACAACCCTGGGATTTAACGAGGGCAACCTAACATGACTTTTAAATGCTGTCGCTTTATAAAAATCCATGCAACGTCGCAAGAATCAATCGCCAGCTATTCTTTGATTAGCCGCAAATTGCCCTCACATTTGTTTCTGTGTTTGTCTATTGTGTGTCCTTTCCATTCATAGGCTGGCCTGTTCAAACCCGGGCTTCAAATTCCCTCAGAAAGTCGGTGACATTAAAATGTCCTTTGATGTGCCGTCCCCAAGCAGGGAGCACTAACAGTAATAGTGATTCTGTCACTTAATGCTTTTCCGGGGATCAATAGCTCTTAAATGCTAAAGTGGGACAATTAAAAATAAATAGGAGGTTGCTCTAGTCTAAATCAGATTATACATTGCTGCCCCTAGCAGGTCCTCAAAAGCACAGTATGCCTCCTCAGTGAGTCATCTGCACAGCCCCCCGGTTTGTGACTGATGCATATGTAAGTGAGGATGAATTGGAAGCACATAGCTCCTTTTTTTTCTCTCTTTTCCTACCAGAGGCTCCTTCAGACAGTTAATGCAACCACAAGAAAAAGACAAAGCTGACCTAATCTTAAATATTGCTATGTTATAAAAAGGGCATACCATACGTATACTCGGTGCTTCATATAAAGATGATCTCACAAAGATGAAGAAAATATAATTTTAATCAGATAACCCCCAAATGGCAATCTTTTGACACGACTTTTGATTTATATTGGCTTTTTTGAGGATCCGTCAGCCTGAGCCACGGAAGCGAGGTCGCAGGTTGGCTCCGGTTCCCCTGTGGCTGCTGCTGTAATGTCAACTCTGGCAATAATACAGCTGTAACTGGAGGCAGAGCATGATGGGAACCCGCGCCTGACAGACATGACCAAACCCAACACAATTAGCCAGCGACAGCAGGTACTGCCTAACTCCGTTGCGTTAACACGTCTCAGGTTTCCTTGTAATGGCCACAAAGTGATCCTAACTTTCAATTAACACATCCCCTGCCTCCGTCGCCCCGGCCAGCCACTCATTTCCACATCCCCGCCATTAGCTGCGTGGGAAGCATCGCATTTGGCACGGGAGAGCTCTGTGCATCCTGACTGTGAGAGATTCTCACAAAGACACTCGTCTCATCACCGTTTCTCGTTTTTTCCTATCTTTCTCTCTCTCTCTAACACAAACACACAAAACAAATAGACAACTCCCCTTGAGTCTACAAAGCTTTAAACAAACAGCATTCTTCAGAGTTATACGCCAGACTTGTAGCAAAAGCCACAAAGGCTGTTAAGAGGCTGAATATCGGTCTCTGTCCGGCACAAAGGGGGAAGTACTAATGTTGCCACTCCAGACTAAATCAGGATAAATGGCCGGACCCTCCAGGAGAAGACGAGGGGGAGGCGGCCTCACTGAGTGCACAAACATACGTGGTGTGGACACCTTCTCACATACAGGAAAAGGTTCATCTTCATTCAATAGTGCACCATCCATCACTTCGTGCAACTCCACAACAAAGGGCCCTGCAAAAAAAACACACAGCTGTCTGGGAAGCATCTCTGCGACACGGCGCCAGGGGAATTACACAGCACAAATGATTGCTCATGTACGGAGCGAGTTTCTATCGAGCAACCGCCCTGCCTTTAAGTTGCTCTCTGCTCTCCGTCAGAGGAGGATGAAGAAGTGGTAAGCGCTGTCATTGGAGTCTATTGACCTTCGCTGTTTCCCTGGCAGGCGGTTCCTGAAACAACACACAGGGGGTGAAGGGGTTTGGGCCTCACTTACACACAAGCGCACACGGCCGGCCCAATGAGCGGCAATGTGCTATAAATTGTCACTTAGCTTGTCCGATACACCATCCATATAGATGGTCACATCTTGGCTATGTCACACATGCTCTGCGTCCTGACAAAATTGCTAATGACCTTTTGGTACCTGAGTTAATATTGTGACGTATTTGGTTGATCCCTAATTCCTGATAACAACATCTTTATACTGTATTCATGTCCCTATGTTAGCAAAAATGGATTTAATGAAGAAGTTCAAATATGATACCCCAAAACTGACTTTGCATTTGATAAAACTATAGATATACTACAGAGGGAACACAAATAAAAAATCCACCATTCTCATATTTGATAAAGCAATTCATCATTTACCATACCACACTAAGCGGTGCATAGACTGCGGTGAGGCCAGCCAGGTCTCAGAGGTACGCTACACAGTGGCACTTGTCATGCTGGCTAGATCGCAGTTTTGACCTTGTTTGAGGGGCAATGAGAGTCGTCAGGAGCTCCCTTAACTTCCCAGGGACTCTGTAAAAAATGACAGGTCCCCGCAGAGTCTGAATAAACATGTGTTTTAGTGAAAGTTGTGTGTAATTTGCTCTTTGCCATCTTAACTGTAGTTATTACTATTTTAAATGGATACATCTGTCTATGTGAAGTCTTTCATTACCTCCACTCATTACCGGCACATCACAGTGCTCCCCAAGGACACGCCTTTTACGTGCTCATCCGCCGAAATCCGCTTTAATGTTCTGTATCTGACGCTTGTCTCAAAACAAATTTGTCTGAAGCAATTAAAAAGTATCACCTTGCAAGCAGCCCACCCTAAATGATATGTTTTACATCAGCTTTTCTCCCACTGTCTGAAAGACATGACCTCAGTTTAAATGGCATATCGGACATGATGAAAGGTGTACTTTCCGTGTGAAGCTCAATCATGTTTTGATTAGTATACATTCATTATTACATCCATGCTGCATGGCAGAGAAGTGTTGTATTGTAATCAGTGCCGTTGGTCTGTCTGTCTATCTGTTTGGTAAAACCAGTAATCAAGTTGGCGAGGGCTCCGGTCGGGGGCTGTTCTATTGATTTTTTTTTTTTCAAATCTGTCATAGGTCAAGTTCACAACAATCAACATTTTAGCCTAATCCTAATGTATGGGAAATACAGCTAAAGTGTGTTTATAGATATATAATATTATTATTAGTATGTTATACCATAAGTTAAGATCAGAGGACTTAGGAACACAGACCCGTGAGAAAGCGGCCTATGAATCTGGATGGGCCACATTTAATAGGGCATGTTCACAGACACTGAGTACATGCAGTTATTAATGTTGCCTTTTGTGCCGCTATCTGTACCTTCTGTGGCTGAAGATCTTCTACTCCAAATGCCCAATACCCAACCATGACATCACACAATTAATGCTTGTATGCAGCTTGTCTCGGACACACTGCCATACTCAATAAAACCCGGGCCAACATGATACCAGTTGAGACTAAAAGTAGCGAGAAAGGTCTTGACCTGTGCAAGTGGAGAGAAATATGAGCCCCTTAGGAATGCATTTTAGAAGTCATGAAAAATGCAGCTGTTGCTGATGAAATCAGTTGGTTCCAGTCTAGACCTCATTTGAAGGTTGCAGTTGGCTGAAATGACGATTGCACACCACAGGCTTGTGATTCAACATGTGCCAGCACTTAACATAATTTTGAAGGTGGTTTTAAGTTCATATTTGCTTTTGAGAGTGTCACTTGAGTACAGTCCAAAGTACCAAATGGCGGTGTTTAAATATATGAGGGTATGTTTGAAATTATTTGGGCCAGAGGGTTGCAAGCAATTCCCTCTTTGTGTCTTCATCCTTACTTTGCCCTTGGTTTTTTGGGTGGATTACTGACTTTCTTTTGAAAATATTTTCCCAGTTTGTTTAATATTGTTTGTGCAGCTGTGTTACTCAGCTGCAAATACCTGCTGGTTTCCTGTCTCCTCCAATCCAGTGCCTCATGGAAGTCATTGGCTCTGACGCAGCTTTGATCCATAAAGTCAGACTAACATGTGCACCATCCGGATTTCAATGGGGTTGGTGTGGTTTTTGGATACACGCGTATAGTAGGCACTGAGTGGTCAATGTGATGATTATTGTGGTGACATTCTATTCATGATCATTTTTATAACGTTTTGGTCTATGCAGCCCATTTTTGTAAATTGGAAGTAATTTACATCTCTTGTGAGATTAGACTGCCGACTGAAACATACTGAATCAATTAGATGCAATCATCGACTGATGACAAATTCAGATTTTACTTTAAAGTTTCTGGTTGACTTGTTTCCCTGCCACCTTTTGTTTGTTGGTGTATATT
Source organism: Colistium nudipinnis (assembly GCA_016785305.1). NCBI lineage: Eukaryota > Metazoa > Chordata > Actinopteri > Pleuronectiformes > Rhombosoleidae > Colistium > Colistium nudipinnis. The sequence continues at coordinate 2,472,034 of JAFBJU010001010.1, read as the reverse complement.
TTCATTAGAAGCGTATCTCTGCAGAGTGAGCTTCTGGGTGTTATGACATATCCACCAATGACCCCATGCTGTCAGACAATTGCACCTCATTGGAAACAAACTGATGAAATAAATGCCGGCTGCTGACTCCTCCAATTTCATGGCACTTCTCATTGTCACCCTAGGAGCCTTCCCCAGATTGAGATATTTGCAAACTGTCATCTCCCATAAATAGCTGTCTGGTCTGATGCTGCCTGTTTCCCTATAACTCTGATTCAGAGGGGCTTATGTGCAAAATGTCCTCATCCTATCCAGTAAGTCTAATAAAAGAAAATACAAACATAAAAACACTAGCTGACGAGTGATGGGGCAAGAAAAAGATTCATTCACATGTGACTATGCACACACCCCTCCTCACTTCATACCCAGTGCGGTCATTCTCTTTCCATTTCCCATGATTTCATCTTTGTCAGACTGAAAATATATTTGAAAGAGTGGAGTATATACATATATAATGTAAAAAAAAAGCTTAATATATCATGGAAACAATAAATATAGCATCACATATATGACTAAATGCTGATTGTTAAAAAAACCCAACACATTTTCCATTACCTCAACACACCAGTAGTTTAGTCTCCAAATATCTATGCACAGTACTATTTTGGCAATGCTAATGTTAGGATTTTATGACACAATGAAAAAATAAAGAGCGCATACGTTTAACAGCATGATATGTAGGCATATGTCTGAATAAATGCCACACTATAGTGTACTGTTTATACACTGATAGTAACACCTCAATTTATTGGCAACTGTTCTGGAAACACAATAGCCCACATGGAACTAATGAGAAGACATGGCAAGGTAAATGTATAGCCTGATGGACACAATTTGCAACAGGAATCTATACGCACAAACAGTGTGAGGCTAATTGAACATTACGAAAGGCTGCATGAGTGTGAGCCCTAGAAACACATTTATTTGGGCGCAAACATTTCTGAGGCCCTCATTAACTATGGCATGACTGACGCTGGGCAGAAATACAATATTGCATCAAATGTGGTGGAGGAAGTTAAGAACAAGGTTAATGAGAGGTTTTACAAAGCGCCACAGAGCTCTGAAAATATGACCCATAAAAAGCAACTTTTCCAACCATTACAATGTCTGTTCTTTCCTGTTTTTAATGCCAAAATCTCACTGTTACAACAGGAAGTGCAGACAGGCTGTTAGGCAGCAAAACAGGCCTTTATGAGCTTAGTTATTACCACTGCTGGCTCACTTTTAATAGCCATACGATCCACCCAGTACACAATGGGCTTTGTCTGATGATACCATAACTAAGTATTTACCATGGAGCCGTTTGAGATTTCCCAGATAAAGCTGAAACACTAGCTGCAAAAATTTGTTAATATCATTAAAAGATGTTACCAGTAACTGAAGCTGGGAGAATATGATCCCTTGAGGCCCCAGTCTGTGGAAATAATTTATAATGTAACAGCTATAAAACATGTACAAGTTATCAGGTTCAGGACCTGTCCCAGTATCTGAAGTCTCCCATTACCCATGGCACTGCCTTTAATACAAGTGGTAAAACAATTAAGGGAAATGGATTTTCCACTGTCTGCTTGTCCGAAATCAACCTCAGATGTCATTAAATCCCCAATCAGAGTAAGTACATTTAGTGGTGGTCATAGAGCAGAAAATCAAAATAAAATGTGTTTTCTTGGAGAAGTCATGTAAAGAAGATTAAAAAAAAACCAAAGAAAAGCTGTGTGACACAGGGTCATTCTATGTCTCTCTCACTCCCATACTGTTTACATTTTAATGATGTTCATTTGAACTATAAATGCAGCATCTATGCTAGCACTTTTCTCACCCTTGTGGCTGTTCATGAGGACTTTTTCCAGCTTCTTTTTCTCCGTGTTTACATTTTTTTTGTCCGTTTTTCCTCACCCTTTTAAAACGTTACAGAGGATTTAAGTAATGAAAGGCATCTTATTTAGTACAACACCAAAACATCCCACAAGGGGCCAAAGGCTAAGGCCCTGCAACAAGTGATCTTATATTCAGCATCGCCATGTGTATTACACCCATCTATTGTGTCTTGGTGACAGACACTCTATGCAAAACATTAGCTCGGTGGCACAATGGCCCGGCAGAAGAAAGACAAAATAGATGGTCATTGAAGTTGCCACGGTGTTTCAGATCTCCTCTCATTGTATTCACAGCGGTAATGTGATATGTCACACCGTTGCTAATACACTTCTGTATGCTGTCATGTGGCTGTAATGCTTATCAGTCCTGTGCTGATGATGTGCCCTCTTGTCAGGGCCAATTATGCTCGGATATGTCACGGTGGCAGGCCGTGTGACTGTTATTACCGCTGCACAGGGATGACGTGAGGCATTCGCAGAAGTGCCTGTCCTCGCCGCCTGAACCTGGGTTAGCAGGTGCTGCACTCAATCTTCCCCCAGTGCATTGGTCAATGTAGGGCGGGAACCTCTTTTCCGGTTAAAGGAAAAAAAGTATCCACTGGTTGTTCTTGGCCTTGTCCCCAGAGTGTGTATGTATTATACATATATAAACAGAGGCATGAAAAGAAAAATAAGCAGAGTGAAATCTTGTATCTCATATATATCACTCAATATGATGCATCAGAATTTCTGTTAAATAAATCTATACAGTATATGTGACATTACCATTGGGAAACCTCGTCACATTTGTGACCTTGAAAAGGTCATAACATGAATGAAACCTTATTTGACATGACTGGAATTCTTCTTGTTTTGTGCTTGTTTGAAGCTACGCCGTTATGCAACATTTACATTAATGAAATGCACCCACAGTAGTGCAAGCAGTCCAAAAAAGTATTGCACCTTCTAAAAATGATTTTGCAATTACCAGCTATAATAATTCTTGCCTATCTAGGATGTAGGACATAAGCTGTCAAGCCTACGTTGGAACTTTTGAAGGTACTGATTTGCCGTTAGACCACGATAGTCGACTCCAGGACTAGGACTTTGTAGTGTTTCCCTTTAAGCTTTGTTTGGTTCAGAAACAAGACAGTTTCCCAAAATAAAACTCCTCTCAATGACCTTCCCTTTCCACCGAGAAGTGCAAATCCCCACTCTCTCTGCCAACGAGGACTCATTACTCCCCGTTTTAAAGAGAGCTTTCTGGTCCATGAGGCCTCATTACAGCAGAAAAAGACACCCATGGGACATGCAAGGAAAACAGTGAAGACCCCCCCTTGAGTAATAAGCCTGCAAACTTCCACGCAAGACTCGGTGAAGAACTTAGCGACGGTAAAGCGAGCAGCCCCCCGCTGTTCCATAGGAAAGGTGTCTTTGAGGTGTGCAGACGGTATGGATCAGTAGTCAGGAGAAGATCCAAATGCCCACAGACTGATTAGCACCGCACAACAGTTCAAGACGGCAAAGAAGCTACTTTGACACAACTGATGCCTTCACTGTCAAACACGGCTAAGAAGAATAGGCTTTGAAGCTTCCCTTTTAGCCAAGTGTCAGCGCTAATATGCCGTTTCTGTCCCATTCGAATGTCAGAATAAATTAGCAATTCTCTCATCTCTCATTTATCCCCAGTGGAAAAGAGGGACAAATATTTTTGATGGCCAATAACTCGCCCTGTCTGTGAAATAAACACCTTCCCTCTGCATGTGAAAATACAACAATTGTTGCAGCGAGGAATATTTCCTAGGAGGTTATTTTTGGTGAGTGTCTATGGGGTGACCTTGTGGGCATGACGCAAAACACAGCTGCTCCTTTCTTTGGACAAAAATGTTATCTGAACTAATAAACTTTGGACAGAAGTTTACTTCCAGGGAAACATTAAGGGACCAAAAAGCTCACAATTGAATTTTCCCACAAACTCTGACGGGACGATTTTGTTACGACATTGCTGCAAGCTGTGATTCCCACGTGAAAGGCATCGGCGAGCTGCCTTCTCCTGTCACTCACTGCCGAGGACAGAGAGCCGGGTACGTCAGTGTCGTGACCCCGCGCTCCAGGCAAGTGTATCCACCCACAACCAACCCCGTGGTGTCGGTTACACAGTCTGGACTTGATCACCATACACACTCTATCCCACACAGGACAAAGTAAACATGTGAAATGCACATGCATGCCTTTTTCCGCAAGCAATTTTACTTTGCGGAGACCTGTGTAGTATTGTGTTTTGCACTATATTCTATTTGTTTCGAAGCAGTAAAATGTGTAGTTTTCTAAAGTTGCTAAACGACAAAAACGAGGGACTAGCGTACTTGGTAGTTTAATACAGCAAGTGAGCTTGTCTGCGTCTCCAGATCTGATCACTTTTGGATGACTTCGGTGTCTGCAGAGGTCAGCATTCCCAGCAGTTAACACAGTGGCAGATGGCATCTCCATAAGATTTAGTAACACATGTCAACTGAGGCTCCCTTAAGGGAGTTACCCGTCCCATTTATAGCATCAACTTCAGTCTCATCTGTAACAACAGAGAGGTGACTGCAGCTTGCGCTCCTCATGCAAATGCAACATTTGTTTGTTCTTAACTTTAATGAAATTGTTATTTCTGGACTTTTCATACTCTGCAATGTTCTTTTAGTCTTGAATGTTCTGTATACACATTTTCCTTTTACTCTCCACTATATTTATCCCCTTAGCATCATATTTTGTTGTATATTCCAAGGATAGAGGAAGCCTATTTCCCCCCTTAAGGGTTTTGGTTTCTCTTCTTGTCAGTGCAGACAGGTAGAAGGAGATGAATTACTGGCATATAGATTTTTAAGTATAATGTTAATAGTATAAGCTTAAAAGCGTGGTTCTTAACCTATTGATCACAGTTTATGATCCCTGCAACTGCTGACAGAAAATATATTAAGCAATTTATTTACGCTTCTGTTGTTTCACCATTGAATTGTCTACAACATATTTTAACAAGGGTTAGGGTAAGTGTTGGCTTAACAGGAAAAACACACCTAATGACCACATTTATACATTTAAATTACCTCTACATAGGTTCTTACAAATATATGTATATATGTATAAAACATGTAACGACTCTTCCATTCCGACTAAAGTACAGATGTGGCTGGTTTAAAACAAAATAATTAGGCGTGTTTATCACATTGAGTGGAAACAGGGGATTCTGCACATGAGCCAAATCCACTCGCTTGAGGAGGTAGTGTTGAGTCATAGGGGACTGTTTATTGACAGACCTTTAAATGTTCGAGTCGTTTTAATTGATCAGCCACAGCGCTAGCAGGCAGCGAGTATGGGGGTGCAAGGGAGCCGTAGGGCAGGGGAGCTTAAGAGCCATTAGGCACAAGTGAGTGCACAATCGTTGATGTGAACAGATTATTGTGGCTGGTCAAGCCTTAAAGAACACTGATAGCAGTGATTATCTTTTCAACGGGAGCACTCAAAGTGCACCGACACAGGCAAAACATTTAAGAGATGTCCAGGATGAAGTGCAATTGGAGAGGGTTCCTCTCACCTCTGCGGATCAATGTGCCATGGCCTACCAGGGTAAGTGGCTTGCTGTTGACAGAAGGTCATCTTAATTTTCCTAATCTTATTAACCCACGGGTTGTGATTCCTACTGTCAGGCTAACAGCATTACGATACACATGCCTAACAAGAATTATAGCAGTTCCCTGTTTTTTTATATTTTACTGCCACCAGGCAAGCTCCAGGCAAGTGTTGAAATAACTCATCCAGTTTCCAGTCAAATACTGTGAACTGATAACATTGATCACAATGAATAACGATTCATCGTCAGCCCTCTGATATGTTGCCTATTTTAAAGATGTCACACTGGTATCGACTCATTCATAGCAAGTCAGAAGGTAAGACGGTCAAATTAAAAGGTGATGGTTCAAGGGTGTTTTTAAAATAATATATTTTTTTACAATATAGGATAATGTCAGAGTTAAAGGCGCACCTTTGCATGGAGAATATAAAGTACCGCTTACTGGCACACGTCAAATTTGGTTTTACCGGCCTTATCGTCAAGTCCAGTTGCTGCAGTAGATCACACCTTGAGTTATTTTTGTTTGCTGTGCTTTCAGACTTTTTGTTTATCGATTCCCACTGCATATTCTGCTTGAGTGACAGAACATTGCAAAATGGCAAAGTTGGAGTGTGCTTTCAAGTGGAGGGAAATGGAGTATGCAAGACTGACACTGACTGATTTAGCAAATGTCAAGCAGTTATCTTGAGCAACAAGAGCCACAATCATAATCGGAGAGGCTCACTTTCAAGTAGCTGTTGAAAGAAGAGATATTAAAAAAAAAAAAAAAAAAAATGTTTCATCTACTTTCCTTTTCTGCTTGAGTCCACAATTCTGAGGATTTCTACACTTCTGTTTTCATAATGATAGATATAACCTTGATATTCCAGATTCCTTGAATCACATGTTCGGGGAAAAATGTCTACGCAAACTTTGCATGCCACCGAGAGAAATGTGCACAACAATGTTCTCGGTGTATTTGAGCTGTCACTGAGTTGTCAGAGTACACTGATGCTGACAATTGATTCATGTGCAAATGTCTCCGCTCCCACCGATGCCAGTCAGAGTATATAAAACTCACTTTTCCCTCTGCGAGAATGACAGGATGCAGTGAGTCAAGACAACAAAGCTGTCACCAACAGCTGTCTGCACTGACAATTATCAGATTTATTTATTGGCAATGATCGGGCAGAGCCACTTCATGAAAAGCACTGTCTGCAGACAGGGACATCCTCTCCTGTTAGACAGGATGGACAACTATGATAATACACCGCACACTTACACTGATAGGAAGCTGTCAATCACCTCCTCTTTGAAAGCTTACAGACTGATTGCTGGAACATTTTTTGAGGCACTCGTTCATTATCTATCACTATCCTTACCGTGGAGGGAGGGCTCCCAGTCAAGTCGATGTGAAGCAGCAGATATTGAACTGGGTCAGGGGAAAAAAAATAACGTTCCACTAAGTGAATTTAGTGAAAAATAGCCTCAATAATAAAGATCTACCGTGTTAAGCACATAATGATCAAAAGGCTAACACCTTTACAGATCCGGACTCACCTCGGTGTCGCAGCAGCTCTCTGCGGACGGCTATACGCGTACCGCAAGGATCACCGAGTGTAGGCCGCCGCCCTCCAGTGGCTTATGTGCTTTTGGTCACCAATGCGGTGCCCTGCGGTTAATTTAATGATCTCTCTATCCAAAACCCTCTCTGAAAGGTGAGAGTAATAGCACTTGTAACCCCTACTTGTTTGGCGGAGAGCGGGGAACGCATGCGACTCGGCCGTGGGGGACGCGCTAATCCTAGTGGCCCCGATAGCGCTCGCCTCTATCCGGCTGCCAAGGTCCTTCATGTCTCATCATTTCTCCGCTGTGCCCCACTGCTACCCATTACGTAAAGAGGCCGCGCTGTTTGTTCACTGCCGCAAGTGTCAGACCTATTTGAAAAAGTTCATTTGTATTAGCGGACGCTCACAGCATGCCCTGGCACTCACTGCTTATGGAACGGATGTATACTGAGGGGGCCACCAGCTGATTTGGGTAACAGGGTTTTCCAAAGAGCAAATATTTGACTTGAGGTAGCACTCAAGTCGTGCTGAAGAGGAAGTATATAATGAGTATCATTGGATTTTGGCTTTGTGTCACATTGCTCCTAGGGGCAAATCCTACTTGTCCAGATAATGTCAAACACTGTGACACTGTATATTTATTGATGCCAAGAACATTTGCAGCTTAAGGTGGAAGAAACCTTTTTTTTTTTAGTATTGACATATATATAATCAATGAATAAAGACCTTATTGATGTTATTTGCAGCGTGTATCAAGGTACCTCTTCCTTGACACACACATTTGCCTTCTGTTCTTTTGAAATGCAGCACATACACTTTCTAAAATTAGAGGTCAAATTAATCAAAATATTATCATATTATATCTGAGACTGAGTACAAGTCAAACAATGGGGAGAACGACAGAAGGGGATTTCATTTTATTATTCAAATCAGATCATAGTTGACATAGCTCTTCTTCCCCTTCTGTCATCCGGATTAATCATTATTAAAAGAATATCATGGCCACCCAAACACGGTGTTTAAATACCAAACCACTTTTGTTGAAAAGAAGAATTTGCTAATCGCAGACGGAATTTAAGCATTAATTAAAAAGCATGTATTAGTTCTACTGTGTGTATTGATGGGAAGACGATGGGATAGCTTGAGCAACTGTGAAGAACGAACTGTGCTATAACGTAGCAAAGCCAAGATGTCAGCCCCAAGGATGTCACAGTGCATTGTATATACGCTGTCACTATATACACTGTACATTACATATTCATTTGTGGGGTCTAAACAGATGCTGTGGCATGCTCTATAGTCATTATATTTTCAATTAATATACAGCAAAAACTGTTTTAGTTTTTATGCGTATTTCAACTCTCAGGATTCCAAATGATGTTGCCAACTCAAGAAGCTTGAGAAGCATAGGAAAATGTAAGATGCCATTGTTATGTGATTACTTATAATAATTATGTTTTAAGACAGTAGACCAAGTAAGTCATACTAGGTGAGCGTAGCACCTAGAATTAGGAAAAGAAGAGCACTTCCACCACATATAAGATGCACTTTAGACTCCTCGCTTTTTACCGTTACTTAGAATGTTATAAGCATGGTGGTCCATAAAAAAAGTTTGTGTAGGCACAGAAATGACTTTGTACATTTAATACATTGCACTTCAGTGACTTTCGTTTACAGCTCTATGGATTGGTAAACAAATCATTCACAAATTATGCCGGGATGGCTCATTTTCTTATTGAGTCCCAGGTGCGGCTATTTTAATCATTACCTAATTGTCTGGCCGCTCTATCGACAGCATCGAGGCCTCCCACTCTGATTCTGCTGACACTGGCAGGGCCTCCAAGATCTGGGTTAACCTTTCGATGTCCATTGACGCTCCACAGGCTGATGATGATTGATCGAGGTGGCCCTCGCTGTTAGATAATACCTAATCAGCGTTCAGAGTAATTTGTGTAAATGAGACCTCATTATTGATGGTGGCCAACTTTAGGAGCTTTCATGCACGCTGAATCTAAACAGGGACTGGATCAGCAATAAAACTTTGCTTGGTGCCTCTTGCATCTTGTGTTAGAGATTGGGGGCAGAAAGGCTGGTTGAACTGTCGAATGGCAAATAAGTGGGAGAAGATGAGTCGCACACTGAGAAGAAGAACAAATTGCACACTGTACCGCCCATCTACCACAATGCTATTATGGCTGAATGGCAGGACTAGTCTCACTATTTCATCTGATAAATAAAATGAGCATGCAAAACAGTTATATCCTTATTAGGCAACTCATTTGAGTTTCTTCCTTTTTTTACACAGTCCTCAGAAAGTGATTAAAATGTGTTCACTCTCATCTCCGCTTAGCTATCTCCGATGAACCAGGGCAAATCATTTTTCTCTCCATAAGTCGACTTACACTGAGAAACCATTCTGTCAGCACCCTGCTAAAATAAGTCCAAGCAGGGTATTAAAACGATAATAGAGCCAGTGGGTGCTTGACAAGCCATCTGTGGTGGAGATTAGGAAAAGTAACTATTATATTCAGCTCTTTACCAATTTCATCTCAGGTGGAAATGACGACAAGACAGAAGTTAGCTTCTGGACATCAGTGCCCACGGATAATAAGCCTACACGGTAATAATCATATACAGTACAGTTCAGGCAATAATCTTTTGATAACATCTGCCCCGTCATCAGTGCTGGGTAGCTCTGATGTTGTCATTATGTGCTGTTCTTAGCAGTATTTTGAAATCAAAGTGAATGCTGTACGTGCTGCTGCCTCTGAGATGTTGATGTTGGACGATGGATGGTTGCCCTAAGGACATGGCCCAGTCCTGGCCCCTGTAGAAGGAGCTCTGCCCCGCCACTCAAAGCACAAGTCCTGGGCTCTGACATGACGACACTATGCCTTGATGATGATTGATCATGTTGTTTTCGTCATTACTTTAAACCCAATCAGTGCTTTCTGTAATTTGAGTAATGATAGCTCATTATTGGCAATCTCAGAGTTTAAGGGCTTCTTTATTTTATCCCACTGCTGGACCCTTTGGGACAGCATTAAAGGATCAATGATTTTTCCTCTTTGTGCATGCACATAGTTGGCTTGGAAATTCTATTTCAACTCTGAAGTTCAAATGAATGGCCGGGACTTTATGCTACGGGTGGGTGTCATTTCACAACACGGGCGATACGTTTGAGCATTAAAATCCAGTCAGGCATTAAAATAAAACATCATAAATCACAGTGATGAGAGAGATGGAAAGACCTCACTTTGAATATGTTCTGACTGATTTTATAATAATACTAATTTATATAATACATTTTAATTGAAATAAAAAGGTTCAAACATACAGACAAATATGCTTATTTTTCATTTTATTTCAATATAAATAAGGTAAATAAACAAGAAATAAGAAACTCGTTAACAACACAGCACCTCAACTGGCCACTTTAAATGGCCAAATTCATCATTTCCCTCGATTCATGTAGCAGGAGTTTCTTTTCTGTATATTATTTGTTATATTATTATTATTATGACATTATTGCTACAAAATGTATACTCAAATTGTAAATACATGTCTAAGATGCACAACACTTATTTTTCTAAGAATCTGACTGTGACTATGAAATGTGTTCACATTGCTCAGTGTGTTTTAAACTCTAATGGCTGGATGCTTATTAGCTATGACACACTTTTACGTCCATGATAATCAGCTATTGATCCCAGCCATAGAGATGATATGAAAGACAAATAATCACATTAAATGGTTAAGAAAATAGTTATGCAAAATATGCAATATGACAGCTTAATTGCTCTGCTGATTTCAAAGTGAAATGATACTGATCTCTGATGGAGACAGATGTCTTTATATCACCTCTGTTGGGATTACCAGATAATGAAAAGCCACATTACCATTTCTAAAGCTGAACAATCTAAATTGAACAATGTCTACGCTAGCAGCGACGTATTAAGGTATGTCAAAATGAAAATGTTTCTGAGGAATACTGGGATGATATATTCTTAGATGAAGGAACAAAAGGCGAGCTGACCTTTGTAATAAATACTGTGCAGATGTTTAGCAAAACAATCACAGCAAAGAGCATTTCCAATTTTACTCGATGTCGACAATCAATCATAGGTCCAAAGATGGGACATAGCAATAAAGGCACCTGCAAAACCATTAATGAGCCTTTCTAGTGCTGAGAGACACAGATGCTGAGACAGACCCAAGCAAGGGAATTATAAAGAAAGGTCAAGCCACAACTTTACACAGTCTGATCATAATCAATACAACATTTGGAGATAGAATATCAGCAGTCCTCCAGGAATCAGTGGCAGATAGGGTGATTAATCATGCCCAACACTTTATTATTACCTCTATTGCTCTTGAGGTCACAAGTATGTGTGACACCTCACACCCTCACGGCATGTTGGAAACGAATAATAAAATAAAGCCGTGTGTACATCAAACTATTTCTGTACCTTGTAACAAGTGTTGCTTTTCACTTTGATGCCACTGCAAGGACCCTAGAAGCTCACACTGTTATGAAATGTACAGCATAAAGGAATGATGCGAGACACATAAAAGAATCCGCAGTAGTGGAGTCTATAACAATTCTTGTTTGTAGCCTTGACAATGTTGATCCTGTGAGGCACTAATGCCCCAAATTAGAGCAGATGAATGGACCACTCCGCTGGTCATGACAGGGTCTCACTAGCCATCTAGTCTCTCCCTTTTCATCTCATTCCCTTTGGTGATTCGCTGGTCCAAATGTTGTCCCCCTTCCTCTGGTCTCAATTTCTGCTCATCAAAAGAAAGGTGAACATATGTCCAAATCCTGTGGCCTCCGCCGCGACACACTCTGTCATTAGAGCTGAAATGGGGAGCTACTGCTGCACAAGCCTGTCTACACACACGCGCTCACACACGCACACAAACTCAAACATGACAGTATGGTGGTTACGACACAGATGTACGGCCAGTGTATGGATTTATAGGCAAGTTGACATGCATGCACACATGCAAGCACGTGCAAATGCACACAAGCATGCACGCACACACACGCACGCAGCCACGCGCACACACACAGGCACACACAGAGGGCTATTTGATGTTCTCCTCGTTTGAAGCCACATTCTTGTTATCACTGCTAGCAATATACCGAGCTCCATTCCCAAGGTTTTTGAGGAGAGTCCAGAGCTTTCATCTGAGAGCCATCGTCTATAAAGCAGCCAACAGCCTCAGAACCAGTGACACGCTGACTGATGGTTAACATTTCAAAACCCTTGCCTCATATTAACACATGACTGTACAGGTACAATCAAAATACCAGGTGAGTGGAAAGCACACACAGGCACTCTGATACACACAAAGAATATATACCCACAAAGACCAGTGAAAATCTGTCTACCTCTATTCTTTAGATATATTTACCTTCATATTTAAGATAAGTTTACCTTTTGGACGACATACATCACACGAAGATTTATTTTCCCCATAACACACACCCCAACCGATAGCACACATTTCCCGCCCTCACTAACACCCACACCTTTTAGTCGAGAACCACTTTCCGACAAAGTAGGGAGACATTGGCCATTAAGCTTTTGTCGCTGCCATTTCCTGTCTCATATTAGCAGCAGCTTGGACTTGGAGCAGCAGGGACTTGAAGAGGGTGACCGTTAACATCTGGGCTGTCAGACATCTGGGCTATACACAGACAATTACTAAATGGTTCAGTTTTGTGTTGAAGTTTGCATTTGCACATTTACTTAATCTTTGCAAACATTGTAACTCACTGCAATAAATCAGTTAGAATGAATTTATTTTTAGTGTGAAATGTTGGGAAATGGGTCTTAAAGATAAAGCAACCAGTTTTGAATAATGAAGCAATGAAAAAATTACCTGAATTTGGATTGAGTTTGATTGAAGAGCAGGATCAAAACCCCCTGTTGACCTCTGACCTCTTGATGATAGTGTAAAATAATGTATAAGAGAAATAATTAGCAAGACCCAGGAAACATACCGCAATAACAGCTATTAACATTGTACATTTGCAGGAATGCCTCTAAATTAATCCTAACTTACCTAAAGTATGTGGACTGGAGCGAACGATCGAGAGAGAAACAGAGAGCGGGAGAGAGAGAGAGAGAGCGAGCGAGAGAGAGAGAGAGAGAGAGAGAGAGAAAAAGAGAGGCTGGATGGCTGAGGGTCTACTTAACTGTATTGTTCTAAAAATGTTCATTTCCTTTTTGTACACATATTTGATTTACTATTTGGCAGGATTTCAATGCACTTTTACCCTCCCCTTTCAGAATAGGAGGAGTTAGCTGACACTCTCAATTCAGAACTCGACCAAAAGCTAAGGGGATCCCTGGAGAATCACTCATTCATTCAGCGTTCCCATCAGCAGCATTAGACTGGCCATCAGCCAACATAACTGCTTCCTGTTTCTCCAAGAAACCTTTTTTCATCCTCACTATAATTTAGTTGTTTGAGAAACTTTGAACAGAAAGAGGTGGTAGATTACTTTAGCCCGAGGATTCTCACACATTTAACAAACTGAAACTGAACCAAATATCAGGAGAACGGGGGTGCATTTGCTCTTGCAATTCATCGCCCGCTCAAAAGTTGGAGGATCGGACTGAGATTTGAATCTATGGCATGAAATAGAAGGCAGTTGTTGTTAAAGTGCAAAATAAAAGGGTCAACATGTGTAATTGGATTTCACAGATGCAACCATTTCCACTGAGTGCATCACTGACTGAAAGTAGACACCTTCTGTATGATACACAGAAATATGTCATTTTCATCCTGGAGTTTTTTAAGTGATTGTGTGTAAAATATCACTCATTAAAAAGTTACAGAGTATTATCCGAGCTGGAGTGTACGACATGTACTCAATAAATAAAAGTCTGTTACACTCAAGTCCCTGACAAACGTTCACACATAGCCGATTAGGCCAAGTGGCAGGTAAAGTCTCTGTATTTCACAGTATAGTACAGTCTACAGGGACATAACAGTGCTATCGGCATGGACGTGTTTCATGTCAACCAGTAAGTTTGCTCGAGTTGAGCAACAAAGTTCAGCAACTAGTGGAGGAAAATCCTTGGAAGCCTCAGTGAAAAGTTTCTGATGTTCCAGATAAAAAAAAAGGAACTTGGCATTCAGAGACAGGACGACGGCTTAAGGATGAAAGTGATCGACAAGGCGGACAAATACATTTACCATCTTTGTGGCTCTTCCTCATTGGAGCTCACTTTAGAGATTGAAGTAACTGAAAGCAGACATGGGTGTCGCCTTAGAGCTCTTGGATAGGTGGACATTTATGAAAAATAAGTAGATTGTAATTACGATTACTCATACCTAAATAATGGAATTAAACTGTGTTTGTGCAATTACTCTCACTGGAGGGATACAAATCTCATGCACTGCATGTTTAGCAGGAAAAATAAGAATCTTAATAATTAGCATTGTAACTTTTTACCATTGAAATTTCTGTCAGGGTGTTACACATTAAACAGATTTTAAATTAAGTATCATTGTTATGTTATGATAGTAAATCAACTGCTATCATCACACATATACATGCTACATATTAGCCAAATTGGAGTACAGAGGGTGAAAACAGAGAAACGGCACAGTGTTTTTTTTTTTTCATACATGTAGGGCATAAATTATGTCCGATCGTGCGAGCGCAATGCCACCGTTGAACAGCTAGTCAATGGAGAGGGCAGGGAGAAGCAATGGAGCGGAGTAATGTGTAATCTTACTACTCAATGGGCTGTGCCCAGCAACGGGCCTCTGAATGCTGGAAGTGTCAGGGAGATAAATAGCGGAGTGTCCCCCTCGAAAAACATGATTAATACCCCGCTCGGTGACGCTGCTGAAGATGAAGTGGGAGCAGCTGGCTCAGGCAGCGTAGGCACGCAGGGAGAGGTGGGAGGGGGGACGGAGGCGAGCGCAGCGGAGCACAGAGGGCAAAGAGTAGGACACGCTGGCAGCTCGGGGAGAGGAAGGCAAGGCAAGGGCAATACGGGCCACCATAGGCACGGGGACCCCCACCCTCCGTCGTTCTCCCTGCTAACGCAGATTCCTTTTTTTTTTCTTGGCTTTTTTTCCCATCCTAGTTTAGCAGTTCAGTCATCTGCCCCCATTCTCTCCACATGCTGTTTGTATACACGGGCACATATGTACGCGATACACGACAGCCCTTTTGAATTGCGTCCATGAAAGTGGAAGTCTGAAAAAAGGCAACTGAGTGAGTTGCAATTCAGTTAAACTGCAAATAAAGCAGTTCACAACCTTGGTGTGTTTGGCTAGTGGTATGCTAAGGAATAACCTCAAAAATGTATGAGGCAATCCATGTGCGTGTCATGTTTTTATAGAAAAAGTTAATATTCAGTACAGTGTCCCCTGTTGAGCGGAACCTGTTCCAGTGGAAACAGTTGAAAACTTTTGAAACACGGTACAGAACACATAAGTTATTGGGTCTGCTCTGTTGTGTAAGTAAACATGTCGAGGGGTGGGCTACTTTTTCATGGTTCAGGGGCCCCAACCCTCCCCTCACACAATTAACTTTTCCAGTGTAATGAGATGATTGATATGCTGGAAGTGTGTGCTTTAAGGAGATATTAATCATTCCCTCTGGTAATTTTAATCATGCGTTCCATCATCCCCAGCTGCTGAGGATCACCTTCCTAGCAAACAAAGGGCGGCCACGCCACTTGCATAGTCATTCTGTTCTAGTTTAACTTTATTTTATGCTGGTTCCTCCCATCTGTTCGCACAAGCCTCCACAGCCCACGTTGCACGTTGACAAGCTGGGGAAGCAGTGTGTGGGTGGGTGATTGTACAAGTGTGTGTGTGTGTGTGCGCATGTATGTGTGTAAACTTTAGAAACACAGGCATCTTTGAAATGGTAAATCTAATCCTCCAGGTCCGTGACTAGTTGGTACACGGCCACCAGCCACCTCCACCAACACGTACAGTAATGCATACAAACAGTGGGCACGTATACACACACTTAACTTCTCACATACACACACACAAAACCATTGAGACACACACATACTGACGAACACACAGAGACGTAGCTGATACAAGGGAACATATACAAGCACAAGCATATACAACATGGTGTGGGCAATATGTCAGAGCAAAGCATAATTTTTGCATTTGAAACAGTCACTATTATTGGAAGTATGAGAAAATGACACAGAGACGTAGCTGATACAAGGGAACATATACAAGCACAAGCATATACAACATGGTGTGGGCAATATGTCAGAGCAAAGCATAATTTTTGCATTTGAAACAGTCACTATTATTGGAAGTATGAGGAAATGCTGCAGGGAAATGTGTTAAATGACAAACTACCCCGCCCCCCCCCCCCCCAAACCCCCCCCCCCCCCCCCCCCCACACACACACACATACCTTGAAAGTCAAAGACACACATATATGTACAGTATATATTCCCCAAACACTGATTAGTCCATGTTGAGCGCCTCCATTGTGCTGTACTGTACCTCTGGAAAAACCTTGTTGTTTCATGTTTTTACCCAAGGCTATGCCAGATTTGGAAGGCTATTCCCCAATCAAAGGCTTTTCTCCATATTCAGCTGCTGTATTGTCATAGTCAAGGCCACAGGGACGCTAGTGTTGACCCAGCAGTGCTTTCAAACACAAAACAGTCCGTACAAAAGCAATAACTATTCCTTCTCAAAGGTCAAATCAGTTACTTTAAATTTGAAAAATTATGAATAACACTGAATTATAGGACCACAAAGAAAAAAAAACATGAAAAGTCAGTGGATCATGTTGGTCATGGATCTTTTATTATTGATCTTATAGTTTTCCTTAACCACAACCATGCAACTTTGTTTTTATACATGGGGCAATGGAGTAAACATAGTATCCAAATGGTTACATTAAAAAAAGCTAGCTGTGGTAAAGCCAGTGACAGCTCAGAACTTTTACTTGACAAGAGTTGTAAACGCACACTTAATCATTTACAATTTAATGACATCCAGCCAACAGATATTCCATCATAAATGCAGAAATGTTTGAAAGTTATTGGAGGGGGCTTGTCTGGTTGTGCTCAGATTAGCATTGCTTGCGTGCAGTCAGAGGCCAATGCAAAGTAGCTAGGTTAATCCCCGGGACGAGTTGATAGGATACATCCCTAAATGCACTGAGCCTCGCTGCTTCTAAAACCCATTAATTGTGCCGAATATGAAAAAAAAGTAATTTAATTCAACATCAAGTCCAGCCTCATCTGTTATCTGTGGCACACTTCTGCCGAGTACATAAAGGTAATAGAGGTTTTCAGGGTCTATTCCCCACTTATTTTCTAATAATGATGAATGAATATGCCGGGAAGTGACATCTGTTTAGACATTTAGCCACCGTAAAGGCATTTATTTGCAACTTTTCAATAAATCCAGGAAATCCTTCTTCACTTTGAGGACATCTGACAAGTTAAGTCTGTTTTTGTGAACACAAGCTAAAACAAAATTTCTACTAGATTTCTAAAGAGTCTTTGAGATTAGATTCATGCAAGTAAAACAAACAATATTGATTATGTAAAGTAGGCTCCTGAAACAACAACTATTAGAGCTGGGTCTCTCTATATACACAAAACATTTATTAAATGATTAAATTCTCACTTAACAAAGCGTCTTCCTTCAACTTTGCTATGCTTTGCCAGCAGCTTAACCTGCCACAGTCTCGCAAATGTTTGTGAACAGATGTTCTTAGTAATCCTCAAAGATTAATATTAGAGTTTTATGAGTCCAAAATGAACAAGAGGTTCATTATGTAACAAAACCTCAAACCTGGCAGGTGTGATTTCACACAGAGCCTTACAGTGGTATCGCCAAAGCAGTGTTTTATTTTTAAACAAGTGAATTGGTTTGGTTCTACTTCCATTCAGAAGCATTTGACATTTTATTTTGACTTCATACTTATCACCAGTATGAATAGTGTTGATTGAGCGAAGCACCTTACGGCAACTATTTTGTGAGGGTGCTTAAAAAGAAAACATTACGACTGCTGGCTGGCCCTCATTATTTCCACCTTGCTTTACCCTGGCACTCTCGCTCCACTGAATGACTAAAAGACAATTAATCCTAATAATCAGGGCCTTAGCCATCATTCCTCATTCTGGCAGGCCTCTTTTTCCATAGGGGCACGGAGGGAGTGCCCGAGCCATGGATCTCTGCTGCACAGATGAACCTCTTACAGATGTTGAGTAAGCGGCGAGGTTAATCGCTTAGCCATCGCATTGCCTTCACACCCAACTAAAAGGCAAACACGAAGATGGCATTTTTATCATGTAATGTCTATCGCTTGATGCGAGACTGACATGAACGTGGTACACGTTAGCCGAAGTATTGTGAGATTTTAATAATAGAAAGATCTGTATGTGGGCGTCTGTTAAAGGCAACGAGCCAACATGTAGGCAACATGGTAATTTTAGCCTAAGATAACAGGATCAACGCTGCACAAACACACATTATATATATATATATCGTGAGAAATCACAGCAGGAAGGGTGTGATGTATTTTCCAAATGTTTGTTGAACACTAGTATGCGTGAGCAGAGGTGGTGCTATGGCCGAGGCTGTTATGGCACGGACAGGAGGCCGAGGCAAAACAAGCAGATGCTGAGGGGCTGCTTCAGATGTAGAATCAGCAAATCACGGTCACCATGAAGCAATTATGGCGGGCTCTAAAAAATAGCACACTGTCTTCTCACAGCGTCTCAGCAGCACTCACAGCAACCCACACAACAAGCTTATTAGGCCAACACATCCTCTCTCTCCGATATAGGGTGGAGGAATTAAGGCAACAGCACCTGGTTCCTGAGAGCCATCCATCCTGCCATATACAGCTGGCCATGCCGAGGTTATGCATTATCTTCTTTAAAAGCGTGAAATGTGGCCACCCTGCTCAATTTTAAGCTACACCTCTCTTTTTCCAGAGTGCTATGTGAGGGGCAGGCATATTAATCACGCTCACAGCCACTAATGCTCACAATCAGTCAACACAGTTGGCCAGGCCCTCCATCTCTGGTGACAGTGAGGTTTGTCCTGAGGCCTGCTGATTTGTCCTGCTATGTGTGCCTCTAGGACAAAATACACAGCACGGGCAGGCTTTTAGCCCGTAATACCCCTACAACATATCGTTTTCAAAATTATATGATTAATGTAAATCAAATATTGTTTTTTTTTAAGAGTAGGTCTATTAGAACAGACATAGACATGTCATGCCATGTTATGATGGTAATAATGTTTTTTATTGCTCAAAAATATCAACATACAAATAAAACAAAACACAATTCTAAGGGCACATTCAGTTTGGGCAAGAGTAATTTTCTTATTGAAGTGATTTTCTACCATATGAATACAACATATGTCAAATAGTCAAGTTTTGAGAAACAAACAGCTGGCTAGTTCAACCGAGAGGAAACTGCCTACTGAGCAAGAATGATCTCTCCCTGAGTGTCATCCGCCAGCAGCATGAGGCAGAGCCAGCATGTTTGGATTCCGCGTGCTGGTGCAACACGAATATAGCTCCTCTTGTCAACTTCAAGCTGACAAGTGCAACGCTGACACAAATTAATACAAAACCTGCGCAATTAATTTCATCCTGAGCTCCCGATTACAAAAACAAATAAATGAACTAGCAGATTCGTGTGACGAGTGCAGTCATGTAGCTGTGCGTGATGTGTCGGTATGTAAATATCCACGTGTGTGCGCACTTGCTTACGCAAGTCTCGGGGTGCACGTTCTTTGAGTTTTTTTTTTCTTTTTCCCATTGCTCAAAAAAGAAATGCTAATTATTGGGCTTCAGGTAGCGTAAAATGTACAGCTGTGGTGACTGTCAGTGCTCGGTGGACTATTGAGCTGGTGCACAACTTGACAGTGGGTGGTGTCTCCAGCTTTCAATCCCGAGAATCGCCCAGTGGCGCTGCCGTTCCATGCCAACGTCAAACAGCAGGTTGCTTTTGAAGAGCGAGGAATCTATTACTATACACGCAACATTTTATCTTGTTGATGGTCTAGAAAAAGAGTCTAAAACGAGCCTTAAGGTTGACCCCCTTCATTCATGCAAGTAAGAGTTTGCCTCTGGGTGTCAGTGTATTGTTTAGCGGGTAGTTAGAATCTCCTTGATCCTCAACGTGCTCACACGTTAAGGTTGAGCTTTTACGTGTGCGTTCTACATCACCTCACCTTCCGTGGTCATCTCCAGATGGCAGCCACAGTCCGTGCACAGTCCGTGCACAGCGCTTATAAGTCAACAGCTGTCTGCTGTATTCACCTGCACTCCACCACTTGGGTTTAGCACGTCAAGTCAAGGCTATTTGTTAATAAAAACATTTGTTTACGCTTCATACTGACATGGAGCCAGATTGTTTTTTTTTCTGAACAAACACTATGGACCAACTTGGTGTCAACTTTGATTACTTCATTTCTGAGCAACTACAGATGTTTGAGTCTTCACTCAGGGGGATTGCCCGTGCCTGAACTGACAGCAGTTGGAGCCATGTGCTGTCACACGGTAGTGTGGTTTCACACTGAGTATCATTAAAAGGATGTTTGTAGCTGTGTATTTTATCAAATAATTAGTATTTCATAATAAGGGTCTAAGTGTTTTTGTAGAGGGAATAATAATTCTCTCGATTGATTGACTAATAACCAACGTTTAATAATGCTGTAGTTATTATTGGATACTAGGCTGCATTTTACTTCAAACTTTTAACAGCATTAACACATTTGGGTTTTGATATAATAACACTTCCTCTTTATATCGAGAAAATAACATCTAACAATGACATATGACATATGACATGAATAACCTACGAAAAGTATTCGCTGTTTTGTAATAATGATACAGGGTTGTAATAAGGGTTGATTCTTTCAAGATGTGCATTGACAACATTAACTAGCCTTTTCTCTGCTCCTGCACCGGACCCAGCAACAATCTTTGCCCTTGAGGAGCAGGGTGGACATTTAATGCTGTGTGAAAGCTCTAGAAAAAAAAAAAAAAAGTATTGTCCTTCTGGGTCAGCTTTCTAGACTCCCTTGTTAATTTAAAAAGACCTCTGACATTATGCATTGTGCCAGTGCCTTAGTGTTCATATAGCGTTCTATATCACTGTGTCATTGAGGGAATTAATAAACAATGTACAATTCTGCGAAAGATATATGAAAAAAAAAGTTACGTTTTACACATTTTTATTGTTCGCAAAGTTCACAGTTCACTGCAGACATGCAATTGATCGTGTATACTTGAGTTACACAGAGTCACACATGTGGGGTCAAAGTGCATAGCAGGGAGATGTTAAGGGAAAAAAAAAGAAATAATGTAAAACATAGCATAAAGTGAGCTTGAAACTCACTTGGCTGATTTTGTCACCCAAGGGGGAGCTAACACTAAAATGCTCTTTGACCATGAAATGGCCCTGCACAGTAATGGTAGTTAATGGCTATATGGTGGCTGATGCTGAGAAGGAGGCAGACCTAACTGCGTCATCCTGCTTGCTCCTGTAGGTCCTATACAATGAATTAGACATTTCAGTGGTATATTCAGGAGACTTTCTGTGTCAGAACATGAGAAACTGCAAACACAACTATGATATGTTCCAGGACAACAGTGGAAACTATGGAAACGGGAGAATCATGTATAATACAAAGTAGCATATGTGGTGTGACTACATTGTATGCTTTCCTTCATGTTGACAGGAAAAAGATCACCAACAATGCCACAATTCAATTTAATTCCATAACTTCACATTTTCTCAGTTTCTATGACTAATTTAAAGGATAATAAAAAGGTTTAACTGACATAAAAAAAACATAGTTTTATATTTGTCAGAATGTTTAAAATAACACTCACCCCAGATGTGGGTGTGCAGTTATGTCAAAGGAAATTTGAATGAGGAGACCTTTCTAAAAAATAGCCTTTATTTTATCCTTTGACTGGTTGCTGCAGTACAGTTGATGCAACTCATTACTCGTGTCGAGCTATGCAATGACCTGGAGTGCTTCTGAAAGACTTATTGCCCCCATCACTGCAAGGTTTCGGCTGGTGATCTCCAGCTGAAATCTATAAAGAGCAAAGCCCAGGGCAAGATGTGGATATCAAGACCTCAACAAAGCAATGGAATATCATAGGCCAACCGTGGTCAGTTGAGGTCACCATCTGAAAGCCATCTGGAACTATAACATTTGACAGGCCAGAGGTAATGCATGCACTGTAGCCTAAAAGTGTCTTTCTCTAAAGGTCATTATTGAGAGACAAGACATTACATCATGGGACCTCACCTCCTTGTCATTGATAACCTGATGCTTTGCTTCTTTATTAAATGTACCATATATTTATTCATAATTTGCAAAGCAAATGGCAAATGTAACAATTAGAAAATACAAGAAACCCAAATGTAATGATAAACAGAACTTAACTTAAAAAGGAAGTACAGCGCCCACCTTTAACACATTATTTTCCTGACATTTTTGGCAATGTATTGAACAATAAAAATCTGGTACACAGTTATGCATTTTTTTTCACTTGAGACCAGAAGAATATTAATGATAAGACACAGACAGTTTTAAAATACACTTACATTGGCCATAACAATGAGTTAAAATGTGTATCTCAGTATGTGTCTGAGATTAGTTCTAAGGGGCCCAAAATTCATGTATCTACATACATGTGCACATATGTGCCCAGGAAGGAAAACATTTATTAATTAAACTAAAAATATATTTAACTCCCATAGTGATGATTTAAGACTCATAAAGTATGATGTAGAGATTCTGGCGCAATTTTATCAGATTTGACGGTGAATCATAAGGAACTGAGTCACCAGCTGCAGCACAGACAGTGAGGAAAGACAGAGACATCTGAGAGTTAAGCTGCAAACCTCTTCTGACAAACCTTGTCTGAGAAAGCTTTAGTGGACACTTTGACAAGTGAAATATGGGGTCAACTATCAGTCATTCGTCAATGAACTCATACTGTCATCATCTGAATTTTTAGCACTAGGCAATATTAACCTTCGTAACCCCGAGGCGCATAGACAGCTTGGCACTGCCTAAGACTGACAGGCACAGTATCAAACTAACTGTTGGGTGTCACTTTAATAAATGCTTTCAGTCACATAAAGCCAGGGATGAAATGGTACCAGCATGGTGATGGGCATTTGAAGAGCTCCTCGCGAAAGTCTTATCCTGGCTCCTTCACCCTCACACTTTGGCAACAGTGTGGGGACTCTCTACAAACATAAAATTTAACGACTGTTTTGTGAGGATATAGGAAAACCAACATTTGTCCCGTACGCTGCATGTCCTCTGTGCCCAAATAAATGCTTCTGCCAAGTGAAGCTGCCAGGGGGCCATGCCAAAGCTCAGGGCTGTTTAATCTAATTGTTATGATCCAAATGAGTAGACAGGACAATGGGGCCTGAACGTATCGAGGGAACCTCTGTGACCTGCGCTGATCTCAAAGTTCACTGGCCTTAAGTACGTCTGAGATAAAGTTACAGCCACTAGTAGACGGGTGATATCCGCTTACTGCCACAGCCTTGTGGGAACTTACTTTGGTTGCCACAAGGACCTGTGACTTCTAATGCTATAAAATATTAACTAACATTCATTATCAGTAGGGTTGTAGTAGGAGAGTAAATGATAACTTTATCATGTTGGCAATCTTTGTAAAATGACCACAGAGAGAGCACTGTGTTATAAACAAAATGGCTGGACTCTTTTTTTTGCGTTAAGCGCGAGGATAATCTCTTTTGGTAAATTACTCCTTTTGAAGAGATAAATCGAGCCATTTTCCCTGCCCTCGCATTCTGGTGAAAAGATAGAGTGGACTCAGTGGAAGTAGCATACAGTGATATGCGAGCCATACGCGCATCCTTTCTCACAGGAGCAACACTGCAACAGAGAGAATCAACGGCTTTCTACTGAAGCGAAGAATGAGATCACCGGGCTTTTTGTGCAAGGTCAACATAGAGGCAAGACGCATCGTGTTTAAAATTCAGTCCTATCCTCCCCGAGTACTTGTGCCGGCCAGGGAACCTGCTTTGCTATTATGCAAAGAGGCAGTGGGCTTAAAGTAAATATGTAATCTTAATGAATGCTGAGATCTGTGGAGGTGGGAGCGAGGGGAGTCCAAGTCAAGTAGAAAAGGGTCAGGAACACAGGGTGAATCATCCTGCAGGTCAACAAGACACAACAAGTTCGCTCTATCCCAATGTGTAGCTGAATGTTTACAGTGAGCAGTATTCAAAAAGTGTTCTGGCATCTGATGTTGTTTTATTGCAATACAAGCAGTGGGGTCCAGAAATGTTATTTTTCAGAAAAGGAATTTGTTGGAACTGGTTTCATGTACAATGTAAGCAAATGAAACCTATTTATAATCACAATAATAGAGGAACATTTTTACCACTAAATTGAGACTTTTCAACATTACGGTCATATGTGCTATTAAAAAAAGCCTACTTTCATTGTTCCATTTGCCTTATACATTGTGACCTATGTCACTGGCCCCAGCTTATCTCTGATGCATCAATTTAAAACGAAAGGACAGCCATTAGATGACATGTCACACAATATAGGGGTCTTGTTCTGGCCCTGTGCCTGCTGGCTGTGTCCTTTGCTTTGCCCACTTTGCTCTGTGAGACTGCCAGGACATTGAGCCTGACACATCAGAACTGCTGCTCTCTTGGTGCCCTCTTTCATTTGCACTATCACAGAGTCAAAGCCTGCGGAGATGAAGCTGTCCAGAGGCTGAGCCCTGCTGGGTTTGACTGGGCCAAGATCCGATCAGGCTTCGAGGAGAGGGTCATCCTCTTCCCCGACTTCTGCTTGCTATGATCTCTGAACCGTTTCTAAAAAGGCCTCTGACTTGATTTGGGTGGACAGTCCCCCTTGAAAGCTGCCTTTGGTTCGGCTTCTGTAGCCTGGAATGGGAGGAGCAGGGTCAGGCGACACACAGGCAGCAGGAAGCTCAAGCAACGGCAATGTGAGGGAGAAAGAAAAAAACAACAACCACCCAGAGCTGATAGCCATGCTCCAGGTGCAGATGGCACTCTGTTTTATGCTTGGCCTCAATGGATTATGTCAGCCAAGCTACTGGAGGCAAATATAATGGAGAGATCGCAAAAAAACACTGTCAACCAAAATTTCAAAGATTCATTAACAAAGGTCATTTCCATGACAGAAAATGCCTAATAAATGGCCAAGACCCTTGAAGTCACCAATAAGATAAAAGCAGACTGAATTAAAAAAGACTTGGAATGAGCACAGCGATTGTAGTTTTGAAATCTTGCTTTGTACAGTAAATTTGATTTGTGGAGAAAAGTCTCATTTTCATTAAATTGAAGCAATTTACAACCGTTTTAAAAATGTTTCACATTTTTACATCTATGATTTGAAATACATGCACACCTTCCAGACTAAAGAAATAACTTTTCCTCAATACATATTTACCTTAGTAATTCTTCTATCTGTCATGTACAGGACAGCGCATTTGCTGTCAGGGCTTTGAGGCTCTGGAAGGATCTGTCTGTGGAAATCAGACTGGCCGAGGCAGTGACATCTTTTAAATCCCTCCCTGAAAGGTTCTTAAATTTTAAAGTCTATGCCAATATTCGTTTGAGTTTTACTTTATTGTATTTGTCTTTGTATTCAGTTCAAATGACTTAAAAAATACATCTTTGCTTGATTTGCGTTCTAACAACGTATTTTTGCCTGTATGAAAAACGTACGCATGTAAAGCCTGTAGAGCTTTCAGTAACTTGAGTTTTGTATAGTGGGTTAGAAAGAAATATTATTACTTTTCATTAATTTTTTTAGTGCACACTGCGATGATATGATTAACCCAGACACTGCCCCTAAGGAGCCTGGGCAGCAGCAACCCTGAAAACCAGTAATGGTCAGAGGTCAGTAAAGGGCTACCAAAGATCCAAGTCCCATCCTATTGTGTGACATGTTTCCTTCGCCTGCTCGCCCCAAAGGCTCAGCGTCAGTGTTAACACTTCAAACATTCAATATCTTCACAAAACACAAAGGACACAACTGCTTGCCATCCACATCATTTCTTCCAGGGACAGAGATATGGATCCTTCACAAAGGTCACTGCCAGCTGAAGTTCCAATGATTAAGCAAAGCTTTGTTGTTTGACTTTTTTCCTGTGGCAATATCTACTTTTAGGTGCAAATTGTTTGAATGTTATAAAATAAAAGTGAGTCATATTTTATATGTCACATTTAAATTGGAATGCTCAGGCAGTTTAGTCAGATAACGATTTCATAATTTGAAGATTAATGATCAAAATCAAATGTCAATGAGGAAAAAAATATATATTCTGGGAGATTTCAAAAAAATATACACCTTCCCAGGGATTGCCTTTTTGACCATAGTGCATACCCAAACATATGGTTTTAATTCTGCTTGTGATGAGGAGTAAAAATACTGCAGCAATGATTCAAACAGTAATGATAAAAATGCAGAAGGCAGTTTGAGTTGGTGACTGTAGCACACCTACATATTATGTTCCTTGACTTCGTTTTTTCCTATAAGGGTGATAGCTTCTTCGGGAACCTTGTCACTCTTGAATGTATGAACACTGTGCCTGCAAGCAGTATAGATACTGTAGCTCGGCTGCCACTGAAGCTACTTACACAACTTGCTCCCGAATTAGTCAAAAGACAGCACCGTTATCACACAAGTGAATCTACCGTGTACCCTGTAACACATTTATGGAATCATGCACCAGAACACAGATAATGTTGTCGACTAATCTCACAATACAGGATCCAATTTCGACCAGGCACATGTGACCCAAAAGCATCAATCTGGTTAGTGTTCCGTTTTTAGTCTGCGGCTGTAAAATACTGAGTGTAACTCAAAAGGGATCTTCACTTTCCCCCGGAGTGTGTGCCTGCTCCAAGGTGGCGATAAAACACCTTATTTTATGGGTCGCTGATTACTCGCTGTACCCAGATGTGTGTGAAACCAATCTTAGCCAGCACAAAACTAGAGGACCCTCCATTTCTACAGTATCCCTCAATTTTGCATTTATTTTCTATTCTCCACAACAACCACACACATGGGGAAAGAAAAATCTCACATTAAGTGTGGCAGATAAATATATAATTGTTTGTTCAAAAGTGCTTTGCACAGTATTAGACCTAGCGATTGCTGCATCAAGAAGAATGCACCGCAGGCAGTCTCTTGAGGAAAGGTCTCATTTTCTGCCTCCTGCCGTGAAATATTCAGTCCGGCCTGAAATAATATGGGACTCATTTCAAGGCTTAGCACTTTTCAAATATGCTGGCAATAATGGACAGGGCATCAAATGAAGCACAGCTTCTCATAGCAAGGGGAGCAGAGGTTTTGAAACCACAGCCAGGGTTTCACATAACACCATGGACAGCCGAAGTGCTGTCTACATGTACAGTGTGTACAGTGATAAGTTATAAACGGGTTGAGCCTATGAATTCTTGCCAATCCGAGAGACCCCAATCAAATATGGGGATTATTTGGTTCTTGATCAAAAAACTCTACAAATATAAATCCTGATATTTTTTTCTAAAAACTTTAGTTTGGCTACTGCCAAGTGCTGAATTATATTTCCATATTTTTCAGCTTTTTTTTGCATATCATCAGGGGAATCTGAATTTCATTCAGCCTCAGAGAGAAAAGAGAGGGAAAATCAAGGGTGCGCCATAAATGCAGAGAGATGGAGTGCAGAAGAATGTTATAGGAGGGGGCTTTGGTGAAAGGATTCAAGGATTTAACAATCCCACATCCTCTCAGGCTGTCCTTCATCTCTAATAATCAAGCTTGGCCACAGAATATCCCCCTGGATGGGGAAAAAAAAACATGTTGCCTGTCTGCCTCTCACTCATCTTTAGACTGCCAGTCTTGGGTCTTCCTCTTGAAGTCTTCTGTCACATTTATGGCTTCAAACACTAAGCACAGCCTTCTTTTAACTGACTGCCATGTCTTTAAAGCTAGATATCTTTTTGTACTACATTAGCATGAGATGAAGGGCAGTGTGTCTGATGCAAAGGAAGCCCTGAGATGCCTCGACCAAAGGCACTATGAACTTGTTTGTTGCTTTACACCAAAGGCCAATGACACAAACCAACCAGATTTAGCTCAGGTGCAATATGTGTCTATAACGTGTGTATAATGTGTGTGTGTAAATTCCACAGTGGTATTGAATAACCATTGCTCCTTCTTCGAGCTATTTGAATTTACCGTATGTACTGTTGAATGAATGTGTGTCATTTCTCACAGACTGAGGTCAAACTCAGCTTGGTTTGAGAAACGGTGGATGCACATCGATCCATTTGTTATATTTTACCCCACAGTAATAACAACATGTGTTGCAGTATATGCACAGTGTAAAACCCACATTTTTGGAGAAAGCTGCTGTGTGCTTGTGTGCACAATGCCAAATGAATTATTCTACAGGTGAAATGGACACATTATAGACTACGAGCTACAGATGTGTCTTCATACATTGAAACTTTTTCTTAAAAAAAACTAAAACAAGATGAACATATATATTTATATGTATATTTCAATAAGTTTGTATGGTTAACATTTTAAAAAGAGCATGTATATTCCTTGGATGCTCCGGAGGCAGCCGTGTCTGAGAGCGGAACTAAAAGCGAGAGCGCCTGAAAAACCGGAACGTCCACTGAGTGGCGCCGCAGCCCACAACTTCCTGCCCGCCGTGTTGGGTTGCAGTTAGGAGGGCCCCGTTCGGTCCGCGACTTTTTCTAAGATAAGATTACAGGTAGGTGCACGCCACGGACCGTTTCACTATAGATATACACACGAAACATAAAACAAAAAAGAGTGGGACCCAGCACTTGTTGGCTTCAATCGATTCCCCGTGATCATGTTCAGCACCTTTCCCTCTACTGAGCGACCTGTAGCCTGTGGGCAGTGAACACTGTCCGGGTGGTGTTTCTGCCTATTGGCGTCTTGCGTGTGTCTCAGCAATGTACACCTGCCTGCTCATATTTTCAATGGCGTTCCTTTTTTTATGGTCATCTATTTTACAGCAATTTTGCCTTTCTAAAATGCTACTGTGTACTGCAGATACGCGTTTATAGCGTTAATGCACTTTAATCTATTTGACACTAAATGTATGTCTTGTAGTGCAAACATTGACAGATTTTCCCACTGTTTTGTTTATATTGGTGCGTGGTTTCTCTGGTTAACCACAATTGTGAAACATCAAATTCCAGAATAGAGTGCATCATTGCTATCTGATTGTGATCCACATCATACAGGGAAAGTGTACTGATCCAAGTCGAGGAGGAACTAGAGGATTTCCTTGCTGGGGCTTCTTTATGTTGCACGTGGGGAACCGCCTGTAAAAGACGAAGAATGTGTGTTCAATGTCTTAAGAAATGCTGAGATGCAAGGTGAAATTTCTCTGAAACAGGCCAATCAAAGTCTTTATGTTCGGACAGGGTTTTTTGCTCAGGGTTCCACTGAGAAAGCCCAATGCAAAGTTGGCCTACAGCCAACTAAGATGGATTCAAGGATGGAACCCAAACAGATGGGAGATAGTATAAAGGTGGATACAAGGTCAAGCTTAGCTTTAGTGATAAAGCTGTGGGCAGTGCTCACAGCACTGTTTTAAAAGTTGACTTAAGAAAACAGATTGTGTGGTCAGAAGAAACTCTTAAAGACCACATTGGTCATTTTTTTTCTTTCCCAGGCTTCTTTTGTCTAGATTGCCACAGGCAGAAGCAGCAGACACCAAATGGTCAAAAAATGGTTATCATTATGTTTGTCTGGAAATCAGCAGAATGGGGGTGTTGATTTGCAGCAGGTGGGCTTTTCCTTTGTCCCCCCCCCCTTTTTTTTGTTCTAACCCAGATTTTTATGTTTAACAGGCGCACAGCTGATCCGGCCCCCAGTGCACAATTGAGACGGAAGAGGTTAAAGCACTCTGAACGCATGGAACCATATTGCAGGTAATTAATATGTCAGCTCAATGATGAACTTCGTCAATACATCTATCACCACACTTAACTTGAAACTGGAGTAGCACATGTGGGATGCTGCACAGAGCACAGACTGAGAGTACATTTGTCCATTAGTAAACACTTCATAGCATGTGTTGTGATTGGTGAGGTAGTGGGGCTCCTCTCCGTCCAGTTGCAGTCATTTTCGCCCATCACCTCCTCATCGCTGTAAAAACACTTGCTGTGGTTTGGTAGATTAACAGAGAGCCCCCTAATGGAGTAATTACACTGAGCCAAACATCTATTTTTCACCTGTGCTCTGCCATTATTCTCTGTCCCCTATCCACTCCATTGGAAGTCACTTACTCTCCTACCAATGAGTTATCATTGACTGCCATTTAGACGTTCTGGAGCAATTTGTCTTACTGAGGCCATGCGCTGGTCTCATTGCAAAGAACAATCACTCTCCCTCCAATATATAAAACATTCATGGGGAAAAGGAAGGGAAAATGCTCCACAAACAGATAGTGGAGAGTGGCTAATAGATACTATAAAGGTGACAGACAAGGAAAATAATGTAGTAGATTACTGGGGCAGGAACAAGCCTGCACAACCAGTACAAAAGCTTTAGGGACTTTATCACTGGAAAAAAAAATCCCTCACCAGACAAATGGGTTGTATGGCAGCTTTTGGTGGTGGTAATTGCTGTTGTTGCAAACAAAGTATGTCTCAATTTAAATGTAACTTCTCTATGATTAAATTGCCATCATACCTTATTATGTATTTTACCTATTATCACATTGTTAAGGTTTTGACTGAGATTTCATTTTAATATTTGTATAACTCTTTGTGGTTGTCTGACCACAAGGTACTTGCTTCTTTTTCTCCTGGTTTTACAGATATTGATGAGATGTTTCTATGTAAAGATGCCCCCATTTTTTGTTTTACCTATTTAAGTAATAGTTGGAGAATAATATTCCAAAAATCACATTTTAGTTGTTAGCTTTACACCTTTTTGTCTTTTAAGCCTTGGCATATTTTTATCTTGCTTTGTGTTATAGCTGATTTATTATTCAGATATGAATCGGATATGAATTGTTGTGCACAGTCCAACACAGAGCTCACTTGGTCTCACCACAAAGGGTTAATCAAATTCCTAACTGAGTGTTTTGTTAGATTAGTCCTTCTTCGACTGCTTAACACAATGACAAATAACCATTATTCTCTTTCTTGCTCTGATAATCAGGACAACTTAAACATTTCTTACTAGCACAAGTGAAACCATTAATCCTCACTGATAATGCTGATAAGTGGGGACTTTGGAGTAATGGCCCTGTCACCTTAAAAAAAAGAGAGAACATTTGTACAATTAAAACAAGATCCTTATTATATTTTATGCCTTCCATCTCTTTGTGTCATCAGGTGGTGTCTTTAAGTGGTAATAGACTATGGACTGAATTTGTATTCATTATATTGTTTTATGAAGATGTCCCCTATATTAAAAAAGCATCAGGGTATGTAGTCACAGGCAGTAGAAGGGATGTTGTGCTCAGGAGAGAAAATGTAATGTTTAAGGCTGTTTGTCTTGAACCCTGGTGTGCATGGTATCACCATGTTCAAAATATTTCCCTTTCTTTGTTCTGTCATATAATTTGGTTATATTTGTTCACGTCATATTTTCTTGCAAATATATTTTTAACTAATGAAAAGACAGCCACCTAATTTTGTTGTACAGTATCTGCGCATTTTCCAGCTAAAATATTGGACATTTCATATGTTTAGATTCTCGAATAGGTTAACTAACTGTTTGCTTTGTCTTACATTGTCCTGATGCAGGCTATACAAAAGACAGTTCTTTAATAAAACGATGAGCAGATAATGGATATTGAGGATTGCAGCCCCGTTTTCTCCGATCTGCATCAGACTTACCACATGAAATTGCATCTGCTCCCATAAAGCCTCTTAGGTGTAAGGAGTTGTCACAGTAAATTTGAAAAGCTCAAGATTGCATTTAAGGTGAGAGTTGTAAACTGCAACTGATAGGTGTTGTATGCAGTTACATGACACTGATCGTTTCTGTGATACTGTGGAAACCATTCACTCACTATGTATCCCAGCTATTATCAAACATATAGTGTGTGTTATGCCATATTCAGCACTGACACATCCTTGCGTTGTGGTTGCATTCAATCTAACAACCGTGTGTCTGTTGTTGTGTCACATTGTCTAACTCGCCCTGTACCTTTTGAATACTTTTAATGTGCATCAGAAACTTGATGATTGATTTTCAAATATGAGTTAACCACCAGTGCCCCACGGAGAGATTGAAAAATGTAATTGAAATTCTCTCAAATTAATCGTCTTCTCTGTCATATGTTCTATTTGTCAAATGGTTGTCTCCCGCACTAATCAGGCGTTGATGTAGCTGTGTAGAGCTGTTACTCTAAAACTGCCTGGATTGTAATAAACAGACATAATTGAGTTTTTGATTGACTATGATCTTTAGATTATTTGCTAATTTTCCTTTATGATTTGAGGTATCTTGACATTGAAGGAAACAAAGGCGTGTTAATTGCATTGTACATTTGTACAGGTTATATTTTTAGCTCAATCGTCATTTTGTGATCTTAACTTTGTGCACAATTACATTCTTTTGGATGTTGACGATTCTTTATGATGATAGGATGTAGACATGCCTAGTTAATTGCTCAAGGCTGCTCAAGTTTGAAAAATGTATGTATGAGTTTTTTCTTGTTTTGTTAAGCACATTGACTTAAACAGGGCATTTGCTGAATGTCAAAGTAGAACTTATTTGCCTGTTGAGGGCTCGACCTCACCATATACTGTAAATAGCCCTGAGATAATAAATGTTGTTGTTCTGTGCTGTACATATAACATTGAATTGATCAGTGCACCCAATTTTGAGAAACTTATGGAAAAATACTTTTTTTTTTTACTTACAAGCTTCCTGCTATACTATTCCTTTTTTATTTGTTAACAAAAATAAAGTATTTCATCCTAGAGGCAAATCTCATCAGTTTCTGGCAGCAGCACAGTCTCAGGCTCTAGATACTTAGTATTTCTATGGCTATAGCTCTGTTTTGATCAAAAGGATTCGGGGCCCTGAGTTTCAAATCCCTCAAAGCCCATTTTAGCTACTCTTTGTTTAGCCCATTGGCATTGTGACCCCATGCTTCTGAGACTTTGAACTCAAAGCCTGAAAAAGCCGTATTGGTTCTTTAAACACATTATCAGTGGGCAAGGTTTTAAGAATATCACTAATCATATTAAGGTTTTAGTGCGGTGTGGCGGTGTTGTTAAGCCTTGGGGCCTATTGACCAGCGTATATTTTCTGTGAAATGTAAGATAGTTTATTTGCAGCAAATAGTTTGCAAGTTTATGTTTTTTCCGGAATAAAGCAGCTTAAATCATCCCCACTGCAGTCATTTTATAAAATATGGGTAAGGGTTACACTTAATACCTAATTTTGGAGTTATGCTGGGGTTGGTAGAGGCCTGTGGAAAATAAGTGGGGTTTGACTTCTTGCAGGATCCTCTGTGCAGCTTCTTAATACAGGATTTTCTGTATTCATTTACTCTAATATCACTTATATAACTCTGAAAAACAACCAACAACATTGAAAGTACAACAGTGGCTTTTGCTAAGCCATGGAATGAGCTTCCACTTATTTTCTAAGAGCAAGATCATTCTCAGTGTCCCAATTTTAATCAATAACTTAACATTTTACTTTACTTTGTGTGTCATGTTAAAACTTGTTCCTCCACATCAGTGACCTTGGCTTCAAGTTTAGTGTCAACTGTTAATGCTGTAGTTTAATACATAATTAATGCAATACTGTTAAGAAATTGGCATGGACTGCATACTATTTGAAAGTGAGGTGCAGCACATGTATTATACAAATACTACATAGTGCAAGCAGAAACAAAGAGGTCACCTGCTTAATGGTAAATGATACACTATGAGTGTTTACCAATGTTTTAAACTACATTAATCAAGCAGACTTGTTTTTTCTTCTTCCTAACTTTGCAAAAGTAACAATTGAATTTATTATAAACAGATTGACTTAGTGAAACCAATAGTTTCTTATTTTTTCTCTGTACAATGTTTTTATTAAACCCCATCCATAGCAGTGTGATAAAATATATAAAAACAACCAACCACAACCTTACATAATAATGCACACTTGCATTAGAGCAGTTTGAATAACCATTGTCTTCATCCAAACTAAAAACTCTGAATTTCCTTTGATAATAATTGTTAATTTGGGAAAGACTGTGTGTTCACAAATACATTGATTGACTGTCAAGGTATTTGTGAACACACAGGGAACTTCCAGAATGGACAATTGTAGTAGATTGTTGTAAAAGTAGAGATGCAGATAAAGGAGAAGAAGGTAAAAAACACCCTGTTGTGTGAATCTTTCCAGAAGGCCTTGAACCCTGCCATTCATCCCTTTTACGTCATCAGCTGAGTCTAATTGCCAGAGAGGACAGGATAGCCAGGGCCCAATTGTTCCTTATCCTCTTTGGAGCCTCTGAGGCATGAAAAGCGAGAAGGCCTGCTTTTGATCTTTTTTTTTGTGAGTCCCCCCCCCCCCCCCCCCCCCCCCCCTTTTTGGGGACCCCCCCCCCCCCCCCCCTCATCTCCTACTATCTTTTCCCTCAGAGTGAGACACTCCATTCTCATTGTGCCTCCCTCTTCATCCACGCAAAATAATTATCAAGCTCTGCTTCATCAAATAATGGTGGATATTGGGGGTCATGCTGGGGAGGGCCAGAGGTCTGCAGGGGTGGCCCGGGGACGTGGTGGAGCTCCAAACTCATCTTAGAGGCATGCTCCTTAGCTGTGGCTACCTTTATATACCTTGACCCCGGTTTTCGTTTGCCTGTCCTAATGAGACCCTCTCATGCAGCCAGTGCAATAGAGGTCTCGCAATGGCAGGGTTGGGAGGCCAAAGTACAATGAGACACTGGGCTGTCTTCAGACAAGGGCGCATCTGTGCTATCTTATTAAGCCTTGGAAAAGAGCTCATGCGTCTCAACGTCCCATAGGCACCGGGAGCCGATCTATTGACACCTACTTGTCCTTTGTGATAAACACCTTTCTGCGAGGAGGCGAGCACACCCAAGTTCTTAATAGAAGTAATTCTTGGCAGAGTATTTAGCGAGGCAAAGTGTTTAACTAGGTGCGGGTGGGCACGCGGCGAAGTTCTATAATGATAAAAAATACCTTGGAAGGAGAGAAATGAAAAGGGTGTCAAAGATCAATTTGTCAAAAGAAAAGAACCCTTGTATTTAAAAGTCATATTTAATGCCTACTTTCTCAGTGGATTTCGTTGGTTCACTGGCATGCTAGATTTAGATTTAGCATTTGTGTATTTCGCTGATTTTTAAAAATGTTATTTCTATATTAATGCACAGGTCATTGACCTGGCCATAATCCGTTCCCAAAAATATTCGTTAAAAATATAGCTAGACCTCTCCTGATTTGAAAGAACCAAGTTTGCATGAAAGCAGACTTCCTGTTTGACTAAATAAACAAAAGGGACAGCAGGATGCACTCTTAAGCAAAACAAAATGACAAACTAAAACACAAGTAGACAAAGAAAAACCTTTAAGCAATCATGTTAAGCACGCCTAACATCTGAGAACAGTGTGAGAACAAAGCAGGGCCCCTGTCAGAGCATCGATCCACTCCTGAAGGCACACACATCCACAGCTCTCTGATTGCTCCCCGCCTCTCGCACCTCTCTCCCCCGCGCCTCTAACTCTTCTCTGAGAATGTACTTATCGATCTGGCCCACTTCCTTAGAGTTAACTCGCTGATAAGAACTGACCAAGGGCTTCCAGTGGCCAGTAAGAGTTTGCATCGCTGGTAAGAAGGCAACATAAACAAAAGGAATGTTACTAAGGTCCTGTAGCAATATATATATTGTCAACTGCTTTTGTGTTATTAATCTGCAGACTATAGTCTGGTTTTTACCTGATGCAGCTCGGCAAGAAAATAATGTGACCAAAGAGTGGCTCAACCTAAACTATTAATCCTTGCCTGTTTTTTTTCTCTTTATTTTTCACAGCTTTAAGGTCATTAAGCTGTTAACCATGAAGTCCTTACATTTTGATTGATGGGATGACTTTGGATGATTTCTTTTATTTTATTTATTCTAAAAAAAGCAGATGCAGTTTTTTTATTGTAAGACATCGTATTCATTGCACATTGTGAGGTTAAGACATACAAGTAAGAGTTGCAATTGTCCACAGAGCTTTCTGTTACTTGATGTCTCCTCATAGGCAGTTTGTCCTGAAAAAGCCTGAAAAATACAAGCATAATTGCTACTGTCGTAATACAAAAAGAGTTTAGGTCCATAATTATTTATATGTAGCCATTGTGTTATTATTCTGAATCAAGTGTCCATACTATGAACAGGCTCATCGTTAAACTATACTAGTTTAACCCAGGGGATTTGATTAGCAAATGCACTTGATTTATTAAGAACTGATCATAGTTTTATTGTACTTAAAGGCATCTGTAAAACAGTGAATATAAATGACATAGTTTCGTATTAGCCTCTTATATAATTACTAATTAACTAAGTATACTAACCATTTAATTACTATTGTTGTGTATAAATTGGAACAGCTCAACATACTCCATAGTTCAGTTTATTCTATACCAAGAAAACGTCTACAATGTTATCTCAAATCAGTGTTTCCTTCAAGAAATTGACTTGTGTTTTGTGTATCAGTATGTGTAATTGTGTCTCTAGAGTGTGATTACGTTGTATGTCAGTTTGTGTTTTTTTTTAGTGTGTTGTGTGCTGTCATGTTTCTAGCATTCCATGTGGGAGGGTCTGTTGATAAGTAAGCCATCTGTAGTGTTCCGCCGAACGACATGTTGTAAAGCGAGATTTGAGAGTGTGGAGAGACTTGACTTGACAAATCTTGGCACATAATGAGACAGAAGGGAGTGAAGGCTGAAGTCTGTCCAGAGATAAACAATTAGATTTGTCCCTGAGGTAAAGGCCAGGCGATGCGAGGACTCTCGGACTAACAAAATCAATATGGCTTCCAGTAAGAACACTCAGGGGTAGAGCGATGAAGAGGTTATCATTTATTTCTCGGATTGGGACACATGAACGCGATGAAGAAAAATGGCTTCAGAGCGATTACTAACTCGAAAGCTTCTTGAAAAGCATCTGCTGTTCTATAACCTGTCAAATGTAATTGGTCTAATAAGACACACTAACCCTGATGAACAGGGATACTGCGCCACGCCACGTCTCTAAAGCGGCCAGCTGCGAGACGATCTTAGAGGAGGCAGAATGATTATTTCACACCTCCTGGTAAAACCATAATGGACCATGAGCCATGAGCCCTGGACAGAGTGGGCAGGCCCCTTTCATTGTGTTCCCTCTTATGCTCTGCCTGGACTTGCAGTTGTAACAACATTTTACCGCTGTTCCCAGCCACCATTGCCGGGGCAAGGTGGGTTGCACCCAAGGAGGCCTGTGTCCCAAAATGTGTTCGCAAAGGGATTGAAATAAGACGACAACAAGAGAGGGGTGAAGGGTTTTGGGGGCGGGAGTGGGGAACATCGCAACTTGTGTGCAACTGTTGTCAGGCAGCGAAGTCTCCTGAGACACTGAGTCACTGACCATAAAGGTGCGATTCGGATCCGCGGCCAGCCTGTCGCCTCATCTCCATGGAGACGAGCGATGTGGCACCCCCCCCGGCGGACTTGTCTCTGCCGTGGCCTGGAGCAGCAAGAGCACTTAGGGACATGACCCAGCCATCACCTGGGCTCCAGGGGCCCAGGAGCTACTGCTCACATGACCTTCAACAACCTGCCAGTCTGTCATCTCGGCCCGGGGAATAACACACAGAGAAAATCAGCTTGGGATTTGTGTAAACACATTGTTTACTGGGTCACTGTATCTTTGGAGGAGGCTCTTTGTTCCACCGAGAACAAACTATTGTGAAGAATAATTGTAGACTATACTACACCTTTGCACTTTTTGTATTTCTGATTGGTTTGTCAAACCGAACAAAGATTTGCATTGCTCAGTCTTTTTGAAGCCAAGTGACGACAATGAAAAATGAAATCAAGGTTTGGACATGTTCTGACCCACCTAGTTTTGCAATATTTTGTAGTACAATGTACTGTTGGACCTTTTTTAAGTGTAAATAATGTATCTCTGCATCATGAAATCTGAAAAGATATTAATTAAAGGCGATCTACCTCATAATGTGCACAATAATCTGGTATTTCACTAAAATATAGGGCTGAAACTAATGATTTATCTGCCATTTTTTTCTGACTTCATTTTGGTCAGTTAAATGTCAAAAATAGTAACATTATATATGTATATATATCAATTTCATGATATTATTTGTGAACCACCTGTTCAGTATCAGTTAATAGCTTAAAAAAAAAGTGGCACATTCATAATTGTACCAATTTTTTTGTACTTCTGAAAAATATTTATGTTGATTAACTACTTAAAACAGGCTAGGAATATCAGGGCTGTTTATATTTCTCCAAATAAATATATTGTTTGCGTTTTAGTAACTAAGTAAACATGTGCATCGTGTACCTTGCTGTTCTCAGCTACACCACCATTTCATAGGTTTTTTAAAAGAGCAATTTTTGTTGACAAAGTTTTCTATCATCTTCTGTCTCAGCGGGGAAAAAAAATCAATAGGATTAGCTACATAATCAGGAATATCAGAGTAAATCCGTATTTGATAGACTATTGTTGGTATCACTGTGATAAATTATTGCCAAATGATCCCAAATCTTCTGCATGGGAGTGTAAAGCAGTGCCATCCAAACCATTCCCCGGAGACACTTGTGTCGCATTATCTGAAAAACCCAATACGTGAGATTGTGTGGAAAAATCTGTGCTTTCTTCCTTTCAGCCAATAAGAATGGGGATTTTGAATGGAGTGGGATTTTTTTTTTATGCAGAGCAGAGACGCGACACCTTCCAGACAGTGAGAGATGCCGAGCCCTAATAATACAGAGCCGTACAATGGTTCTGACAGGCGAGCATTAAAGCAATCAGGGTCCCAGGCATTCCAAATCTCTTTACCGCCCACCCTCTAACAGACTGAGAGATGGGCGGCTGACCTGTGAGCTGTCAATCATGGGGAATACCTGCTGGAGCCTGATCAGGGAGTGCTGAGGGCACCAGTCCATCAGATCTGTTTTCACACTCCAGACACTAACATTGCAAGCATAACCACAGACACAAAAAAAAGCCCCACCGCCTCTCTCTTAATTAGGAGATGTGTGTGCGTGTGTGTGTTGTTGGGTGGGGGATTGGGGGTGGGGGGTAGGGTTGGACTTGTTTGGTTTAAAAGGGTATGTGAGTGCCTTAGATATAGGCGGATAGTAAGTGGAATCCCAGTGAGACAGAGAATAACCTTTTCTCTTGATTTAGGATTCAGGCATTGATCTGTCACACTGTTTTGTACAAGCAGGAGCTCTTTCAGCATCGCTTCTCAGTGTGTGTTGCCTCTCAGGGTGGGTGTGCGTGCGTGCGTGCGTGCGTGCGTGCGTGCGTGCGTGCGTGCGTGCGTGCCTGAGATGGACTTGTTCATTAGCTGTCTGTAGCCCATTCCAGCAAATAGATGACCATAATACTGCGGTTAGTTAATGGCTTTCTGGTGTTTCCTCTAGAGCCTTCCTGTCTGAGGGCTGACTGCTAAACCTCCTCCACAGTTTTTTCCTCTTTTTATTTTATCCAAGTTGGGAGTCTTGTGTTGTGCTGCCTAACTCAGACAATTGGCTTCAGCCAGCAGCCAAGTCTGGGAGCAATCTGGCCGCATGGACTCGCATTACAGAACTAAAAGCAATATCACAAAAAACATGCTGATCTGACATTCTGTCTCACTGATGACTGGAATCACATTGGTTCGCCGCATATCAAACCCAGTTGGTGTCAGGAAATGTTCTCACAAGGAGGAGTTGCATTTTTCTGGTATGCCATACAATTTACCCCTTGGGCTAAAATTGAACATTTCAATTGTATGTACTAAATGTGTCACTGTGGCCATCTGGAAATTAAAAGTGTGATGATATTGAAGTTCATATGGTACTGAAATCACTGAAGTGTTAGTGAACTATATATGTCAGTTTTGGAAAGTAACCAGCTTACTGTACTCTATTATATTTTTGATGAACTAAGACAATAAGTTCCTTAAATCTGAATGTTAAAAGGGCGGATTGGAACTTTTATATAGTGCTTATATATTATATCGATTTACTTACTTTCACACACACTTGCAATTTGCACCTTCTGAAATCTACAGAAAGTGCTCAGTCAGGTTGTGTCATTCTCAAATAACTTGAGAACTTTATTGAGATATTTAAGCATACTCTCTACCAACATCAACAGCATGTTTTGTTCTTGACAAGCCCAGAAAATACTGCATTAGACAATGTTTATATGTCTTGAGAGAAAGTCCAGGGCAACACAACTAACCCAAACCAAAAAAACTGTTCTGCTAGCAAAACAAATTTAAACTAGTTCTATTGGGACAGGGATGGGAGAGTTTAAAAAAATATTGCATCTCTCTGCATCTCTCTGACATTCTGAACAGTATACAGGGTAACATACCTGGTGGTAAAACCCACAACATTTCAGTCAAACCCTTTCAATACACGTTTGAATATACTGTATATATTACATTTTACAGTTTATACATCTATATAATCTGGAGGAGCCTCCATATAAATGCATGTTTTACACTGTCTTAATTTTTGATCTAGGTTCATTACATATTGAACACTTTTTCTTCAACAGTAACCTAGTTAGACATCAACAGGCTAGAATGTGGTGGAATATCTACTTTTAATATTCATTACATTTGGCGGTTACAGACATCAAGAAAACAATTTAATAAACTAAAATAAACACTTAACTACTTTGGTCAAAGTATTAAGCCAGTGAAAACATCTCCTTTTCAAATATTTGAAACTTCCCAAAACCATTGGTGAAGTCTGCTAATAATAT
The DNA here is from genome assembly GCA_016785305.1 of Colistium nudipinnis. Taxonomy (NCBI): domain Eukaryota; kingdom Metazoa; phylum Chordata; class Actinopteri; order Pleuronectiformes; family Rhombosoleidae; genus Colistium; species Colistium nudipinnis. The sequence continues at coordinate 2,430,941 of JAFBJU010001010.1, read as the reverse complement.
TTTTGCGTTGTTTAACTTTGACATGAAGCCAGAGAAGAAACACTGAAAAACTGGGCCAACAACGTTTCCTTTTTATTGGCAGCTGATACATGAACAAGAGGTTGTCTTGGCGGAAAAAAGCAACTGCTGAGGCGTTGCTGGACCTCCAGACCTTTGTGACCAATGGCGTGTCATCCCCCACTTTGTCATGTTTAACTAAAACCAATCCCCTTTCAAAGCGGCATCCATCAGTGTTAGTTGAGAACAATGACAGATTGCCTTTCTGCCGCACTCAAAGCATCTGGATCCTTTCTCATCTCCCCCTCTTTTATTTATGGTAAACAGCCTAAATAACAGCTGGGCAATGGGAATTTACAAGTTAATCAATTGTTTGTTAGAGCCACAGCAATGCCCCATACCCAACCATCTGCGAGTTAATGTTCATTTACCATGCACATTTTCTCATAGGCAACAGTATATCTATTTCTTTAAAACAGTCATTAACACATAGCATTATGAAATGAAAAAACAAGCAAGAAACCCTAGGGTCCCATGCAACTGTTATTCTTTTTTTACGAGCATTTTAAGTTTTACATGCATCTAGGTAAGAACTGTGTGCTCCTTGTTTAAGTTAACTTGCCTCTCATCTCCCAGGTCCTTGTGCAAGGTCTTGGTTTTTAGTGTCCTCAGATCGATTTCAGTCAAAGCCAATCAGCTATTAGCAGTCTAAATGTTGGGATATTGTGAAATGTTGCATTAAAAAAGCGAATCCTGTTGAAAAATATTGTTCTTATTTGTGTTAATACAGACTGCATAACATTAAGTAAAGTAAGTAAACTAAAATCTGATTTTTAAAACAAAATCCCAGAAGAAGCAACACAAACTTGTTGTATTCAGAGTAATGTTTACAGATCAGGATTTCACAACAGAAAATCAAAATCAAGTAGCAATCTAATTCAGAAATGTGGTAGTGATTTTCATTAAATTTACTTTATTTGGCCTTAAGCCCGTGTTAGGATAGGGCACCATTTACAACTGTGCTGTGAGCGCGGGTGTTCACCTTTTCCTATTTCCCAGCTGCAGCACAGAAACTACACGCTACTTTATTTATAATCCGACAAACCTCAGTGTGTAACTTTTGCCCCGTGCTCTTGCTCGCATCACACAATGAGGTCACTTCCCTCTGCACCTTCACCACCGCTCATGCATTCCAACATGGCTCTAGGACAGCAGCTCCGGCAAAACTCTATACTCGTCAAATCACAAAGAGGCCCAGATCTGAGCTGAGCTGGACGGGAGCCAGGATCCAGGATCCAGGCCCTCGCAGCCCAGGCAGCTGGGGGCAGCTTATAATAAGTGGGAGACAATGAGAACTAGCAGTGCACCTCCCACGCTTTGCATGTAGATGTCGAATTTTAAATAGAAATTAAATGCTTTGATAGGTTTTCTATAGACTGCACAAATTATGAAAGTATATGAAAACCAATGTCGGGCTTAAGACTACATATATGTTGAGGTTATGTGTCTTAACATGGCGGACCCTGAATGTATTATTTAGCATTGTGAGTCAGCAAAGCTGAAAAGAACATGCCCTCATTATACATGAAAGTATAAAAAGAGGCTGTCTAGAGTATTAGAAGTTTTTGTTTTTTGAAACCCACTCTGAGTCGGTGTCGGTGCTTATTCATTTCCAGTGCAGCCCTCGTTTTTATGGCTCACCTGTACCTTTTACTTAACGTCTTACAAGTTCAGTGTAAAAGCTCGGCAAGTGATTTTTTTTTCCTTTTTCCAACAGTTATCTGATACCATACATGTAACACTATTTTTTTCACGTGGGAAACAAGTCATATTAAAGGCATTCTATTTTAATGAATAATAATGAACAGTGCACTGTGATGTAGACGGCGGCGGCGGCGACGCTTTAATGGTCCCTTGTAGCCTCTTAAGCCTCTGGTGATAAATCTCACACGGGCTCACTCGTATAACTAAAACCCAAACCTCATTCAGCTTCACATCCATCAGTGTTTGGCTGAAAGCGATGACAAAGCACTTTCAATTACGCCAGTAACTGACTCTGGAAACAGTTCATAGCAGGGTCCAGGCTGGAAGACGAGGGGAGAAAACACAAGGGGGAGGGCGGGATGGCTGGTAGGGCATCCGTTTGACTTGTTCCCAAATAATAAAAAGGGTGGTGTTTGCCGGGGACACAAGGGATGCCGCCAGCATCGTGAACCCAAGGACAATTCACCTATTTTGCGCGCTGTCACCCCTGTAGTCTGATTTATGGTCGGGACATCCTTCGTATGACCCGTTCGTCCATCAGCTCCCCGCTATAAGGATGCTCTGGTGATTAGAGGCTGGAGTATCAAAGCGTCCTCCGTCAGGGCCCTTGTGTAGCACCAGAGGGCCTTGCGCTGCTGAATGGGGAGTGTGTGTCTGTCGGGAGGGAGAGTGTTCCCGCATCAGAGGAGTGGAATTCTTAACCCCGAGCACAAGAAGATAGGAGAGCTTTTTGAGAATCCATCAACTGTAAATGCTTCGTCCCATAATGTTGGTGTTTTCTTTTACATTTTTCCGTTCCAATTTGTAATTATATTATGTGGAGTGTGTGCTCTCTAAAAGTTAACATGGCGGTGTTTAATTGGAGTGATTTTACTCATAATTGCATGATCCTCTCTACCACTTTTGGCTTCCACTTTGTTTGAATAAGCAGGCTAATTTTCCGAGTCCATCCTCAAAATTAATCAGTATAGCATGCTTAATATGGAAGTCCAAAAATAAAATATTTGAGAGAATGTAAATCTGCTTTGAATAATTGCAGCCTTAATCATCTGTAAAAAAAACACAAAAAAAAACCCGGCAAACCTAATGAAAGTGCCAGTTGAGGGAAACATCAAATACAACAATAGATAAGTAGTAATAATATTTTTCTGTGAAAAAATGCCTTTATTACATAAATAAAAACAGAAGCTGATCCTCCTGTGTATATGATCTTTTAAAGAAGCTCTGACTCCAAACCCCCTGATGAAAGGCCCACAGTAACATCAGGAGTCCAGAGCCTTTACTCTCTTACTTCAGGCAATTATGACACAGAGAGGATCTTTGCCTTCTGCACTCTGAAAGAAGAAGAAAAAATGCATCCCTTTTTTCCAAGCTTAGTTGTAAAAATAAGCTTGCTCTTCTCAATTGCAGTCACCCCTTGCCCTTTGCAATAGCAGCAAGGATGTATCAGAACAAGCCATGGGGCAAAACAAATCACTTGTGATTTGCCGAATTATAAAGATTTTAATAGCTGCAATGTTTCTCTCTCAGATTGGTCTTTATTTCCAGGAGTCAAAGTTTCCTGGGTGCCCCAGGCTTTTGAAAAGCAGTAATTGGCCAACAGAGAGACTTGGGATCTCCCTGAGTGATTGAATGCATTTGTTGCTATGAACTTGAGGGTATCACTCATAAGATCACAGGTCCAGGTTGTGAGAGACTGCGACTTATCAAGCAAAATTCAGTTTATAGACGTAGAAGTCATACTAGTTTTCGATGCAGCTTTCTTTAAAGTTTTAACCTTTCTGAGAAACTTGATGTATTTTTTTTGGTTTGTTTCTCTCTCATTAGTTATATCTCCAAATAATTCAGCATAAACTACGGGGCACTAGGTTGTGAACTATATCTTTGAATTTATGCAGAACAAATGTGAAAAACATAAATAATTTATAATAATAACATTTTTGATTTGTGTGTATATATATAAAAAAACATGTATAAATACACAACACATAATAGCTTCATTAAGGTGCATAAATGGCAATAGCAAACATTTTGGACTGTGTGAAATGAGTACAATGTGCCTTTTACACTAAATACCAATTTATCTCAAAATTAAACATCCCTTTTTTTTTACATTTAACCTGTACAACAAATATTTTTATTATTTTCTTTTACCAAATTTTATGTCAAAAATGTACTGCACATTGACTAGAAAAATGCAAGTTCATTGATGAGTAGACCATGTTTAATTATATTAATGAATGGGTAAAATATTTGAATTTAAAATTCTTTGAATATCGTGCAACATTTTACCCAAAACATTTGCAGAATAAACCCTCACAACATTGAAGCATGTGCTTTCAGTAAGAAAAACACAAACCTGGCTGCGGCTCAGCTTTATTAAGGAAAACCACCAGGGAGGCATAATCGAGTTTGACTCTCTAGCGGTGGTCTCCTTGTTAGTGTTGGGAGTGTCAGAACTGACAGTGCAGGTAACTCAAATGCCACTTAAGGTTTTAGCTTCAATGGCTTTCGGAAAGAAATGACCATGACCTGTGCAGCTTGAGCCCACATCCCACACCCTTTCTGCCTGACAGCCGCTCAATGGCAAGTGTCTGCCAGCACGCCGACGGGGAACGCTGCCAAGCAGCCGGAGATAGAGATGATTACCGCATCCTTCTCTCCCTCTCAGACTGCTCGCTGAAAACTGATACCTACGAACAAACTGCTGTCAACACGTTAGTGAGGCGGGGAGAGTGAGAGCAATAGTGTGTGCTGAGAGAGGAGAAGCGATGTATATGGGAGAATCTCTTGTGAGGAGTCCATACAAGTTAGGATTAATGACATTGAAAAGAAAGGATCTTTCTTTTTCATTTTTACTATTTTCGGAACGCTATTGTGACAGTTTTGAGAAATTCAGTCATCACTGTGGGGAAAAGGCTGGTTAGGCACCCACAGAGTGATGATCAAACGAGGAATGTCAGTCTGTGCAGTCGACGTTATAGTTTTCAGATTCCCTTAGCTCAGTGTTTCATATTGTGTATGTCTATTTGCAGTCATGATTGTGTATGAGAAGCATTATTTAATTTTTTAAAGTAAAAACCTTATTTTTTTATACAGTGAATGCTTCATTTATACTCAACTCTAAAGTTATTTTTCTGTGTAGTGTAGCTTACGCTATTGTGTGGAAAAGTTTTTCCAGAGGAAAGCTATAAATATAATTGCTTTTGAATAAATATAAATCCCCAGTAAAACTTCACATTTCAGAGTGAAATAAATGAAAAATCACACTTGACATATATTTCCCTAATTGTTGCAGTGGGTCTACAGAAACCAGCCTGGAGTACAGCTAGAATCGCTGGTAAGTAAAATATTGCTGTGCTCAATTACAAAAAGATTCTGATTGTTTGATTTTCAGCAAAATACCTATTATAGCCGCTGTTAAGATCCACATTTGTTTTTGATGATTGGCAATGACAATTATGATAATGTCTGCCCCAGCAGGAAAATATTACTGTCAGTGCCGTGAAAACTGGATTTTAATTGGACATTCTTTGAAAAAAAATGGTTATTAAAGATGTTACCGTTTAACCACTAAACTTTAATTCAGGGATTATTTTCAGGGCACTACGAGCTTTACTGGACAAGAGTGCGAAAGGTTACACAGCAAAAATATAATAAAACAGTGTCATATTGTCTGATTTAGTATTGCCTCCACAGTGTGTGGCTTATAATACTTACAGTGAGGTATTCCTTGTATTTAAGATCATTGCGAAGGTAACCCTGTACCCTGCTCCAATCAGGTAATACTTTGTCCAGAGCTTCTAGAGTTGAGCTTCCCAGTGGTACACAATTGTTCTTTATTTAATTTAGTCAGGGCTACAAATGGAAAAAAAATCTAAAGGAATAAGGGTCAGAATAAACTGTCTGCAGTAATTCGCTCTGCAACTTTGTTGAGCAACAAGATAAGTATTTCTCTAAAAAAATCAATTTTCGAGAAGAGACAATGGAAACAAACCTAAGTGCTAGTTTGAACCAACCCCATAAGGCTTCCAGGGAAACCACTGAGCCTAAGAAGCACTTTATTAGCCAGCAGGGGGGGGTCAGGAGGACCAGCCCTATCATTGATTGAGGTTGGAGGATGCATCCACAGCTGCACTTTCTCTAAATTTCTAAGAGTAAATATGCACCTTTGAAGTAGGGGGTGCCTAGGAGCACTCCTCTGCACAGATTGTGTGGGTTTCTGTGGGGAGCTGTAGTTACGGGAAAGATCAATGGACAGGGCATTAGGGGGAAGAGTACACTGTCCAGCCCTCCAGCCTACAGAAGAACTCAGCAGCTCCTCGATGGCCAGTGTTATTGAGCTTAAGGCTTAAGGTTTAATTCTCCATGCTGTTTTGTCAGAGTGAAGAATTCCAACCTCTCAGACTAAAAAACCTATTGGCGAGAGAAAAGAATGAAATATACTATGAACTGTATGTGCTGTACAGCAAGTTAGGTTCATATTTTTTTTGTTGTATTTGTATTTGTTACTAAAGCAACATCTACTCTAACATTTACTTTCTAATGGCCATACGTAAATGTGTATCTCATATAGCACACGCACACACACGCACATACGCAAAGATAGCCTACTCTCCTTGAATTTCGGTAACAAAAATCAACTATAATTTTTTGACTGGAATAGTCTTGTCTGCATAATTACTGACTGGAAAACTCGTCCATCCACTTTGTGAAAGCATGGAAAAACCCATATCCTGCTGATTGTGTGGCCGGGTGTGTGTGTGCTTGTGGCAGGCCTTAAGTGCATTTGATGCACGCTGAACACACAGCTTCCATATTGTGGTTTGTAAAGACTATGGAAAAGCCTTCTGGGGTAGCCACACAGCCACTTGAGGCTAATCTGCTTGTGGTCGGTACAGAGTGATAAGCGAACAGAGATTTTAAGCTTCGTCTCCTCTGCATATGTATGATACTAAGTGTCAAACTCTGTGTTGATTAAATAGAAAATATTAGAACAATGCTGATGAAAATGGTAAATACAGAATTTGTCCATGGTCATTTTATTGCCCATTAATTTTTACTAGGCCCAGCGAAATTTGCTCGGCGCAGTCGATGAAAGGACGAGAGGACGCGGTGTATCATCTCCACCGCGTTGTCAGAGGGCAGTGTCTCGCCCAGGTGTCGCGCGGCTGTGGCTCCTCCAGGCACGGAGATGCAGCCGGGGAGAGTTAGCACTTACAACCCCCTGTCACACTCCACAAAACACCGTGTCACTCAAGCACAGCCTGCGCGGCGGCCATGGCATTAATGGGGACATTGACATCTTCCGACAGAGTGTTTATCTAATACTAATGCCAAGCAACCCGAGCCAGTTGCCCCCACACGGAGCCGTCGAACCCCGGTGCAGACCTCGTGTCTGGCATTCACACTAGTTTTCCCATTCATCCCTCAAGACCGGAGGAATTCCTAACAATGTGTGTGCTGCTGCTCGGTGTCATGTCTGTTTTCTGTCATTCAGCCGGTTAGCTCTTAACCGCCATGCACCCGTCATCCCAACTGCTTCACAGGTGCTTCAGACAAAGTTCAGTAACTTCATGACTTATTGCAGGGGATATCACATGGCATATGCTGGCGTGAATGTCGGCCTCAGTTGTTTACATATTTCCGCTGCGGTGTTACTCTTAAGACATTTTTTTTTTGCTGATTGTTTTACCCTCACTACATTCTTAACACACACCAGACTGACTCTTACACAGTGAGATCCTTGCATGTATATATATATATCACATACATATAGCCTCTTAATTGCACCCTATATTGCAAATTTGGTTGAAAAATGCATTGCTCAAGAATTGTTGCAAATGAATATCGGTGAAGAGTACTTGCTTTTCAGACTTAAGATACTGTGCAGTACAAGGCCACAAAAAAATCCTATATGCAACTATATGTATCAAAGACCGGTGATGGGTTCATGAAGTGTATGGAGCTATCTTTAGAGGATTGATTTCCCATACTGCCACGCAGTTGGCTGCATTTATATTCCATGCCTGTGGCTCCATGACCCCTGGTTCTCCTTTGATGTGGCAGGCAGAAGCACAAACCAGGATGAGGCAGAGAGAGCGAGGGCTGAGGGATAGCGAAAGGTGAAACAGTCTAGAATGGGAGGAACGGGGGGAAGAGGAAGAGGAGGAGGAGGAGGGGGGGTTCTTATGGTGCTGGTTTCACGGGGGGGATGAGAGAAAGGGGACGAGATGCTGGAGTGTTAAAAAAAAAGAAAAAGGGCCAGTACGAGTTCTTTGCAGGGGAAAGTGGTGGCAACCAATGAAGCCATCATCTGACAGATCTGTGAGAGTTTGCGCTGTGAGGGGCGGGGTCGGTGGTGGGTGGGCAGAAAGGAAGCCGAGCTGAGCGGGGAAAGGATCGGGTGATGGTGGGGGGTTGGGAGAGGGCATGACGGTGGCGCGAGCTGATAGAGATGTCAGCGCCGCTTCAGTAATCTCACGACGGCTGGCTGCAACGAGGGGCCATCAAGGGGCCCGCAGGAGCAAAGACATGATAGAGCAGACCACCCTGACGACACTAGCGGGGGGCCAGGCACTGTGGACAAATCAAAGTGGGAAGAAGTAATTTTTGAGAAATTACAGAAATCTCCATGGAAATTAGCATGAAACACTTTCTAATCTCTCGCTTTTCACCGTGGACGATAGGGGTCAGTGCTTCAAGTTCTACGGCGCTTGCTTTCTCTTTCTCTCTCGCCCCATCCCTAATTTCATTATTCCCTCTTGATTTTTTTTCTTCTTTTCTCTTCCCCCTCCCGCTTTTTTAAATGTTTTTATGTAGACTCATATTACAGCCCGACACTACGGAATAGCCCCTCCCTCCTCTCATATTCTTCAACCATTCATTTGCTTGAACCCTTTTCATTGACCACAATTAAACGTTTAGATTTCAAAGGCAAATCAAGGGAGAGCCAAGCCATGCCCTCGGAGTGACACAGGATCAAGCTGTTGGGTTCTTTGGAGCCTCAGATGGGGTGAATCCCCCAAGATTTGTCCTCTGCACCCTTCCATTCGTTCTTGTGATGTCTGTCAGAGCTCGGAACAGTGTTCAAATGAATGGGAGGCAGCCCGAGTTGTGACCATGTGGTTATTGGTAATCAACGGAAAAAATCCTCTCACAAATAACAATTCAAAATGCACCTCCACACAATGGTGTTGAAAAGCATGGTTGAGGTGCAAACTGGTTATTTAGTTTGGGTATTTGCTACCTTTTTCAATATTACTTTTGATTTAAGTTGGTATGAGTTCTAGCTTTATAACGCATATAAACTGCAGAGTGTGAGGTGTTAACGAGACGCCTTTAAGTTTCTAATGTAGAAGACCTGTCTTTTATAGAAAATAGTAATTGAATTTGGACCCTAAATGTAAGGATACCCAAGTATTGTAGTAGTAGTATTAGAAGTAGGATCAATAAGAGAAGCGGTATTGTTGATAACATTTCTAAATATAATACTGCAATTTGTCTTTGATAGTCATGGTCATATCTACAAAAAGAATTACTGAACAGAGCGGCTCCTGCTTTTCTGAAACAATTACAGAGCTACATTTAGTAATTGTACAACATTTAAATATCATGTGTTAGATTCAAGGAGCGTTATTTTTTTTATGTTAATTAGTTAAAATAAAAGAAGGAATTTTACATTTTGAATCAATGAAAAACAATGGCATAATGTACTGCCTTTTACATAAAATGTGTTAAATTTAGGAGTTATAATATTTTCACATTTAATGTTCGATAAATAATACAATTTCAAATGTTTTCTCCGTTAATTGCCTCACATTTGGAGGACAGCCATGAGTTGCAAGAAAATTTCTCGCAGCGTGTCCAGAAGAGACAAGCTTTTCTTAAAGCCACTGGGGGAAAAAAATAAATTGGGTCATCTTTCTGTCCTGTTATTACACCATAGAAAAATAATTACATTAAGCCACCACAGTACCAATTTTAAATGAAGTTAACTAAACTGGTCCTGTCAATGATTTGCAGTTTTTGTGCAGTCAATTCAGTTCATTTCAATTCAGACAGAAACATATTCAGTAATTCAGAATGATGAATAATGTGCTTCTACTCGTGTTTATCTTATTAAATAAAGACACACAAATTCACAGTAGACAAGATAGAAATAATGGGCATTAGGTCTGACAGAAAAATAGTGACATTTGATTTGCATTACATTGTATGCTGAATCATGGAGAATAGCTGTATTTTAACGGTGGCGGAGGCTTAATTAGAGTGCTTGCAGACTTGGCACATTGCGTTGACAAGCAGTAGAAATGTGTGTAAGATATAGAAACCCCTCTAACCTCTAGTTAAACCCTTTCTTCCATTCTAACGGTTTGCCCTCTAATTAAGCTCCAGAGTTGGATTGTCAATTTCTTTTTTTAACCGTTCACATGCAATTTTGCTAATTGCAACCATAGAAAATGACATTCTTCTACAACACCATAATGTATGGTATTGTGTAAAATATTCGGTCTCAGATATGATGAACTGTACATGAATGGAAAAGTTGCACAGTTTGTGAAATACACGCTAAAGTTTAAGAATATTAAATTAATATTTAAAAAAAGCCCAAGATAATATACCAATTAAATGTAGCTTTAATAGAGAAATCAGATTTTTTTTAAGTCATATATTATATTGTAGTGTTTCAGTACTTACACGCACAAGCCATAGCACAACTTAAATATAATCAAATTACTTGTGAAGCTATGGTTAGTTAGTTAGTTAGTGTTTTGATATAACATGGAAATGCAAATATAAAGCTTAAGACCCTATTTAACCTAGATGGTGCGAACATTTGGCAGGGCCTGAGTCTACCTGCTCCCAGTTGCGGTTCTATCAGTAATAGATAGATGGCACTGCATCCAAGGTAGAGCAAAGGGCCAGAGACTTTTTTCAACCATCTTTCAGAGGCTTACTCTCATTATCCATCCGAAAATTAACCTGTCAATTTATCAATCAACACCATCTTGAGTTTTATGCCTCCTGTTTGGCGACTCGCATTGCAACAACCCTGACACACAGATAACCAGGAGGTATGTGTTTGTTAGTGTACTGAATGAGTGCATTATCACTTAAATTACTGCCATGAATCACAATTGCTGCCCGGCTGTTGATAAGCGGTAAATACACAAGCAATTTGATTTTTAAAGTATATGTCTGTTTATGTATTCTTTTGTGTGTCAAGAAAATAAGGTCAGGGCCGGGCGGTCAGTATTCGTGCTTTGTGGAACACCATTTTTCAAGTCCAGCTTGTTTTGTGATGACTGAATTCTTCGGTTTACTACCAATGCCACAAAATAGAATAAATCGCAAACGTGGAGTTCATTTATGAATCGTGTACACAGTGTGTTGCTAGGGAGTTCATATACTCGAAACGAAAAGATATGAAGCAATACAAAGTAATTTTTTCCGAATATCACACTAATGATCTAAAATGTATTTATTTTTCCATCTTGAAGAAATTATAATAATAATAATGTTTGATTAAATATTTTTTTAATTTCTGCTAAAATAATTACAATGTTAATATTTAATTATTTTGCAGCATATTTGTAATGAACAAAAATGATCAAAATTATAAATGTGAGGGCCACTATAATCTCTCATTTATTCAATAAAAATATAATTATTATTTCTGTGTTTTTAGTCTTATTTTTATAAGAAATTTAACAAATACTAAAGTTATTATTTTGTGATAATTTCAGGGAAAATACAGAAGTGCAAACGTAAATTCAAAAATTTGAGTTTAAAAGTGTTTCAAGGACATTGCACACATTGCCTATTTCTTTTCTATTGACTTTGGAATTGGATAGAACTGCTATTAGAAATAATCAAACGGGAGACGGATTTAAATTTGTGTTTGCATGCTCAGCATGCTAGAGAGTTATAATAAGCGTTGGGAAATGTCTTTATCTCTAAACGGGTTATAATGTGATAAGCTAAACTAGACCCTCAAAAATCCCTACCAAGTGCATCCACGGGTGGGGGACCTCAATTGCTTCAGCTCATACCTCTTTTATTTTTTTTTCCGGTATTTTCTTCTATGGTCAGTTTATTAACTGCTACATGAATGAATCACTCGAAAATGGAAGGACTCGAACAGTACCAGATAGGGAATGGGAATTGCAGGAGGGACTTTTTCTGTTTTCCAATTGTTGTTGTTTGCATATTGCCTTATTGTGTCGAAGCACTGGAGAGAAGAGGGGCGCTAGTGAGGGAAAATGGCGAAGAGTATTTCCAAACGCTGACACAAAGACGTGAGAAAAAGGAACACAACATCTGGTAATTCGTTTCAGTAAGCTTAGCCTAATGATGTAAGCAGATTACTTTCCAGCAGAGTGGGAGAGGGGCGTAGAAGTTTCTTTTTTTTTTTTTCTTGTGCCCCTTATGGGTCTGCCCCATTAAAGATCGAGACAGAAGCCACTGCCACACAGTTAGTTCATATTGTTGACTCTATGCATGCTCTTCCATGCCATTTGATAATTCACATACCCACAAAGTGGATTATGATCAGATCAGAAAATTGCTTGGCACACAGTAGGGGCTTGGGGCTTGTTTCACAGCCTATTTTAGCGCCTTAAAAGGGGAACCTCCCTGACTATTGGAGGTGGGATGTAAGCCACTCAATGATGTGGGTGCCCCTGGCCCGAATTGCTCCCTCTTCTCATTGAGCAGAGATCAGTGGTATGCCCAGACTGAAAGCGAGGGCAGGAACCTGGCGTGATGAAGGACACTGGCTCCCAGTCAATGTGTGGAGGAGACTGGAGGATGAAACACACCATTAAGACCAATTTAGAGTGTTGCTCTAAATTTCAGCAGGACTGATCGATCCTGACAGGAGGGCATCGTACCGCCTGCCAGATCACTTAAACCACTGCCCCCTGTTTTACGTTACTTAATGTCATGTCATTGGCTATCATTCCCAGTCGAACGGTGAGCTGCTGGATTTCATTTCAATTACTACTTGTAGGATTACCTTTTATTTTTACACATCAGTAATCAATGAGGATTTTGATAATAATGTCATAATGCGATCTCAGCATTGCATTTTGTCTTTTCCCCCTCTATTCTTAATCCAAAGTGAATTCCACTGAGACTAGCTGTCCTGTTGGTTTATTGATTTTGCTCCTATTCTCTACGAACACTGGGTAGAAACTTGAGAGCCAAGGTACAGGAAATAGACTATACCTTACTCTAGGGTTTAACCTTCAGGCAGGTATTTTACGTATTTTAAGTAAGACACTTCTTACACATGAAATTATCTAGACAGATAACCCAAAATAATAAATGAAAAAGAGTGAGATGAGAATAATCTACCCCACCAAATATTCAACTTTATTTTTCTATTAAAGTGTCATCTCAGTACAAAATGCTATCTTTTGTATCATATGCAATTATTTGAGGGAATATTTCCTGCTTTTTTTTTGTTCGACGTTGTGTATGCTGTGATATACACAGTCTGAGCATACGCTGTGTATTATTGTCGCAGTGTTACTATCTGCTGGCATAGGCTGACATTTTATATGCCATCTGTTTATTAGTTGGGATGTTCATTGAAGCAGCTCAGGTTAAGTATCTTGCTCAGTGTCTGACTGGAGATATTGAACCTGCAGCCCTCGTGTCCCAAGTTCAGTTCCCTAACCACAACCAGTTTGCCCCTTTGAAGGATGAGGTCTCAGGCAGAGTGCTGCTATGTATACCACACAGACAGTGATCTATTCTGTGTCTGATATCATGTTGCTCCATGTCACTGACTGATGTTACCTGCGTCCCCCTGCGATGATTAGATCCATGACTGCGCCCAAAGTTCCCTTATAAAATCACTTCCTTTCTCTTAACCCACGAGGCACAGAGTCCTCTATCAGAGGACTGAATGAGTGAAGTTGTTTTAAAGGATGATATTGGTTGTTGTGTGCTGTCATTCTATCCTTGCCAAATGTCCCTCATCTGAGCTCCAATGCATAAATGAGTTACGAGCCAGAATTTAATGCATGTAAGTCACAATGCTTTAAGACATCTGCAATGCATTTTCATATGTATTTGAAAAATATTATACATAATAATTATATCTAACAAAATACAGAGGCAACAAAAAAGATTTATCTCCCATTATAAGCTTTCATGCTCTGCTTTATTGCAACCTTCCACCTGCTTCTGAAAATGAGAGCTCTCCTTAGCTGCAGAATTGGTTTTGGTCCTGTCAAAGGTTTTGTCCCTTTGTTGTTACCTTTTAAAAACATTTTTTAACACCAGACTTCAGTAATGATGGTTTAGGTGACACATTTTTGAAAAAGGTGTGATCTACATATATAAATATAGTTTTTCACCAAGAACATATAACCCCCTGTTATCATTTCTGTTAAGACGAAAAATGAGCAATTATCAGTTTCAAAATGTAAACCAATCAACGGGGGGGTTTTATTTACTTAGAAAAATGATTCTGTTAAAAGCAGATAAAAAAAAAAAAAATGAGCTGCACTTCAATTGATTAAAAACATACAAACAAAATGTAATTGTGGGGTATAGTGTTCAAATAAAATAAGATAGAAAGCTTCAAATTTGAGTTGGTCCATGAGGGAAGGGAAGTAGGCTAGTATAGTACCTTTAATGATTTGCCTGGTGCGTGTCTTCAGGGGCTGTCGGTGTCACCAGCTGAGGCGTTAATACAAATATAGCAGATCATTTGTGAACTAACTGGTTTTTAAGTGGCTTTCTCCAAAAGTGTGACAGGCAGGTGGGGAAACATGGAAGATGTAATTAGGTATTTGCTGGTATTGAACCGTCCTGAGAATTTAGATTTTTCAGGTGACACAAATGTTCAATAAAAATGATTCAGATGGTCTATTTTCTTTTGTTCCATTTATTTATTTATTCATTTATTAGCCACCCACCCTTCTCTTACAATTGGTGCATATCAAAATAAGACGAGTCATTTTACAAAAAGAACAGCATTAAATAACCTCATTAGTTTTAGCTGTTTTCCTTTAAAAAAGAAATAGTTGGCCAATTGATTAAGTCTAAGCTCCACCTTCACCGCCTCTCCATTTTGTAATCACAGGCAGTTTGGCAGCACAACGTAATTAGTTTGCACGCCAGATTTCCCATGAGTCCCACCCCAGCTCAAAGCCAATCCCTTTCTCATCAGCAGCCCAGAGACTAAACACCTACTTTATCTGGTTCCCCCAAGGCTGTCCATCCATGGGGAGCCAGGGTGCCCTCAAAAACATTGCCAGTGAGGGATCCAATGCCTTAGGCTGGTATGGGTAAAACTTCCGATGGCAGATGGCATATGGAGGGAAAAGACCATATCTTTAAGGTACAACTGCCAAACAAAAGTGGAACATCATATCCTAGAGCCTTACGTCCCAGGGCTGAGATTAAAGCATGGCATATATGCCGAGCGGAGCCACGAATGTCTTCATTTCAAAAAGTGTGGGTGATCAAAGTGTCTGATGTGCGGAGGCATGCTGCAGGGTATTTTCATGTTTTCACCAGTTGACAATAACCGACGAAACATTTCACAGCTTGTTCAAATGTCATCATTGATAAATAGGACGGTTGAATTTGAGTGTCATTTGTTGCAGCACCACTTTTGCTGATCTGCACGTGTTTGGCTTCAAATCAGGCGCACATCATTATCACAATACGGTATCTACATATTACAATCTATGTGGCTGAGTTCTTTTTTTAAAAGGAAGTCAGCTCTGTCTTGGCAGATGACAGTTGACACGTTTCATTGTTCAGTATTTGTAGATATGAATTACCTCTGCCAGTCATCAGCAAGAAGTGATCGGGCAGTTTTTAATGCGACTCAGCCCATCTGGGAGAAGGAGCCTTTTCATTCGACATACTTGGCTGCTTGTCGCCTCGCCATAATGGGCGCGCTGAACGAGCGCTGTAGCAATAGCCAATTAAATGCCTTGAAGGGGATGCCTCGAGGCCCTGCATGAAAGGCTTCAGGTGCGAAATGCTTGTTTTTCAAGAGTGCTGCAAATGTTGGCTGCTTTCAAGTTTTGCTATTGCCCTGCTGGCTTCCCCTTCCAGCCCACCCCGGCAGCCCTTCTCGTGTGGAGGAGGGTAGAGGTGATGGGCAAGAGAAGACCACTTAAGTACAATTTTCTATTCAGCGTTCCAAACCTGTGCACTCTCGTGTTTTTCAACGCTGCCTCGTAACAGTGAACAGAGTTTCGGGTGACAATAGCTTTTTAGTGCACAATGGAGAGTAGAGGAGATGCTGAAGGGCAGACGGGGGGGATATGGATGTGACTGGAAGTCTGTGAGTGAATCCCAACCAGAAGCTGCAGTGGCTGTGCTATCGCGGGGGTTGGCTGGGAGGGGACTAAAGAAGAGAAGGATTGTTTGCTAATTGTGGTCATTTCTGACCAGACGGTGGCAGGTTCAATGACTACTTTAACGTGTTATGGAATACAACAAAACTTGAAATGCAATTGTGAGAGAAGCTTCCGTTTTCCAAAAACTTGTTTCCAGCCTCCTTCATCTGGAGGGAGGAATGTTCATTCATTGTTCAAGTGAAAGGATATTTTGTTTTGTCCCTATGAAATAAATGGTTAATCTCAGAATGTACAAGTGAAGTAATATTCAGCCTGGACGGAATTATCCAAACTGCTTCATTCTACTTATCCCCCTGTTTCTTCCATCACAGATGTCTTGGATCATTGGGGGTGTAACGTGGAAAGATGCCTGCGGGAACTAAGAGGGGATAAATCCAGGGGATATTAATCTTATTAGGATCATACATCACTGGGATGTCAGGTGAAGAGACAAATGAGTGGGCGCCTGTTTATCTTACCTAAGCTATGTGGTTTACCTAGCCATTGCTCTGGGCACATATTGCCGCTAATAAATTGGTTAAGTCTGAGCGGAGTGATTGTAATGAAGTTAAGGGACTGGCTTGTCTGAGCTCTCACCACTACAGCCGGCATTCCCAGCGCATCCCCCCTTTTTTATCTGTGCAGATTGGGAGAGCCCCTTCGATAAGATGAAGAGAGGAGAAATCAAAATAAATGGAGTCCATTAAAAGCAGCAATGCATCAACTCTTGATAAAGTGATTAATAAACAGGCTGGGATTGTGATTGATTCAAGCATTTAATCAAACTAGTAAGACAAAAAAAATGAGAAAAAAGGAGCACTATTGGCAATGGTGCATTAATGTCCTGTATTGTTTCTCTGTATAAGGCTCTACCTTACCATTATTTTTTATTGTTTCTCAAATACCAAAGCTATACTGATCTAAAGCATGTATAATGTGTAATTGTGCGGTAAAAAAAGAAGTGCATTTAGAAGTGCTTTAAATGTCTAATCCTATGTACTCCTACTGATATGTAGACCGTGGTGTGCTTTCTTCTAACCTTGACACCATGTTGTCCCCATTCAAACAGAAGAGCAGTGATGGACTTATGTGGTAACATGGACTCATTGAAGATGCTTTAAAAATGCCCACACACTGTACACATTAGACTTTCAAACTCCCAGTAATCAATGACTAACATCTCTTGCAAATTCTAAGGCGGTGGGTGAGTGGGCATTGGCAGGCTGCTAACAATGGTTGGGAGACTTAAATGTCATGGAAAGTCACTAATGCAAAGGGAAATACATAGAACAGATTGACACGCCGAGCTTGGTAAAGTTCAGCCTTGATGTATAGCACATTAAGATAATTAGGGATGTTGTAATTATCAGCATTGAGTGAAAAGGGTTAGAGTACTTGTACTTTGCTTTTAAGATGGGAAGCTCAAGAAAAGATTGGCATGTATCTGCAAATGGCATGCTTTTATGAAAATGAATGGGGCAAATTGGGAGGAAGTGATGTTAAGAATAATTTCCACACTCAGCAGAAATGTTTGATGTTCATTCAACCTCATGAGCGGCAGAGTTGGGAAGAGGTGCGTTTATTATCACAATTGGAAATAATCAGTTCACATTTGGTAAATAAATTCAAATGCCTACGTCTTGATGGAAATTATGAACAGAGAATTTTAACTCGGCACATCTGTCGTTTGCTACTGACTTGTTTTTTTATTTCTCTTGATAAAAGTAGAAAATATAGTCCTGGAAGAATTTCCCTTTTACTGTATGTATTATATGGTGATGTGTACTTAAACTTTACACTGCCTCAAAGGGAGGTGGTGTGCTGATTACACCATCTCGTAGCTATGCTTAATTATCCAACATTTTTTTGTTAAGTGTGGTTAAATAAGAAATATGATATGATATGATTAAATTAAAACGCGACAGAAGGGAATCTGCCTACATAATTTAATTGAATAGTTGAATCATGTCTTAAGTAACATTCTTAAGGACAAACCTCCTCTGGAAACACAACAGAATATATTTCTTGATACATATACTTTGCTTTTGTTCTCGAGAAAGGATTGTGAATTTTCCCTCCACTACTGAGTAGCAGCACATCAAATTGTCATCTTGGAAA
Source organism: Colistium nudipinnis (assembly GCA_016785305.1). NCBI lineage: Eukaryota > Metazoa > Chordata > Actinopteri > Pleuronectiformes > Rhombosoleidae > Colistium > Colistium nudipinnis. Next base: position 2,412,687 of record JAFBJU010001010.1, on the reverse strand, counting down.
TCCATTGACTGCTTCAGTAAAACCACCATTGTTGAGCTTGCACTAGCATGTCTGTGTCAACTCGAAGCATTTCTAAAGACGCACACAGCCGCCACACAAACACAAATCATGGTTTTGTTTTTATAATTATATTTCTCCTGGATTAAGATTGAAACGGAAAGCTACATTAGTAATGGACATTAATTTGTATTTTTGGAGTAATAAGCATCTGACACAGTTGAAATTACCAGTGTGTCCTATTTAATCTGAAGTCCCCCGCAAATGAATAGAAGTCAAATGAGTGACACATGAATGACTTGTTAATTATGCAAATGGGGTGCCGCAGGAACCTGGTAAGTTGCGGGAACTCTGTCATCTAAAAGGGTATGGCGAGTGCGATAATGTAGCAGCTTGGCATGGCTCTCTTGATGTAATGACAGGTCAATTTGACTGGCTTTATGCTTTGCACCCTGGTTCTTTTCTCCGGCTCTGGTGTGGCTGCCCCTGCCTCCCCCCTTTCTCGTGTCCCTTGGACTTTGATTTCTCCTTTGTTCCACTGGCTCCACTACTGACACTTCCCAAGAAAAAGAGATGCCACACAACCATGACCCCTTCGCACCACACCGATGACCTCTGTCTCCTCCATGCATGACCCCTCACCTAGAGGCTGACAGCTTGATTAATTGAAGAATGTTATGATTTATGAGTATCTTCTTGGCATGATTAACAAGGCAACAGGTGGCACAACCAAACAGCTATAGGGGAAACATTTCTTAGAGAAGGGAAACAATGGAGGATTATATTTAGTGACTATGTTTTGTGCAACTGTGACTGTCAATTCGGTTAAGTCGTACATCATTTTGACTTTTTTGTCCACCACTGCAGTTTGGCAATCTGAACACAAAGGTTTCTTTTGTGTCCAACTCATCAGCCCCGTCATACACACAGGAAGATGGCATCCACTAACAATGTGCTCAAGAGAAATGCTTATCCAGTGAACTGATTATCAACTAATCACGTGTTGGGTCCTACTTTTTTGCCTCTGTGTATGACAATGTAACGAGTAAAAGCCTAATAGTGTAGCAAAAGAAATTTCAATTTAAAATCTTATTCCTATCGATGACGGCGTGTTCATGCATGACTCTTTAACAGCAAAGATCGTCATTTAGAGAGTTGCATGTTAGGGGGACCACATCCCAATGTCTACCTAAAAGCTTTACATCACCTGACAGCTTCCTCGATAAGTCTGTCTTGTAGCCAAGACACCTGACTGCGTAATGGAAGTTGGTAGTCCAACTCAGGTGACAAGGGGATGAGGGTGTTGGAGAGGTCACATGGGACCTTCTCATCAACTAGGCAGTGACACAGGAGGACTATAGTGTGGGGTGGCAGTCTCTTGACACAGTGTCACCAGCAGACTGTGCGGCTGAGAGAAAGCGCATGGTAAGACGGGGCCTTTTCTTTTGAAACGGATTTGTTTCGACCTCAGCTTCGGGCTGTGACAACTGATGGGTGATTGATGGTGCTGTTCCAGCGGAGTCGGTGGAAAAGCCAGGCACCTCGGAGTAAGTGACCCTCCCTTGACCCAGAGTGACCTGGCTCCAACTTTTGTCGGACAACAAAAGATAGTCAGCTACAGTGTCCGTCACCATTCCTGCTCTTGTTAATTGTTCTAGAGAGGGATCGTAGTTGGCTTTTCCCACCGGTAGCAACCAGCAAGAAACCAATCATAAATATATATATATTTTTTACATTTTCACACTGGGTTCTTATTTCGGTTCTTCCAAAATCCAGCTTGTTGCTTTTCAGCTCTCCAACTGTCTTCTTTCTGTAATATTAAAACAACAAACATAAAAACAGCTGCACCATGGGAAGTTGTGGTGGCTGAAAGCTTTCTGTTTGAAGACATCGTGTGGTCGTTGAGTTGACACAGAATCGCCATCAATGAAAAATTAATTATTTGAGAGTTGGCAAAGGTTAATTTTTGTCCGAAACCTTTCGATCGGGAGCAGCTGACCCCAGCGGTGCTGGTTGCCACACTTGTGCCTACGTAGCTGCTGTGACACATGCAATGACCTGTGACACGGGCAGTGACAGCAGAGTAAACTGGGGCGTGCTCCCCCGCCTCAGCGTGCCTGGAGAGCTTAGAGGGCTCCCAGCTGAGAGGAGCCGGTTAAAACCACAGTGCTGCTCCTGTGTCACCGGCCCAACAATCGGCACCCCTGTCCTCTACAAACACTCCCCAGATCCTGCCGCCAACCTCTGTTGTCTCCTACAGACGGTGCTGCCCACCGCTGGTTGCCCCATATGTTTGTGCCGCACACAAGGTGGTTTCTCGGATACTGTGGTTGCTAATTATAAATTTAATTTGCATTTTAATTAGAGTGGTGGAAAATTAAAGCCTGCCAGCTGGAGAATTTCAAAATGCTTTCCCTCCCCTCCTTTTTCTTTCTCCCTTTCGAGGCTCCCGTTGTAGACTGGCAGCAGCGGTGGCACCACCACCCTCCCAAAGTGGGACGATGTGCGGTGTCATATCGCTAAGATCGCTCTTTCAGTATGTGCAGGGTTATTATAACTTTCTGTGTGTGTGTGTGTGTGTGTGTGTGTGTGTGTGTGCGTGTGCGTGTGCGTGTGCGTGTGCGTGCGTGCGTGCGTGCGTGCGTGCCCACTATCCACATCTTTCCATGAGGACATTTTTTTACGGCTCACTTGACACCGCGCATAATTTAGTTAAGATCATGAAACTCATTGGTATTGGATATGAATTTTAATAAGTCATTGAATAGCTTCTCGGATAGTTTGATTATTAAAACAGGGTTCACATCCCTGTCATGGTGCTCAATTGACACACTTTACCCATGCTGGGAAGTAAGCGATCTGCATGTGTGGGCTGGTAATATCCTTCAGTTTTGGTCATTATTTTCCAATCTCCATAATTCGTCCCGTTCCCCATGTTGTTCCCCCTTGGTCATCCTCATTCCCTCTCTCACCTCCCACGGGTGTCCTTGCTCAATAATTGTCATTAATTGATTGACAGCTCTGATAGACCCATCTAACCCCGGTTCTGCTCTTGTGTCTATGCTTTAAATGAGAGCTTGTACATCCAGTGACCTTGTCTGCCCGTCAGCTGTCAGCAAATGTGGAGCCAATCCAGAGAATGTCTCACCTTAGCAAAGTAGACCTCCCTAAATGATTGTAATTGGTTCGGGAATGTTTCTTGTGCTGCACTGTGTTGTGCATGGTAAAACCCTGGTAAAGTTTTGTTCAGACCGCTTCTGTGTAGTATATACCAATAGGCCTGCTTTTATTTTTACAACCGTTGTAAAAGTCGAATTATATCCAACATGCTTTTGACTAGTTTGTCTTCTCTCACGCTCTTGAAAATGGTAGCCAGGGGGACCGACCATCGTGATCCCCTTGTAAAGTCATTTCTCTAAATTAATTTCAAATTTTGTACATTTCAACCAAAATCCAAAGTTTACCACCACATCTAAAATGTGTATTCAAAAATCTAGCACTGAGTACTGTAACAATATTACCACAGTCACACGTACAGTATTACTACAACTACGTATTATGTGGCATTTTGCTAGGAAATTGCAATGAAAAAGCTATTTTGTAATTACTTAAGCACTACCAGTTTTAGACCGGCAACTCCACTGAGCAGCTGCCAATATAGACAGACTATGTTTTTCCCCTCTACAATAATCCATGCATGTACTGTGTCCTAGGCACATGTATGTCTGACATTCTTCCAGGTTGGTTTGGTTTGGGAGGCTGCCAACCCCAGTTTTGCACCTCTTTGCAGGCCCAGTTTGATGTGGTGTGAATAACATTCAGATATACACACACGCCCTCATTAGCATTCATTCAGGGAAGCAATGCAGGACACCCTCTCTGCTCTGAGGGTGGCATTTGGCAAGGGCCAAATACACCTGGCAAAAAAGTCCTCCTATTTCCCCTGCCCATAATGCTCAGCGTATTTTGGTTTTTCCATCATGCACACACATACAGTCTTTGTTTTATCCAAAATAAGATGATTGGTTGACATAGTTAATTATTTGTACTGTAGTAAACAGCAATCACTCTCAATTAGTGCCAAATTTCATCTAAATGCCATAGGAGATACATTAATCACATCAAGTTTGATATGAAATGATATGATACAGTGGCGGAATTGTTTGTAACTCTGCGACCACACTTATAACTAAATTGAAATGTAAAGTACAAGAGACAGTTCATTCTGAGACCTGCAGCAGCTTCTCCTTTTAAGGCATGGTCCCATCAGCCTTAGTCTGACGCAACAGTCGCTATGTGAAAAATACTTTTTAAGAGGGAGGCACCCATTCTCCAAATTTAAATCTGTGGGCTGCTGTATCTGTAATTCTGTACAGCACTAAGTCGACACACCCTTTTTTCTATTTGATGTTTCACATTACCGTATTATTTATATTCAATAGTATGTTGCAGTGCTATGGGCGGTAAGCTTCCATGTTGGCATGACGTCACAGAATATGACAGCATCAGGTTGACTTATTTGCTATGATTAACTGACTAACATACAAAGTTATAGGAAAGTCTCTCAGAATTGAAAGACCTACAGCAGAGGATTTTTTCTTCACTTTTCTCTGCACATATAGAAATCTAGTGAATAATATTCTTTTATCTGGGAAAAATCTTGGCCATTGACTATTGAAGACTCTTTTATGGGGTTTATCCTTGTCAATTGTCAAATATTTGAGTGTATGAAGTGGTGTGATGAGGTGCGGAGACGGATATTTGAAGGGATTTTAACTCATTTGAGCAATTACATGCTTAACTGGCCCAAGATAATCTGTCATCCAAAGCTTCTGTCTCGGGCTCTCGCTCTCTTTTCCGATCCTCCTCTCTCTCATACCCTCCTAGGTGGCACAAGAGAAGCTCAGAATAGTGGGATTTAGAGCACAAAAGCTTACCCTGAATGGAATGAAGGCCTCCGAGAAATTAATTGCTTCTAACAAACAGCATGACTGCTAGCATGTTTTGTGTCCCATTCTTATCAGCCTCCAGAGGTACAGGGGTGGGCGACAGGTCTGGAAAGCGTGAACCTACAAAGGAGGGGAGCGGGCAACAGGAATTTGCTCTTCATATTATTATTTTTTCGTTTGTTTAGGGAAAGACTTGAGGCAGTGATGTTTTTCCATTCTCTTTCATTATGGCAATAAATGGCATGTAAACAATGTATTTCCCCATTGCTTGAAACATACTGAAATAATTGTAGAGATTTGGAAAGCATGAAGATCACGTTAGCTATGGGTCTGTTATGGGATTTACTTTTGTGAGGGTGTGTGGCATATTTGCCCCATTTCTGTTTCTCTGCTTGCTCCCACTCCCACATGTCACCATTCTGTCTACCACCACCAGTGTGGCATCTATCATCCACCACAGACGCCGTGGCACCCCACAAAAGGAGGCTGGAGCGTGCACAAAGACATTTGCATTTTTGCATCTCATTAGGGTTATAATTGCGTGGCAATGTAAGCAGCTCCATTATCTCACGCAATATTATCAGTGACGTTTGAAACGTGTGTTTAAATGTCAATTATTGACTACAAAAAAGGAGTGACCTTTGTGGAGTCATCTCTCTCTCTCCCTCTTCTCCATCCTCAGTTCACTGTTTCTCTCTATCCATGGTCTCTATCCAATGTGGGTCCTCTCACTATTTTACTGCCTTAATGTTCACTATCTTAATATATCCTATCTCCTAGTCAGTTGACTTTCATGTATTTATCAATGATAATACACTCACTTTCCACTATCAGCAGTGGTTAGGAGCTCATTAAAACAACAGCTATAATGACGCAACACATCATTTGTGATCCGTAATTAGCTTGTTGCCAGCATCTTTATTGGTCTTTGGTATACATTAGGGTTATTTGAATAATATACTTTGGATCTATGCACCAGTCATCCAGTCATTAATAAGTAAATGTGATACATGTGTTGTTTTTAAATAGACAAGGGATTAACAAACCTTAGTTTTAACACTGTACGGATTACTTGGTTTGTGCCGATTGTATACAATATTTTGATTGATGAACATATTTTTCTGGCAACTCAACCTGCTTTTATGTTTATCGGTATGTTATATTGTTAGGTGCTGTTACACAGAAAAAACAGTGATCTATTTAACTTTGTAACCAAAAAGTTGTTGGTTGTGATATCTAGATGTTGTACTGTCATTGTGTTTTGTCACTTGCCTAACCTATATCCATTAGTGTAATTTCTGAAATAATTGTATCTGATTCGAATAATCTCATACTACTGTATCAGGAAAACAGACCAGTTAAAGCAACCATCCTTATTATGTTGAAAATGTAGCCTATTTTCTATTCATAATACAATAACTTTCTCTGTATAATGAGATACTGTTTGTGTTCGTCCATGATCAGGCATGAACAGTCCAGCATTGTTGCATTAGCATATTTCCAGTAAGGGAAGAGATAGAATCTAAAGGGTCTCAAAAATGTTTTTTTTCCAACAGCTTTTGAAGAATGCAACTGACATTGTTTAGTTTCCTTCGGTTTAGAACATCCTTTAATCTCCTCATCATATGAAAGGTCGCTTTATTTTTCTTGTGAAAAATTAATAATAAATGAAGAGAGGATCAACACTCTTCATTACTTATGAATTCTTGTTTGAGTAATTTTTGATGAATGGAGACATTGGATGTCTTTATATTCTGTAAGTGAGAGTGTATTTCACATATTATAACTGCCAGTGTCGAGTATCATTAATACAGTGAAGTATGATATATGGAAAAGCTTTACGCACTGCATAGGGCTACAGCAGGATGAGCATGCATGTAATGAGCTGACAACCAGAAGAACCACAATATTTTCGAGTTTATCAAACTACTTGCACCTTCTAATTAGAGGAAACACAAACCACCAGGATGCATTTACATTTGATTTGATCTGGAACAGAAAATCTCCTTATTAGCATCCTCCTCCCCATGAATGTGACAGTAATTGCAGTCTCATTCTGTTCCTGTTGTGCTTCTCTAGTTGAACACATTTAGCAAATTTAGCGCGTACTGTAGGTTATTATTGTGCCATACAGTCTGGGGAATCAAATAAATCACTGAGGTTATCTTATTAATTAAGTCAAAATAAATGTGCTAGAGCTAATTTATTCCCTCCAAATACCACGGGATCCCCCCACTGCAACTAATGGCTTAGTCTGACATTTCATAGTCTTAACAAATAACCTGAAGTAATTCAGTTAGATTTTTCCAATTAGAGATCATTATAGTCACTCTAACACACTATATATATATATATATATATATATATACACACACACACATATATATACACAGTATACACACATCGATTATATGTGTGTTTTTGTGTGCAAACATAATTTTGAATAATAGTAAAGAATACTGAACAGCTATTATATAGTTATATACCGCACATTTACATTACTCTTTGAGGATTTTTCACTTTTTTGAACGAATTATTCAGCAATAGTTCTCCCTGCAACAGCCCAAACAGTGCAATGAAACTTAGGCCAACTGTATAACCCAGGCATATGAAAGTGCCAAACCTCAGTGCCCCTGCCCTCACCCAACCCCCAGGCCCTCAGTGGAATAACACTTGATCCATAGCTCTTGAGTCTCTGTCCACGCCTCCCTTTTATGGCCCGTGGGCTTGGGAAGACCCCGAGCCAGCCGTGCTTATCTGACCCTAACCTTGGCGTATGGTGACCTTGACCTCCACCTCACCCCTTCCTCATCCTCAGGGCTACATCTGTTCCTTTCCCTAGGACACCCAAGTAGTTAGTGATATTGAAACATCACCTTGGGGCTCCATTTGTTTTCTCTGGAGAGGTCAGTGAGAGGTTGTCATTAGGACTGAACTTGATCCTCTACTTCCCCATAAATTGGTCCGTCCATGCAAGGAGTGAGCAGACTGTAAATAATGAGCGTATAATGCTGATCATGGAACGCAATCTCAAAGCTGACACTTTATACTTTTCTTTGTTGTATTGTATAGATTCATTGGTCCCAGTCAAAAGTGCCCAAGTGACCGAATGAAACCACAAAAACACAACAACATGTAGAGCAGAAATGCTGCCCTTAACCCAGGCTGTTGCTTGTTGTAAGAAAAGAATGAAGTCGAATCAAGAATGTTAAATACTTAAACTTACTTAATATATATGTCAATATGAATATCCGTATATATTCATATGGACATTTTGTCATTAATAGTGACATATCGTTGTTTTCTCATTAAGTAATTGCAGATGCTTGATGAAGTGATAAGAACTGCATTGTGTTGGCCTCACAATTGTTTTGGGCACTGTCATTTCAACTCATTGGATTGTCCCAGGATGATATCTTGATTGTGATGCCCTTTATTATTTTTGCCTAGTGTTTTGGCAGTTCTGTGAATTGGCTGACCTTTTTCAGTGTCTACCCTATATTCTCTCCCGCAGAAACAAGCGTCCTTGCCACAGAGCTATACGATGCAACACAGAGTTGATATTAATATTAATGAACACACACCTGACAATGTCAGATTTTAATGGGTAATAAATTAAATGATTCTCCGTGATTGTTAACTGTGGGCAATAAACATCATCCCAGGCAGGATGTGGTCTTTGGAAGCAATGATGATTTAATAAATCATAAGAGGGAGTAAAAACGGTTTATTCTTTCCTGTCGCACAGATCAAGTTCATGCAATACACCGTAAAGGAAAGATGTCTTTGGGAAATTAAGGAGCAGAAAGAAGGCCACATAGCAGTATCGTGTTCACTAACTACATGAAAATGTATTTTCCATCTTTGCCAGTCTCATGGTATCATATCACAGTGGAGTCAAGGGGGAGGCTAAAGGTTACAACTCTGAAACATGGCATTGATCCTAACACCTGACAGCATCTCTCTTCATTCCCTTTTCTGTCTCTTTGTTCTCTGTAATTGTAACATGTCATGTGTTGCTTTTGTTCCTCTCCCTTTCATTGTAAAACAAAGAAAAGTATAAAACTAAGAACCTAAGACAAAACAACTGCTACATTATTGTTACTCCAAACTATTGCATATTTATGGTGTTATCAAGGACAATATTTTTGGACAAATGATTCTTTTCGCTTATTCTTTTTATAACATTGGCGCCGGCTAAAAGTAAAGGTGCTGTCGAGCCCGGTGCGCTCTGCATATCATAAATCAGACCTAACTGACATTTTTTTTAAAGAGAATGAATATCCACCCACTCTCTGTAGAAGGGCCATGGTATTTGTATGGTCAATGTGACCTTTCTCCATACCCTCTCAGATTAGGTGTACGACACAGAAAATTGCGCTCTTGCTGCAGTCCATAAATCATACTGGGCCATTTTTTTTTCTTTAAAGAGGTATGTAAATACCTTTGTACTAGCTAGGTAAACAACACTAACCCTGATACAAATGGCTTGAAATTGAAGAAAAGCACCTTATTTTTCAGCTGAAATTGCTTTTGAAACCCAGTTCTGGCACATGGGATGAAGGAGCCATGAAATGATTTGTGCTGGGGGAATAGAAATGGGTTGATGATAACCACACTCGACACAGTTCCTGTGCTGGGGAGTTCTAGCAATGATCAAAGATATCATTGTTGCACATTATTTTCCCCTATGTATACCCCAAATGCATCTGTATCTGAAGTGACATCCACCCCTATGCACTCAGACCATATTTTGTTCCAGGGAACAAAGGCCCTCCACCGCAGTGCAGCAAGGGCCGAGCTTGGGTTTGCAGCAAATGTGGAGCCTCCTGCCCCTCTGTCTGTCCCTTTAACTCGACCTCTCTTAGTATGAAATGTAAAAAAAACAAGAGTATTCTTATGGTCAGCCTACTCCCAGAGCATAATAAGCCAGTCTGCATTCTTTACTGGAATAAAAGCTGAACACATGGTTATTGCAGAATATGTTAGCTGTAACAGTGTTCAGTCACTTTTCTTTTCCTAACCTAAGTGTCTTTCCTTGGCCATTTTGGCAACTCATCAGCACCTGCAATCCCACACATTGAGTCTCAAGGAGAGCTGCAGGGCACAACCCAGTACAGCCAGAGGGACTGCTAATTCCCAACATCTGGTACAAGCTGGTGCTTTTCCGTAGAATCGCCACGGTCGTGGTATCACTGTGGTGGCCGCCGCTCCCGCAGCTTGTGGCATCAGAGAGCTGAGGAATAACCCCCATCGCGTTCTGAGCAGAACGGACGGAGAGCAAACTGTTTCATTTCGGCTCGGTAGACCACTGATGCCTGCAGTAGATCCCCTGTTATCTAATCAAACAGCACTGGTCAGTTATGATGCCAACTCCTAAATCCACAGCCGTCTGTAAAGCCGTGGGGGGAGATTAACTGCAACAGCGCCAATGTCCTACATTCAAAGACTTGCTCTTAAGATCTCTTTTCCTGGAAAGTACAGTTATCCATACAAGCAAACACAGACAGGGACACGCAGACATACAGCCCAAAGTAAGAGTCCTTCATGCTGTAATGGGGCTATCACAAAGACCACACAGCTTGCATTTTGGAACAGGACTTGATGCTTTCTAAACCCTCTTTGTCTGAGGCCACTAGAATATCTCAAAGAGGCTCGAGTCTCTGCTGTTGTAGAGAGTTGGAGGATGTGTTGTTTTGCTGTGTATGTGCCGCCTTGTGTCTATAGATCCCCCGTGAGTAGAACAGAATAAGAACTCACAAAGAAAGGTTGCCCGAGACGTTTATCCTTTCTGTCTTACGCTCGGCGCTAGCCCTAATAAGACCATGTGTTCTGCAGATACCCCGTTATGTGGGTGCAGTTCATTAGAACCCGAGAAGTAGAAGCTCTCGCATTGCAGGCAGAGCTCTGGGCACTTTTTTAATATTTATATCACAGTCTGGTGTGGCAGTAATGATATTAGGGAGCTGACGGAATTCTCCACCCAGCTGGACATGTTAATTGAGCAGCCAGGATTTAAAGGCAAAGTTCACATTCGTGCAGATGGTGGGACAATGCACGATGGCAGGCCTAGGTCAGTGTCATTTCCCAGCTATACCTTAATGGCAGAGTTTTTTTCTCTCTTTCCCTTTTTTCTTCAAGTTTGACACAACTAGTCCCCAAGGTCCATAGCAGTCTTTGGGACTGGTCCCTGTACGTCATTGCCCTTGACGGAGCACTATATTTCATATTTGATAAATTGACAGGATTTTCTGTCCCACCTTCACTTTCAGGGTTATGTGCATATGTGTGCAGTTTGAATATGTGATTGTTAAACTAAAATTGCAGGCTAATAATAATATTACTACAAATAATTATTATCTACCTCTTTTTGCTTTTTAGTGGTTACCTTGTTGATTTGAGAAGGAAATACATGGATAAAAAAAATAGTTGGAGTGAGATGTTTGTAATTAATAGTGAGTGTAAGTTACTACATGCTATATTTCTACCCTAAAGAGCTGTACCTGAAAATAATTGTACATATATCACAATAATAAGTAAAATTGGAGAATAACCAGCTGCGGAAGGGCCCAAGTTTATATTTAAAAAAAAATTCTTCCCTCACTCAGGGACTTGTCCTTGTAAATCATATGCATTTTTTGCGATAATGTAGTCATAAATCAAGCATTAGTACAAATACAATTAATAATGCTAGTGTCATTAATATCAAGTTACATCATGCCAGTGTAAACGATAAACATGATTACACTGTGTGCAGGTGTCAGTGAAAGTCATACTGCTGGGAAGTCTAACAGATGGGTTTATCTTTCGCGAGATGGATGTTGTCACACCACACATCTACATCAAATTAGAGCGCCCAGAGTGAAACCTCCCCCCACTCTGACCATACACCGGAAAGCAGGTGTCTGCCTAATAATTTGGTCAAAGATCAGTGAGTTAAAGGTTGAGGCCAGGGGCAGAGAGGGCCAGGGTCATCCTGGTGGTAGGGAGGTGGTGAGACATGATCTCCTCAAGTCTGGAACAGACAAACCCCAAGGTCATCCATTAGTGCTCTGGCCCATTGGTGCTGGAAGACCCACAATAAATTTACTGTGCACCCTTAACCCTTTTAATACTCACCATGACCCAGATGAGGAGACGAGCTCCCTTAGGGAGGGGCACATTACATTATTAGCGCTATGCATCTATTGACGGCTATTATATTCTTGAAGCATATTTTGGGTGACTTCATACTGTAAATACTTCTGCACAAATATTATACAATAATGTCCATAATAGTCATTCATTTAACAGTTGTGTTTAGCTGTGACTGCAGTACATGTTAATCAATTAAATGCATTGAATAAGTATGCCTCTTAGTTATGTTCATAGTAATAATGTGAGAGAGATTGCATCTTTAATTTAATTTACTGCAGAATACTTTAATATCTATAATCCTTCCCATGGCCGTCTGTGATCAGTTTCAAACTCGCAGATGAAAGTGCTTGGTCAATTCTTTGAAAGAACATCTGAGTTATGACTGATCATAATCTGATCTTTCCAACAATGAACAACTTATCTGCCCTAAATGCAAAGCCTTTTTTTTTTTCTTTTTCTATTTTCACAAGAAAAGGTGAGCCGGCGAGGGAAGAAGGAGAAGGAAATGTCAACAGTGTCAACCACTCCCTTTAAATAGGACTCTCCTATGATCCCTTGCTACCATGCTCGGTCAAACCTTTCCAGGTGTCAAGACTGGGCGTCAGAAAAAGAAATTAAAGTGACATAGTGTTGACAGGAAGACGAGGCATTCCAGTTTTCACCCCTCTCTAGACAATGAGAAAGCCATCACGGCAGCACAGACACAGGCACTAATGAATCAAGCAACACCTTAACTTCTGCAGTGCTTGGGACTTTTGGCCGGGGGGCACCCATATAGTGTCATTGATAATGGGATCCTGTATTGGAGCGCCGTTGATTTGATGTCGACCGTAACCTCTTCTGTGGCCTGTCATTTTGACACAGCTTCATTTTGCCCCCTTGCTCTTAAAGACATCCTGTTAGAAGTGTTAGGTCTTCATCTTTCCCTGTTACATCTCCGCCTCTCAGAGCCAGTTTTATTAGTCCAAGACTGCTCATGTAAATGTATTTTACCTTCAAGGAAAATGTGTTATAATGCAAGTGTGAGAGTAGGCATTGTGTAAAAATCTGGTGAATTATTTGAATACACATTGCAAGACAAATCACTGTGTGCACTTTTGGGGACAAGATTGAAATTCAAAGTTTACATTTATTCTCACAATATTTTCCCACAACTCGCCCCCTCAACGGAGGATTTTAATAACATGGAAGGCTTTTGCAGTTCTGTCTCTATCGTATGATGCCTGATAGTACATTTTGTAATTTAAGACTGTAATCTGATCTGATAGCATTGGTGCTGTTACTTTGAACAGTCAACAATTGGTACACTCCTTTTCAAAGAGGTGTTCCAAGATGTAGACTTGTATTAGTTTAGATTACACAAATTGTGCTTTAATTATTTTGTCCATGTGGTGTGACTGGAAAAAAAAAAAGTTGCCGTACTGAAAGAACATCCCTTACCAGTATATAAATACAAACCTTAAAGCAACCATTTCTAGTGAAATCTTTCATTTTTAATAAATAGTATTTATTTTCAGGTCATAATATACCCATGATTTTGGTTCACATCGGTTTTCTTCATTGAAGTGTAAATACTGTGCCTGGGATGCACTACTGGACTTGAGAGATGTGCAGTCACTGCATTAAACAGTTAATAACTTCTTCACTCTGTTGGTAGATGTTATGTATGTCCACCCCTCCTACTGTCTCCAGTTTCTCATCTTAAGCTGTCGCATGCCCCCCCTCATCAGACATACACCATGCACCCCCAGTATCCCCCCGCGTGCAAGGCTGGTGGCGCCTTTGTGTGACCTGTTCTCACACTGTTCCATCTCCACATCACGCAGCCAGCCTTTCACAGCAGCAATTCAGCAGCAACAATCACACACTCACGCCTCAAAAAAAGACCTCTTGCTCCCTTTGCCAACCAATTAAGAACCATCTGGGCTTGGATGCAGTAAGAAGTCTATTACAAAATCATAGATATTTTCATTATATGTTGTAATGTGGAGAGAAACATTTTTCAAAAAGCAGAGCTTCTGTGATTTATCCTCCCGTCCTTGAAACCAAAGCAGCCTTAAACGGAGTAAGTGTGCATATCAATATTTTGTTTTGTTATTTGTGCAGAGCTTGGAGGGGGCTCGACACAGTTTAAAAACATGACGGAGCCGGCCATTGCTTTTGAAGCTGCCACGCAAGTGTATGATTCCCGAAGAACCTGGGGTCATAGATTCCCAGTGGCTGCGTAGGGCAGGGAATGGAGAGCAGCAGGGTTCAAGCCTTGGGTCACTGGAGCTTCAGAAGTGGCCAGCCAGCTTTGTCCCACGAGGGATGGTGGTGACAGATTCACTGGTGTTTTCTCAAGGTCCACTGAACCCTACAGCAAAGACTCCAACTTAGAGCCTGCGGAAAGAGGGAGCACTCCTCATCTCCAGTTCACAGAACTCCAAAAGAGGGGCAGTCTAGATGGTCTCCAGGATGCCTCAAGATACACAAAATCCAGTTGCAACCTCACAGTAACACTAGCAAACCGCATTTCATTCTCTTTCTCCACATATAATCTGCAGTGCACATTAGGCCTCTGACATTCACCGTAATGGTTCACTTCCCCATTGTAGGGAAGTGTTGAACCACTGTGTTGTCAAGTAGGCTTTATAAGGCTAAAAAGATATGAATAGAAACACCACCTTTCTAAATCTAACTAAGTTAAAAGGCTAACTTACCCCTAATCAAAATGGCAGGCCCACTAGCATGGCATGTCCCAGCTGTGGCCCTGGCCCTTCTCTGCTTACATTGTTCTGGGCAGCACATCCAAGAGCTTGCTGTGTTATGTACTTAGGTGAAGTCAGAGTTGACAATATCGGGGCCTTGCTGGTACTGAAGCCTCATCTGATGATAGGACTCTCTTTCAGACCCGTAGATTTTTGCACTCCCTATGAGCTAACCTCTGTGACTCTGTGAAGCCCAGGCAATGGACCACCTGCAAATCTAGCCCGGGGCTGGGAGTTTGTTTGAAGGAGTTTGCTTTATGACACTCTGTGACATGTGTGCCGTTTGCCCTGACCTGGAGTAAGTTCGGCACAGATGCTCTTAGAATTACCTCTGATCTTTCTTTTTTTCTTTTTTTTTCTATTGGTTGATGGGGATTAGTAAAGTGGATTTATCTATGCAGACAGGAGACCTATATTCAGCAGTTAAATAGGTGGCACGAAACGACAGGTGCTCTGTCACCTAAAAACAAGTCAACTTCCAATGGCTGGAGTCGAGCTTGAAATATATTGCTGGTAATTTTCTATTATATCAAAATGTGAAAGCTTGCAAAACATTGGTTCGTATTGGAAGATTGATTCCGACAGGCATTTTGGCATGGATTGAGGAAAAAAAAACACAACAAGAGATGAGTGTTTCTTGAGCTAAGCACTACCATTTCCATTCAGGCAACACTTCCTCATTCATGTCAGACCCATGGTGTTACTCTGTTAGGAATAATTTTTCAGAATATTCAGCATTTTGAAAGGATGTATCTCCCCCATGCCTCTCTTGTTCTCTTATTCTCTTGCTCTCCTTTTCACATGCACAGACACACGCACAGACACACACAGACACACACACACACACAGACGACCAATATTAAAACTGGTTCTCCCCCCTCTAGCAATTTTTTCAGAAGTTGACAATGTCTTGATTTAGTTGTCTGGCTGTTCCGGCCAGTTTTCCCTGCTGCGCTAATGTGAACAGGACATCCTGCTGGGCACCAAAGAATACCACTTCACGGCAGCCGAATAGCTGGCAGCTTTTATTTATGGAGCTACCGAAATGAATGGGTATTAGTGTCCAAACATTTCACCATGCTCCTGCAGCCACACACAAAAGCCACTGATTTCCAGCAAATCTGCACTTATTTTATTCAAAAAGACTAAATCTATGGAGAGAGCAAGAGAGAAAACATTTATAATGACTTAAAAGACCTCAAAAGAAGAATAGGAATTGCGTTTGAAAAGGATTTACGACACTGAAATCGGAAAAAAATGGCCCCCTCCATTTTACTGCATTTTTGACCGTTGAAAATGGAAAATATCTATATCTTTAAAATGACTCAACTTAACTGCTTAGAAAAAAACTAACATTTTTGCTTCAATCTTCCCGGTTTGCGGTTGCTGTGTTTTTCCGGGTTGTACAAAAGCATTTTCATATTGTATAGGACTGCAGTGCAAAGGAAAAAGACATTTTACCATTGTTGAAATTGCAGATTTAAAGTGTCTTCACCAATCACTTTTGCTTCCATTTAGAAATCAAGAGTGTGTATTGTCTTGTTAACCCATGTATTTTAAGTGAATGGTTCCCATTAGATAGTGGCAGCACTGCTGACTCCTCTTGGCTTTTTCAGAGTGAGGAGGATGGGACCTAGTGTTCTACTGGCCCAGGGCTGCACTCTCTGCCTGGTCTCTGTGTCCAGGACCTCATCAGCACATAGTCCGCCTGTCCTTGTGTCCCCGCCACTCACCTCCCTGATCTTCATCTGTCATCCCTGCCCTTTTGCAAACACACTCCTCTGACATTTTGAAAAACTCCGGCATTCATCCTCAATATAGATTTTTTCTTTTTGATTACAGCTTCCCGTCGGTGAAGATTGCACATAATATTGACTTTGCAATCCCGTGACTATTTGCACAGCTTCCCCCACCCCCTCTACGCATCATTGTGAAGTCCAGTGATAATGTCCCCCTAGTTTCTCATAACCTCTTTTCATTATCCTTTATTTTTTCATATTTTTCAGTTTTTTCCATACATTTCTCAAATGCCCCCTGGCCGCGGCCCTTTCTGCATGCCACCAGAGATCAGAGTTTGTGCAAGGCTTTGGTCACTGGTGTCATTATGATTGAGATCTGATACACTAGATGTCCAATGGTTAAATGCCCCTGGCCTGAACTCCCCATTGTACCCCTAATTCCAAGAGGCAGTTCTGTTTCACTTGCTGTATAATAGCCCATAGGTTAGAGTTCTGCTGCTTTTGGTTTGAATTTACATCTTTCACAGGCTCCAGTCTCTTATTCTGAGCTGGCATTTTCTTTTTTTTTTTTCTTCTCTTTTATTTCTAGCGAGCCTCATTGCCTGCAGGTGGCACGGCTGTTTGTGCTGTAGCTTTTCTGACAATCTCCCACATCCAGGCATCTTTTGGTGGGTCATAGGAGAGCAACTTGACTTAACAGGTCAATGTAAGTGGGCTCCGCCCTTCTCCAGAGGGGAAGCCATGGAGCCCTCCATTAGGAGCTGACCTCCATGCTGTTGCACTGGTCTGGCCCCAGCCAGGGTATCACATGGCTCTGCCTGAGACAGGCTGCTCATTAAAGCCTGCTGCCCATAGCGGGATTAGGCCTTTTCATGGTTTATCCTCTACTCTGACAACTGACAATGGGTGAGGATAGCTGCTTCAAATGGAGTGTGCATATGAATCATGGAATTATAATTGCTCTTTCATGATGAGAATATTGGAAAATCTATCCACATGCACAATGCAAAGAATTAATTGGGGTCTGTTTTCAAGGGCACATTGCTACACTATATGAGCCCAAGGAAACGGGACGGGGAGTAATGAGGCATTTTCAATACAGCACACTGTCTGTTTCGCAGCACCTGTACAAAGACCGCTGTTTGTACACACACTCGGATACCTTCTGCCAATAACCTTTACCCACCATGATACTTTTACTCAAAGTTTCACTCCACTTAATGCACTACGGAGTGCCCTGTTTACTTGTGTTGTGATGTTTTGAAAGAGCAACCCCATTAACAGTGGTGGCCTGTTCCCAATGACCCAGTGGTAGCCTCCTAAGGGTGTGTGGGTTACGGAGGGCTGTAGCCCGAGCACCGAGTGGGAAACTAAGATGAAACTACCTCTTGAGCTGTGTGGGTGGGAGAAGGCTTGCGATAGTGAAGCAACAGAGGCTCTATCTGCAGCTACATGCATGAGTAATGCTTCCTATTTACTCCACAACTCATGTTTGTTTTCATTATTCATATTTCAGGTGGTATCACGGCATGAAGGAGAGCTGGCTCTCAGGTCACATAGCTCACAACAAGTTTGGGCAGGGGACTACATTTCTGTATTCAAAGCATCAAAACAGCCTGCAGAAAAAAAAAATATATATATATACATATATTTCCCCTGACACATTATGCCCATTGCTCTCTAGTTATCCCAACGAATTTAGCTTTACATACATTTGCTGAGCGAAAAACTCTCAATATAAAAATCTAAAAGTAAAATTGTCACTTTTAAATCATTGCTTATAATAATGCATTATATTTAAAAAATCATTACCCAATTAAAAGTGTGAAAAAACACCATCATTATTTACATATGAAGTGAAGCTTTTCACACTCATCTGTAATAAACATAATGTGTTAAGGACCAGGTATATTTAAAAGGTGTTAATTAACTGTTGATTTAATACACTCCTCTCTATTTCAAATTATTCCCCTATCAATGACCACCTGTCACTTTTTGCAAAAACAATTCACATTTAAATGATTTTATTGTTGTTAACATGGCAGCTCTATAACATTTTTAAAGGAAAAAAAAGTTTAATTAACCAGGAAATATAGACAGAATGTAATTGCGCACCATAGAGTTGAACTTTTCCAACTGTCATGGAGATGTCACAAATGTATGAATAAAAATAACATTAATAGATTTAATTTTACGGTATAATTTTCACAGTATACTTTATTTTTGTAATAATAATGATGACATGGTAAACAGATCCTAATGTATTGGAAATTCATTTGGTTTTGTAGATGTCAGAGAAATTCTTTTGGAGGCCTGTCAAAAACAGAAAGAGGACAGAGAAAAGAAGAACTGTTAGCAATGCAATTAAACTCTGGTAATGAGGTCAGACATCAGATCCAGTGCAAGTGATATCATTACACAAGCCGAACGGTTGGGCCGCTCCAGCTGCCATGCTCTTGCTGTGGGATTAGACTCGTTGTCCTCGGGGCAACGCTTTTACTAGGCTGACCCCTGCCTGCCACTGGGGCACCAGCCACCCCCTGGGCTCCCGGGGCACCGGCAGGTCTGCAGCACCAGCACGACTGCGAAGAAGTGAACTGTGTTGCCACGTACGATGACAGGACTCGCCACTCCATTAGGAAGCACAGAGACAGGCAGGCACCAGCGCACAATCCACCCTGTGTTGCCAAATATGAATTACTGGGCTCCTCTATTTCTGTCAGCTCATTTGTAAAAAGCAACGAACAATGACAAGGTGATAAAAGGACATTGTGTCAGCGATTAGAATGCTTCGTTTGGACCTGTTGATGGTTAAGATACAGCCCACAAATAACGCACAACTTCACACAATCTTCCTGGGCAAAATAGAATCCTATTCGGTTTGGCTAAAATCATGGTTCATACTTGCAAACAAGATTGAAATAATGAAACATACAGATTGGTAGCCATCTAATTTTCTTTCCCCATTGTCTAAAGCCTCGTTTGCAAAGTCCCAAGCAGGAGTCGGCTTAATTTGTCCTTTCTTATTTGGTCTGCTTGTGTGTTTTGTGCTGTTCTCTTTTTGTCTCCCATGATTACTTTGAGGATATTGCTATGACATACAGCAGCAACAATAATTCTTCTGTTCTAATTCATATCCATTAGTAGTGGATGGTAATTCAAACTGACGGCACGGTGTATCTTGAAAGGCTTGCGAGGATGTTGTGGCGGCAGCATCACTGTGCAGCCATAAGCCACCCTCCTTTCCCCTTTCTTCCCCCTTTCTGTCTTTCAGTCCACAACAAGGGGCTCCAAGCAAAGAGGACAATATGAGTTGGAGCCAGTACTTTGATAATTAGTTATTGATTGAGAACAATGGCGAGGCGTACACTGTCGTATTAGCTAGACGCCAGTAGGTCGCGACACCAAGAGCAGCCATCAAGAAACAAGGGCCAAAACATGCCTGACTCCTCTAATAAGATATTCCTTCATGTTTTTTTCTCTTTCATTTCCCTCCACTTTTTCCTTCCTCAGGCATGTTAGTGTTCAGGCTACATGTGGTCAAAAGTATTCATGCTCGTGCACAAACGAGCGTCTGATGAAGGAGAATTTAATTAAATGCCCACTCAAGCTTCTCATACCACATTGCCCTGATTTATATATTTTTTTCTGTGTATGTAGGACCTTTCATTGCTAGTGTCAAAGAAAGAACGAAATGAAAAATAGCATATGAAATTGAATGAGTGCTACTATTGCTGGCATTGCTACTACTGTCGTCAAAATAGACAGAAAAATAAGAGAAAGATAAATATTATGTTGCTACATATTGAATGTCATATGTTATAGCATATCCAAAACCACCTATTATTGGAAGCACATGTCTGTATGCATATATTTAATGACAAGTCTTTTTTCTTCAAGAATTTAAATATAAAGAAATTTAAAGGAACACTTACACAATTCACTCGCACACACATATAATGTGATAGTGGATGCATGTCAGAGATGGTGTCATTGAGGGAGAGTTTGGCTTTTAACCAAAAGCCGTGTTTACATATAATAGACTATCCTCAAATAATTGGTAGGTCTCCTTGCTAAAGAGGGATATGTCAGGCTCTGCTTCTGTGTGAGAGACGCTCCCCAACTCACTTCACCTGATCCGTGGCCTGTAAAGATGCACCAGGCATTAAACAGATAGGGCGGGAGCGTCAACTGAACAATGGAGGACTGTCAGTACCGACAGCGGGGCACGGCTCTCCCCGCTCTGACAGGGAGGACCTCAGAGGGTAAACTGCTTTGCTGGAACTAATTAAACAGATGAAGTTATGACATGAATATGCAGATGTTGTTTACATTTTACCATATGGTATTATTTCAGGTAATAACGCACAAGAGAGCCTTCCCACTCATTAATGTGAAGGGATGGAGCGAGAACACTGTCTATCAAGAGACAACCGGAGCATGTTGGAGAAATATGATCAGACCGACGCTCGGTGTGGAAATCTATTTAAAGCCACTCAATTGACATACAGTACATGTTGATAGCTATTGCCGTTTGATTTAAATTGTTAGCTTACTAGATGTAGGACAGGCTATTTCTTATTCAAAGTGAGATTTCAATTTTCTTTAAATCTTTCTAGATTTGTCTTGTCCAAATTTCCTACAATTAAAGTGTAAAATGAATTTTCATAATATTGCCAATGTCTTGTTACCCAGTATGCAAGTATTTAACTATAACTAATCCACAACCTATTATTAGCACATAAATTCAATTCAATTCAGTTACTTATGCAGTAAAATAATATTCTCGCCGCTACACTCTGTAGCCCCATACAAGTCATCATATCTATGCATCCACCATAAACCAAGCAATTCTCAATTCACAAAGTGATTTTAACTAAACGAATCAATTTTTTTGCGAAGTGTTAAAAGTAGTACTGTCTGTCTTAGTTCTTTTTCTCAGTTTTGTGTGCAGCCTCACCATTCCCTTGGAGCGGGTGCTGAGAGGTTAAGAGGGAAAGGGCCAATGGAGTCGCGTTTAGTAAGAAGTGTGGGATCACGGGGGCCAGCTGGTGGGGTGATGGGAAGCGTAATTGTGCCCGCTGTGTGGATAGGGTGGGGGGGTGAAAGGATGGGGTGAGAAGCCCGGGAAAAAGGGAGGGGAGGGGACACCTCAATTACCTGTGCTCCCTCTGACCCCTCTCTCCCTCTGTCTCTCCATGGACAGACCCACTGTCTGAGAGGCGGGGCGCATTTCCACAGGCAGATGCACATCCCCCTTCTTTGTTCGAGATAGCATTCGCTCCTTCTCCTGAGCTGTGGAAACTTAATTGCAAAAGTCCCTTTTCTGATGCATTTCTCCCATATTTGTCCCAGTCAACAATTTCAGTTTTATCTTAAAAAAAAAAATCTAAATCAAAACCTTTTTATTCTTTGAGAGGAGGGGGGTCCTATTCACAGGACTTGGCCAGGTAGTTTCGGATTAAAGATGTACAACACAATAAAAAGCAAATTTATCTGAACTGAGCAGCTCTCTCAAACGTATTCAGCAGGTTACATGCAGCTGTCATAGTTTGTTTTGGTGCTCCCGCTTGGGCGCATACAGTAAGTGACAGAGACTGGTGTAAAATCAATACTTCACAGGAGTGTGATGTCTTAATAAACTCTCTGTGTTGTTCAGACAGGAAAGCTAGACGTGTACGAGGAGGAATACAGCGCAGGCCATTGTGAAGCTGTCAAGTCTGGCCCTCAAAAGCAGATGAAGCTGTCAGATTATTAATATATTTATACTGACAGGCCCCACGTCCACCCCTAAACCCTCCTCTCTATCAGTGTCTCTCAAAAAAAAATATGCTCAGCTTCAAAGACAGAGGCCACAGGGTTGGATGCAAGGTCAGAGGCCAAATACATTTTGAAAGCAAATTCTCTTCCTTTTGCAACCTGTTTTTATTGCTGTCGCTCCCCTTCTCTGTAGCGACCATTCAGCTGAAACTTAGGCTGAATTGGCAGCAGCTTTCAAGGCGCTTGGCAGCCTGGTGATCCTCAGGAGCTCTCAGCTGACATCTCTCTGGGGTTGTCTATGCTCTGGGGTCAGCGCAAGCCCTGACTCCCAGGACCCACCCGCTCAGGCGCTACCATGAGTCAGTCCCACAGACGGAAATTAAAATGTGAAAAGCTGTCTGACTGAAGGCATTCCTGGCCCCCCATGGCATTCTCCTTTCTTTGTGACAGTTCCTCCGAGACTGCTTTTTCTTTCATGTTTCTTTTTTTCCGCTTTAGATTATTTAACAACATGCGAACAGAGCTGTCAAGGAGAGACATGCTTGATCGACAGAGCAAGGGAGTGTCTTAGTCAACACGGGGTTAAATTCGATTTTCTGCATGTTCAGTACGCTACTCTCAAGCCAGTTATTGCCTTGGTTTGATGTTTTTTGATGGATCAATTATCCATTGTTGCATGTTGCGAAGCCAAACATAACGGCAACTATGACACCTGTCACAATCTTCTATTAGGCGAAGGAAATTGAAATAATTTAATGACAGCCAATTTAGTCTTTATTTTCAATCTTATTATGGCTCCAGTAATTTCGTTCTTTAAAAAAATAATGAAATATGACTACGTAGTCAAAGTAAAGTGCCCCTACTAGAGCTATTAATTTGATACCTCTTGGAAAACATGAAGTGAATAAATTCTGCATTATCTGTTACAGACAAAAACAAGCCAGAAAAGACCGTGACTGTGATTTTTTTTTTTTTTTTTTGCTTTCAATTCCAAATTAGGAGGTTAGATTAAAGTCAGAGATAATACTGTAAAAAAGTAAAAAGAATTATTAAAAATAGGAAAGCATAAATATAAATAAGTATACAATGAGGCGCTATTAGTAAACATATAGATTTATTCAAGACTTGACATCATGGAAAATATATATTTTTTATACTTTTGTTATTTGTTATTGTTATTTTTTCATATATACAGTGATATGAGTAGAATAGCATATAAAACAGTAAAATATGTATAGCTGCGTGGTTTTTGCCCACATATTGTCAAGCAAATATACATCCAACACTAATTTACAATTATCACCACACCATATTTTCCCTACGTGCCAACTAATAAGTCAAAGATATTACTTCAAATTTGGACAGAAGCACTGCCAGTTAAACAGATGTGATATGCTTGTCAATAACTCGTATGTGTGAAAGCTGCGTGGGAGCGTCTTATCGGTACATGTGTGCATATACTTGAATTTGCAAGTAAAGAGCCTTCTTTGGATTACCCACGGCACATTGTAGTTGGTATCATAAAGAGAATGAGGGAGTGGATGTGTCTTTCCTTTTTTTTTTTTCATGGATTCGGTAAGCTCTCTGTCAATGGTTTAGAGTTGTATTGCCTTGGATAGTTCCCCTCATTCCATGGAATGATCTCAGACCTAATTTACTGGGCAGCTCAGGATCCAAAGCATACAAGGCTCTCCTCTGCATAGAATGTGTGAAATAGATAGAGCAGCCATCCCTCAGATGTGCTGCAGTAATCTTCAGCCAGAGCTCGTCCAGCAGGCCTCGCCCCTAAAGGGATTGATGCAGTGTCAAAACCTTTGGCTCCGGGGTCATCCTCTCTTCTTGCCTCCCCAATCCGACAAAAGCTGAATTTCTTTCCCTCACTATTCGTTTCTCTTTTTTCTTCTATTGAATTCATCGGCGAGAGAGGCATGAGATGGGAGTGAATGAAACATTTTCATTAGAAGGGAGGAGAATCCCTGGTTAGAGACGAGGCCGGAGCCAATCTGAGCCCAATGACATCCCTACCAATTCTTTCCTTTTTTTTTTCTTTTTTTTACTTTCCCAAGCTGTCACTCTCTGCTGTATGTGGCACGCTGATTGAAATCAGTACCGTGTCAGGGCTGTCATATCTCGGAAAGACATAAAACATGCAGGAACATCAATAAGCAACAGGCCGATGACAGCCCTCAGGCGGCGATCCTGGCGAGGGGAGATGAGGGGAAGGTTAGGACTCTGGGGGATGCTGTGCAGTTGAAGTGTCTTCTTCAGGCTT
Source organism: Colistium nudipinnis (assembly GCA_016785305.1). Classification (NCBI taxonomy): domain Eukaryota; kingdom Metazoa; phylum Chordata; class Actinopteri; order Pleuronectiformes; family Rhombosoleidae; genus Colistium; species Colistium nudipinnis. The sequence goes on along the minus strand of JAFBJU010001010.1, from coordinate 2,388,083 downwards.
CACTGAGACCCAGGGAAGACAAGATAAAGTCTCTCAGGTTATCGCCTGGTTCAAGTTGCTCCTCGGACAGTGAGGCCACTGGGATGCTGGATGTCAGAAGCTGTGCGTTTGTGTGTGTGTGTGTGTGTGTGTGTGTGTGTGTGTGTGTGTGTTTGTGTGTGTGTGCGCGCGCGTTTGTGTGCGTATGTGTGTGTGTGTGCGCGCGCGTTTGTGTGCGTATGTGTGTGTGTGTGTATGAATGTGCAGCTTTGTGTCTGTGCTCGTGCAGGTATACAGTACTTTTTAGCACATTTTTTCCTCATCTTCTAAATTTCATTTTTGTGCTATGTTTATATTTTTAATTATATTTCTTGGTGACTATATTTATAAAATACCAGAAATCATTATTTCCACCCTAACGTGAACAAATAAGCCTACATGTGCATGTTTAAAAAAAAACGATTGATAGGACGTTAGTTATACCCAGCAGTGATGGCCAAAATGTGCTTGGGGATTTTCAGTGTGTGTCTAATTCTCTAATGGGAGCTAAAGGTGATAGTCTGTTAGATCACAGCCTGACACTACCTCTTACCACTGCTAATTTGGCAAGTTTTAAGCCGAGTAAAACTGCTGAATCTCCTCTTTCGCACACTCCATAATGGCCGTCCCAGTGCCCTAACCTACCTGTTTAGAATTATGATATACAGGACAAATAATCAGATTTGTATAATCCTGACACTGACGAGGTAAATTCACCAGTAATTAGCATTACACACAAATCGACGAGAGGGGCTGCATTTTGTCTGGAGTTGGAGTTTCCCCAAAGTTGAAGCCTATTATTTTTCTGTTGATGGGTTAACGTTGTGGACAGGCGGCCATCTGCATATCAAATGTAACTCCTATTATTTCATGTTTCCCTCTGCTAACAGCGCCTCCCAGCACTCTTCCATGTTCTCCTCCATCTGCCTCCTGTCCATTGATCAGCCTTCCAGGGCATCAGTCTGTTTAGCATCTGCTGCAAGTTCCAGCAGCTCAGGTAACTATCTCGCTGCTCTCCACCGCCTATTGATCTTCATGTCCACCTGCAGGAACATCTGTTTCGGCATGTCGTTTGTCAGTGCAACCAGCTACCTTGTTTCGCTTGGCGTTTAGTCCACTTTCACTCACTCACACAAAGAGAGCTCACTCCTGAATGCATGCTCACTTGCCGTTGGGATTGTCCCGCAATGAATAGTAAATTAGCCTCTGGTTGTTTGTGCAGGTGTCGCAGTAGTACTGGAAAATTCATTGTTATGTTTAAAGATTAATTTCCCCAACAACCTTACATTTTATTTAAAAAAAAAACAAACATAAATTTTCATTCACAAATTAACAACACTCAGACTGCTCATTCAGACATATAGAGTTTAGCCATCAATCTTTCTATTATGTACAGTGTGTTGCAGAAATTCCTTTTTCCTCCAATTTGCAAATTTGAATACGAGTAAATAATCATATATGTAGAAAATACTATTTTTAATAGGATGGAATATGTGTGGGGAAAAACAATCTTTTATTTGAACATAATAATTATTTTCACCCACATCACAATTTATTGTGAAATAGAAATTGTTTGCTTTTTTATATTTGAACTAAACCCAAAAACATAAAAAATATTTATTTATTGTTTTTATTATTATACAAGGAATAAAGCATGACAGTCACAGGCCCAGAAGAGCTCGCATCTTCAAATTTGTTTCCTGCACAGGCTTTCAAAGCTCAGAGGATTCGCTGTTGCGCAGTTTAATTTGCTCTTTTGTAATGATGGGGCGTAGGTTAGTTAATTTCAATTTTTGATTTCAAAAGCTATCAAATACAGCTCAGATGAGAAATCAATTTTCCCAGCTGCCCGGGCTTTGTGGATAAAAGAACTCCTGCCATTGGTGAAGAGCCCGTCACATGACCGAGTCAGGGATTAGTTCAGTAGGCCCATGTTGCCACCAACTCAATTACAGGCTGCCTCTTGTCATTTACCACTATAACATCTCATATTCAGATACAACTCATATTTAATTCATGAAAACCTGCACAAGAGTAATTTTAATATATATTATTATAGAAAAGTTGACCAAAATTAGGCAGTGACTTTTTTGTTTTGCATGCCAGCAGCAGTGGATGTATTTTGTGCTGTACTTTCAGATAAGCAGTGTTTAAAAGATGATGAGATATTAGGTCTGATTATAAAAAATAAAAAAATACACTTAAAAGTATAAATGTAAAAATCATTCAACTTTATCATCCAGAGGACATTTTATATATTTTTTTGCAAAATTACATTGTATTAAAAAATGCTGTGATGATTCTAATTGTCATTTGTCATCAATGCAATTATTATGTCTGATTAGCCTTTTGATGCACACTTAATAAAATCACACATCAATAACAATGAATATATTGCTTGCTAATTGGATAGATGTGATGGAGAGCATTTTTTTTTCTTTGATTGTAAATTATGAACAAAATATTGTGCTTAATACTACCAATACAACAATACTAGACTATGATTAAAAAAAAAAATAAAAATCTTATGATACATATGACTAATTGTTGACACAACACAATGCCCAAAGCATTTCAGTCTATTTATCAGAATATATTTAAATTCCTATGAAGCTTCTGTTTGGAAATTGAATCCATTCCAACATTTCTTTCTCTGAAACGAACCCCATTTCCTTTGCACAGCACAAATTGACAATTTGTTCTGCAATCAACAAAAATCTCCCTTTTGTACATATCGTGAGATTATGTCAGTTTGACAGTTGCATTATTCTATGTGGTTTCCATGACAACTGTTTGGGTGAGGCCTGCAATAAAACCAACCTCAGCTGTCATCTCTTCACCTAAAAGCTTTGTAATTGCTCTCATTTGCATACCACAATTAAGTGTGTTAGCTCACAGCAAGAACAATCAACTTCCACTAAAAACTGGGGATAGTATAATTATTATATCAGTGGATTTGTATAAAACATTCCTGACGAGCCTTTGTTTGACACCGCATTGTACTGTCACTTATTTTTTATAATGTACTTATTTCACAGAAATCAATGAGCCATTCTTAGACAGTGGTTAAAATGTTGTGATGGCCATTTCACATTAGAGTCCCAAAATAGCTTTATGATGTTATGGATGTATTACTTTCATTTCAGAACATTTAAATTATGTTTCTTTCATAGTCAGTTCAGTGAATAATATTATATCCATTCCTGATGGGAGGCTTTTTGACTCAGTGGAGCACTTGACTAGCAAGAAACAGAACGTTTTGCAGTAGTGGGAGACAGTTTGATTGAATGGAAAGGTTATGTGCACTGGGCTCTAAGCATCTTTTCACAATCCCTCAGTTGCACAGAGGCTGTAATGAAGAGCTCTTAAACTCCTAAGCTATGACAGGATTCCCCTCTGATTCTGCTGGACATGCAACACACATTATCCACAAGCATATATACATACACAGTCAAAAACAACTAAATGCTAATACTGCAAAAAATTAAGCAACGCATGCGTACGCTCCTTTTTTTTTCGATTTTTCTTGAAAGTAGCCAGTGGCCAATCAGTCAATTGAAGTCGGAAAAATATCAGAAATAGCACCTCTGTTCTAATATTTTCCGTTTTCATCAAAACACTATTTCTGGGTTTATCTCTATATTTTGGGGTTTATCTTCAGAGCAGCGTAGCTTGAATTTGTAAGCTGATAGAAACACATATTTCCAGCCTTCTGAGCTTTTTTATCAAGCCTCAGATACTGCAGCATATCTTTGGGCAGGCACGTATTATTTGGAGTTTTTTGCCTTCAGGCCCTGAATAGAGCACCAAATGGCACAAATGGCAAGTGTACCATTCCTAGCTCTCTGCAGCCTCCAAACACAATCTGGTCAAGCAGAAATGAGACCTGCATCAATTTTAATTTGTATTTATACTGCTGATGACCTGCTCCTTTCACTCTGCCGTTGGAGGCACAAATTACACCCATCATAACTCTGATTCTAACGGCCCACGGTGTGCTATCAGAAAATTAACATGGTTATATACCACCGGCGGGTTCAAGGTGTCACAACACAATTATACAATCATGCAACCTGACGAGCTCTGACTTGTCGCTGGTGTATGACAACCGTGCTGCAGGGCTACAATGTCTGTCACATCCAGGCGGGTAAGATAAGTCCACTGAAGAGTAGACTGTGCCTCAGCGTGTACTTCTCAGTTCAATATCACAAGGCTGCTGCACTGGGTGATTTTATTTTATTTATTTATTTTGGAGGATGAGAACTGGAAAGATTTGTGTCTTAACGTCTCTTAAACTTGTCCGATATTTTTTTTAACAAATTGCACGTGAGGAATTAGTGCAAACATTACTCTAAGTGATGTAGCAAGGGCGGCTGGAATTAAGTTATCAATGAAAGAAGTTTAATGTAAAACCTTATACAGAAATGTACCGCACTGAGTGTGCATCCGCTCACTGTGACTTTCAATCAACCCTAATCCTTGTATCTCATAAAACCTAAACCAAAAAAAATAAAAAGAAATGAAGGGAAGCTCCCCTGTCTGGATCCCCAGTGTGCTCTCAGTGTCAAGCCATTAGGCTGTGTGAAATGAGGTGCCACTCATGAGTTATAATGCTGCACATCTATAGATGGAATGGTAAAATATAGCCCTTCAATGCTCAGTTCTCTGTTGGAAATAATTCTGCTCTGATAGTGGAACATCGGACAATATCCCAATTCAGAGTCGCAAAGATATGGAGAGGGCTGTTGGATAAATTCAAAATAATCCACTTCAGGGTTGCTGTGAGATTAATGGAAAAAGGGGTGAATTTTGTCGTGTGTCTGTGTGCATGAGCAAATGTCTATGTGAGAATGACAACTGATGAATAACATTTTGCAAAACCCATTGTGTCACCAACAATTTACCACTTAAAGATGATATTACTAATAGGATTAAATAAATCTCGGAGATAAAAAGGAATGTCAGGATGAGAGAAAATTACAGAAATGTTTGTTCTCCCAAAATAATGAATATACCCAAAGTCTTTATAGGCAATGGAAATAAGCTTTCAGGAAATCTATTTGCGGTGTAAAGTGTGTTCATTGTATTCAGTTTGAAAAGCAAATAAAAAAAGACATGGTTTTCAATATACAGTTGTTACAGAACGGCAAATCAAGGAAATTTATACCGACTACTGCTATAGTTTAAGGAGCATAGCAAAGACATGCGAGCAGTAGTCTGCGCAACTGAAATATTTACCCAGAGGTACTGTGGATGTAACAATGATAAGGAAATAAAGCTAATAAGTGCCCCTTTGATGTGACAACAAATTATACATGGCTCTATCAGATCTCATTTCCATTCCATAACACAGAGACAGTGAATACCCTGAAGCATGGCTACTAATGGGAGCCTCTATCAGCCATCGTGGAAAGCCCGCCTCATTACTCACTCCAGCACAACTGTGCCCAGGGTGGTCGATTCCCCCAACGGACTCTGGTTCACAGACATGAGACACAGTGTGAGGCATGCGACTTGTTTTTCGATGCACAGGGCACAGATGCCGTCATGCTGCAAGTGTGAGAAATCTCTTTATCAAGAAAGAAATTGAACTACATTAAAATCCTTTTTAGTTAAAGAAAATTGACTATTTTACGGCTATTTTATAGATAGAAATATATGTCGCTTTTACATTTTATGGCATTATTTTTTGTTCAACATTTGTGGAGTTATTTATATTTCATTATGGCCCAGGCTATAGAAGATTGTTGTGTGTAGCTAGGACTCATCTTCAATTTCATTAAGCATCTGATTCTACTCAACCAAATTGTTATTCAGAGAGAATTTCCCATTCGGGGGGGGCACCACATACACACGTAACCTTCTGTCCCTTACGACCTTTGCAATGAATATTTTAAAACCTTAATGTATATTGGCCATCAGAATTCTCAACCCAAGTCTTTTCTTTGTCCATATAGTCTTAGAGACCTGATCTCACTATAGTGGTTCCAACTCAGAATGCTGACACTCGGGTTATCTCTTCACAATTTGCAATCACCATTATGGTCTGATTTTTACTCTCTCTGCTCCTATTTCGAGCTTCTCTGACAAGTCAATAGGGGGCATCCCTCATCTGTCAAAAACAAACATCAGAATACTTCTCATCATTTCTCATTCCCTCCCTTTAGGAAGCCACACAGTATTTCTAACAGACTCACTGCCTGTCAGAGATACTGTAAATTCCAAGATTGTCACTCAGTGCAGATTACAGGATTATTAATTGAATCTCCTGACCACTCAGATCAACACAAACAAGTCAGAGCAGTCACAACGTATCAGGGAGAGAGTAGCTGACCCTCTGGTGACTCTCTCGCCCAGAGGGGTGGCAGTGGTGCTAGCTGTGAGGGTTTCAGTGCAATCTGTGGAGCAGATGGCTGGAGTCCTGGGCAGAGAGCAGCAGGTCTCAGCCTGCATGGCACTGTGATGATGTGAGCTGGCTCCCTCCAAGCTTTAGTTAATACCTTCATGTATCAAAGACTTGTTAAGGGTCTGGGCAAAACTCAGACTCCTTACAAAAGAACAATACGCTCTCGCTCCCGCTCCCGCTCTCGCTCCCGCTCCCGCTCCCGCTCCCGCTCCCGGTGTTTCACAATTTATCCCTTCATCAACATGTTGATATTGCGGCTGAGTAAAGTTGTATGGTTTTCCATGTATTTAGACACACTTATATTTATGGCAAGAAAGGAATAAACAATCTTATAGAACATTAACTCTTGGTATTGATAATTATCCTGATATGGTTATTTTGTGGAGAAAAGGTTTATTGGAAAGGACATTTAAAAAGTGATTGATTAATGAGGCTGAGATTAAACCTGTAAAGCATTATAGATAGTTGAATACCATCATTCAAGCTGTCAGAGAGTAATTATTGACACTGGGGTTTCTGTTTTATAAGATAATGTTCTTGACTAAGTGATTTTATGTTGATTTTAGCAGAGACGTTTCAGAATATGATGAAATCACCTGCGAGGTAAATAAACCTTTGCTCCACTTTTGTTCATTTTGCTCTCCCACTGCCACTTAGGCTTTAATCTTGGTTGCTGGCAGGTAGCGCGGGCTAGGCCATGCCTTGTGAAGTGCAAGTGGTCCTGCCTCTGCTCGTATTATATAAAGAGTGGCAGCAGGCAGAGTGACAGACTGCCCCAAGAGATGACACCTGTCACTGAGGGTAGCGCAGCTAATCTACAAGCCTCATTTTGTTTGAACTCTTTGTCACCTCGCTGTCAAATCCCCATCTTCTCAGTCACTGCCAGCTTCCCTCCCCTCTGCTTCTCTGCTCGCTCTGCTCTGCCCAGTCCCTCCACGTTGTACAGTACCTGCACCGTCACCACACAAAGTGTGCCTTTTCCCCACAAACTAGTTTGTTGTGGTGTGACATATTTCTCAGCAAGCATGCATTTATTGAAGGAATTACATGTTTCTTTTGTCTGTAGAATGATTTAAGAATACATACAGTATGTAGTGGGTAAAAAAAAGGGTAAAAATCTTGGCAGCTTGATATCTTTCTCACTACGTGTGTAACATTGCTTATTTGTCCCCGGCCTATGAGAAGATGAGGCGTCCTTGTTCAAATGTTTTTATTTTCCAGACAAAGCCCCATTCATTCATATTGAGATTTGTCTAAGTTAAAATGATCTGAATAGAAATGCAGTCTGGAGTGGCCCAGTCTCTATGGAGCAGCACACTCCACCCCCTGGCCAAATATCTATATTGTCCACTTCTACAGACTGTGCTTTGTAATTATAATATAATTCATTATGTCTATGCTGCATGTGTCACAAAGGAGTCCTCCCCAAAATCCTTGTGCGCTGTTCAAGCTGACCGAACACATTCTTGTTCCCCGTGCATTAGATATACCCTATCACACCCCCATAAACAATGGCTTTTCCTATTTTGCTTGATTGAGATATCAGCCGCAAATCGGACAGCTCACTCCTGCCCCTAACACAGGCTTAGAGAAATCTTCCTCAAGACAGGAAAAGCTAAACAAAATCGGAAAAACATAGCTAAACAATAAAGACATAATAATAATAATAATAATAATAATAATAAAAGACATAATAATAATAATAATAATAATAATAATAATAATAATAATAATAATAATAATAATAATAATAATAATAATAATAATAATAATAATAATAGATGGTAATGATAAAACAATAAGCACTCACATTTCTCAGAGGTGTAGAAAAACTCACTATTTAGAAGGTCTATGGAGTAATTTAATAGTAAATGGAGAAATATTGATAAACATTCATGTTAATGCTTACTTCCCCTCTTTTATAAGCTAAATTATTGCAGCAAAAATAAAATTAAATGAACACATGACATAATCCAAGTTGCAGTGGAGGCTTGAGCCAACTTTTTAAAATGCTTCCATTAAGTGGAATTATCTTTTCCAGACACACAGTTTTTATGAATGCATCCAAAAATCCCTATTTCATTTAGCGAGCATGGGATTTAATTTAATCCTTTTACTTATTATGAAAAATAAGATGCAGCAGCTTCAACAATAGAAAGGGCCAGTCTGCATCGTGCACAATGGCTAGGGTTAAATTGAAGATTGTGTATACCCTTTTCTGTAGAAGCGCATTCATATTCAAAAGCAGACTTCACAGGTTCATATGGCATAGCTATGTTTTGCATGTGTACACACAAAGCGAAAATGCAATGCAGTTACAGTTTTATAAAATAGATAAAAAGATATTCAAAACATAATTTACCATTTACCAATAAACATTTTTTTGTTTATTTATTCAATTTATTTCCGGTACTTAATGTCTTTCACTCATCCAACATGCAGTGCTTTACTAACATAGAAAGGGAAAGTATTTGCTTCATGAAAAATCTTTGTCATATTTTTTATATATAATATCTAACTGAGGACAGAAACACACCAGACCAGCCAGCTACAGCCCCTTCCAACTGGCCATAGGAGAATAGGCTCTACTGAGGAGCACCAGATCTGACACTCTAAAGTCACTTACTTCACACTATCTCGGTCATGTCGGCAGTGGGTACATTTGTTGATATACTTTTGTGAAACCCTGGTTCGAGGCTGAACAGTGGATATCATGATTTTACCCAAAACGTCTTCTTCTTCTTGACAGTTATTTGAATAGTATTTGATTGTGTATTCATGAGGAGCAAAGCAAAACAGTGCTAAAATACACATTTAGGCTACGCAATTTATTATATTTAATTTTGAAGCGTTTTATAAATTACATTTGTAGAAAATATCAGCCAATAGTAATCATGGTTAACAAATACAATCCAACTATTGATAGTGATAAGTCAGAAGCATTAATGGTTTCAACCATGTTTGCTCATCAGACAGCAGAGGAATGAGTTTTGTTTGTTGCCATAGTGCAGAAACAAACTGATTTCTCCTAGCAATTTTATCAGTGTTTTCATTAGTTTTTCTCTATAAAAATAAAAATAAAAAAATAAATAAAACTGATGTTTAGCGGGGAAGTTAAATGGACGAATGAATACCAGTTGTATGAAGAAGAACAAGTATGAAGAAACTTGTTGTCGTGAAAAGCAGTATGCTGTTGGTTTGTCAATGTGAATTAAAAATGTACAATACAGGCATTGCTAACCATCTTGCAGCCAGTTACACTCAAGAATACTCCAACATAAGTTTCAGCAAAGGATGTTATCCAATATGTTGCTGCCTTCAGCTCATCAATAGAAACCAAAAACTGTTGAAGACCCTTTAGCGGTTTCGTACATCACTGTGCGTACATGTTTTATCTCACAAAAGTTCACAAATTGTCAAGCTTCAGTTAATGAAGTAGTGAATGAATATTGCCAGACTAATTGAATATTGCCAGACTAATTATCACAAAATAAGATCCAACAAAGTTAATATTAATTGACCGAAAGCAGGTGACAGTGATAAACGTTGCACTAAACACCCCTGATATTTACAAAACCATGGTTATCTTAATGTCCTAACTTTTATACAAACTTGTGTCCAGCTGCCACATCACATTTTATAGATAATAGTTTGTTGAATTAACTGCATACACAAACATAGACAATTACACTCAGTGGTTCTAACCAGTACAGATATCCTCCATTGTAGTGATCCATTGCCACCCCCCTCTTCTTTTTTGTCTGGGGAATGTCACGTGGGGCTGGGAAACAAATAATTTCACCAGTTATATTCAAAGCATGAAGAAGAAGAGCACAGCAGCTTGTCTTGGGAGTCAAGAACTTGGTACAATGTCCTCTGCGATGGGATGGCAAACACAAATGGGCTGGCGCACCTATCCAATTAACACCCTGCCTGCCAATCCCTGTCAGGTCACACGAAAAATCCCATGGCACGCTCTACCTGTCTCCGCTGTGCTCAACACATGCCCAGCTCCAATATAGAATTAACGCCACTTCTCACCTGGTCACGCTGACAGGCCATAGATTAGACTTGTGCAGCATGGAGATATGCGAGCAACTCCAAATGAGGGCACCTGGGGTTAAGATTTCAAATGCACTGGGGCTATTGTTTTGCCACTCCTTTAATATTAATTAAACTGAGGTGAAAATGTTCTTTACCAAACCACTGCTTATTTCCTCGGCAAGTGAGGACCTGATAAGAGATTTTATTTAATGACCACCTGGATGTTACAACTTATCACCCCAGTTAATACCCTAATAAGACCAATAATCTACCGGGGCTAAGTGGTTCTTTTATATTGCAGAAGTTTGGAGATATGCATTTTCATACTGTGCTGATTTTTTTTTTTACATAATACTATAATAACAAAACGGAATCGTAATGCTAAGTACCCCGTCAAAGAAATATTTATTATTCAGAAAAATCCTTCCGTCAATTTCTTAAATTGTTTATAGAATGTAACACCATCTCTGCCCAGACTTTTTTTTAATCTATTTATTGGTCAGTGTTTGCCAAAAAAGGGCCAGTACTCAAAGGATAAGATGGGTGGGTTTGAGCATGTTCAAGTAGTGATGCCTATTTTTAAACCAAGCCATTTAATCACCTTCTATAGTGCAGATGCAGCTAGTTAATATTGTTTCGCCTGCATAACATCTGTTAAACCCTGAAGATAAAGGATGGCCTGGTTGATAGGTGACAGGTGCTGTTGTCAGCATCAGCTTAAGGCGAAACAAAATTGAAGAATTTGTGTTAGCAAATATTTGCCTAATTGGATATCTTGCAGACATGAATTAATATTGTCCTCTCTCGTCGTATTCCCTTTGTTTTGGTCGCCACCAACTTCTATGAAAATATCTTTATCTTTCCTGCTGTTTGACGGTCTTTACCAGATTTATAATGACTTTCCTTTTTAAATTAAAACCTACCTGCTGCCCATTGGCAGGAGTTTCTGAAAGAGAGTTGATTACAAAGTAAGTATGCAGGCTTGAAAAACTTTGAAAACAAAGAACTTAAAGAGTTACATAAATAAGGTTTGCAAATGTACGTTTTCAAATGCATAGACAATATAAAGCCACAGCATTATTTATCAGTTTTGCCAAATTAACAAAAGCTTACTTACTGTATTTATATTTTTCTTTCTAGTGGCTTCATTCAAGTTCAAGTTTGGTTTGATTTTGTGATGACAGACAGTATGCAGTTGAATGGGTATGAGTAAACTGAATCACAGCACCCTGCAGAGGATCTTACTGCCAGATTTTACTGCTCAGATGTTTTTTGTGGGGAAACTCACAACATGATGGTTGCAAAGATCAATTTTACACAGCCCACTCAGCAGACAGATTGCTGATAATAGGATGATTTCTCAACAAACAGATTCCAGTCAGTGACAACATTTTTGAGCATTCACTGCCAAAGTTGTGAAGTGATAATTCCAACCATATCTGCTCATGGGAGGTACAGTGTGGTAAGGTTTGTTTAGATTTAGGCAATTAAAGCTTTAGGTTGTGAAATATAGCAGTTAAGTGAAATATGGTTTGGCAACAGAATTGTGTAGTTATCATCATTTAAGCTCTCATAGTCCCACATTATGAAAATGATGTCTCAATGCAGTTCTTTGCATATTAGAAGAACATTTGAATATTGATTTAATATAGCCAGTATGTATCCTTTTTTCTCTGCTTTAAATGTCTTTTTTTTTTTTCATAGTTTCATTTTCAGTCTGTAGTGCAGACTATGAGTAATATGCTGAATGTTTTGTCATATTTGTTTTAAACATGTAGTTTTTGACCAACTAATTAAGCAAAATTATTTGAACCATCTGAGATCTGATGTTAGATGTTATCACTAATCGTTTTTATATTGTTTACTAGCAACATAACAGTTACAATGTATGTTTGGCTTCAACAACAAAATTAAAGTTTCCATTATTTTTGGTTCATGTTCCTTTGAAAATCCGTTAGTGGAAAGACAGTCAAATGAGTAACCCCCACACACTGAAGCTTCAGGTGGTCCTCTATGCAGATAATAGTAGCAAGTAGAATTTGATACATGACTCCCTGTGTGCACATGCAAAAAATTCAATCATACTTTAACCATTGCTTTTCTCTCTGTCAACTTTAGCAAAGGAAATGTCATTAGGCCAGGTTTGCCAGAGATAAATGTTGCTACCTTGGGATGTTACAGACCATTAACGTCAAGCAAAGACATATCACTTTCCGGGACTGAGTATTGTATGCGAAAGGCTACTCTCACCTCGGTGGATCCCAGTGGATATTAAACTAACACTTCTGGATTCCAGTGGGCATCTTAGCAAAGAGATCCTCTTTATTACACTGTAGTCATTGGCACAAATATGATCTGGGTAATGTTTTTAGGGATTTTAGAGAACTCATCCTAGCAGCTTTATAGGTCTACACTGCATGTAATTTGTAGATTGTTCACACTGTATTGTGCACACTGAAAGGTTTGCACTTAATGGGTGTCTAATTGATTAAGATTAGGAGAAAAAAAATCCCATCTGATTGGTATTTGCTTTTTTCCCTATTTTTAAGTGCAAGTAGACAATCTAACTGAACATTTAACATGAGCCAACATGGGCCACATGCTGGTTGGCATGCTGGTTCACATGCACCACATGACACAGCAGCTGAATTAAGCCATCAATTACTTACTAAAAAACTCCAGCTTGTGGTGCTGCTGTCTCTTAAGGAGATATTTCATTCCATGCCATTCTTGGACAGACATGTTTAATACATATAAGATTTATTTAAAAGGAAATTATATGTAGAAAAAACAGTCAAGGTGATGTTTCAAACTTAAATTGCACAACTGGCAAGTGATTATTCAAATGAAAAAGTAATTATATTTCTTCATAAAGGGACTGATATAATTAAATAGCTTAATCGAACCATACATTTGAATGGTAGAAATGAAGTGGGATGAATATCAAAGGAAAATATTACATCCAAGTCACAGACGTGGTTTTATTTGTGTGCAGCAAGCTAAAGCTAAACTACAACATACAAGAATGGAATCCTGTTCTTCCCCTCTTGCTTTGATAGTGGACCACCATGTTATAAATAATGTATTAAAGGATTTAGAAAAAAAACATGTCAACTCCTTGCAGCCCAGACCCAATCAGAGTCATAAAAGACTTCATATATTTTCTTTTGTATTGTCCAGGTTAAGAGAGTGTTTGGTTTCCTTTTTACAGTTTGTGGTAGCTTATTTTTTCTGCCAAAAGGTGTTTGAGGCCTACTGGGACCACTTAAAAGTTTATGCAGAGCACTAGCCAAGTTGGACAAAAAAGCCTTGAAGTATACACACACTGGCCCCTTTCTCAGCACCTCTCAGCTCTGGCTAGGGGGAGTGTTGTTGGTTTATGAGAGGGAAAATAGCCCCAGCCTTCTGCAAAAGTGAAATGGGATTAAGGCCTTTGTTCGGCCCACAATGGTGAGGGGAATTAGCAATAGTTGTAGGCACTTAGAAGAGCTCTCACACAGAAGCTTATCCCAGATTTTGCACAATAATCATTTGAATATCAACAGTGTTTTGCAACTACAGCGCTAATGTATAAACCTCTCTCTTTTAGATATATTGAAATCCCCAAAAGGATTATTTTTCTGAAGGCTACATCACAAATATTCACCATTCAAAAAAAAAGAAATATATATATATAATATATCATATTTTTGGGAATCATTGTGCTTTGTGCACAAAATCACACAGGACTTTAAAGCTGTGAGGATAGGCTGGAGTTTGGGACTATAGTGTTAACCTTTATATTAGGTTTAATGAAAGCTCCTATAATTTTTTGTTGCGTTCAAATTCAATTAAATCACATTCATATTGCATGGTTAAATGGTTCAACAGTATCTACCAAATCGATAGGACTGATGTCCGTTTACAATCTTTCTGTATTGCTTCCATACTTCTATTCTAATTGTGAACATCCTATGTTTACAACATTTCAAAGCAAAATGCAAACTAAGGGAAAGTATAGTGCGCTTGTGTTTGACCTTCGATTTGAACAGCATCTCAATATACTATGTTATCTGGACGAAAGAAGTTAAAAGTGTGTATACATACATATTTATATGAAAACAGGTTTTGACAATGTTAGTGCAGAATTAGGATCTCATAGGATCTCACTGCTGCACCAGATTTATCTGGGATCAGGCCGATCCACTGACAAGTATAACTGCCTCAATTAAGTCTCACAAGACTGGCCTCAAGAAGCGAGATGGCCTCAGCATTTTTTTTTGCCCACACAGTGAAAAGTATTGTCCAGATCACAAAACACTGAGTGAGATCAGCAGACTTGTCAAGAGGCCCTGGCTTGAATATGAATGATGAGAGAAGAGCAGGGTGGTCCTACAACTGTTTTGGCGTTAGGCAGGTGAAAATAAGCTTCACTGTCCCTGCCAGCTGCCCATTGCTGAAACAGAAAGAGGAGAGCCCAGTTTATCTGTTCTCTAAAAAAAAAAAAGGAAAATACAAAATTAACCGCAGTGACATACATCTGCACAGTGTTTTTCTAAATGCATTGAATTTCTGTGGTAAGATTAAACATTTTAAACCATGAAACATTTAAGCACAGCCTCCTCTGAACACTTATACTGGATATATGGCTGCATGTAAGTCATGCATGCATTTTCTGTCAAATTGAAGAAATGAAGACATCACAACTCCCCTTTCTTTCCTGTCCTCAACACATTGCACACTAGTTCAATTCACTCAAGTGTCTGCATAGTTTCTGCATTCAACTGGATACAATGATGCACAAGATGAATAAAGTTATCTCTGCGGCTGAATGGGATGTTGCCGGTGGGAGGGAACAGGGAGGTTCTCCATACGCCTGAGCTGAAAAGAGCTCAGCTTTGAGGGCCAGTGCTGCAGGGGTCAGGGCCCAGCTGCTTTTAGGGGTGAAAGGGACACCAGCGGGCTGGACTGGCTCAAGGAACCTAACAAAACCAATCGTGTCAAATAAAGACATCCTATTTTGGACGCTGACAGATCCCTTCCCCAAGTTGCTGAACACAGTTCACACACTCTGGTTTGTATCATGTTCCACAGTCAGAGTCCTCTTTAACTTGATAAACTTACCATGTATGAAACTCTGTATCTATTTTTTTTTTTTATTAATTTGTTTTTTTTGGGTCTAAAATCGACATTTCTACTCAGGTAGGACACATTTTCTAATCATTGCTGGTGCTAGATATGTATTTAAAGAACGAATAAGACAACTTGAAAACCAACCTACTGTTTTTTGTTCTTGTTCTCGGATTTGGGGTTTTATAATCAGATGGATATGATGTGTTTTTTTTCATAAATTGAACATACATTTACTGAATTGTTTTTGTCAAACCACCATGCTTGAAAAGTGATGTGTTCATAGGTTCATTTTACTTAGGAAATGCTATGTTGATAGTGTCATTTGGGGGAAAAAGGCAGACATTAGGTCCTGCCTGTCTCTGAGTTTAGAGATTTCATGGAGTGCTGAAATTCCCTGAGTTTGAGTTTGCAGGGGGTAAGTAGGATAATAATCAGGCCACATTATAAAGAATTGATGGTTTATTTTCCCTGTCAGCAGTAGCAGAGCTTTGCCCAAAGATGTGCCGACCTGTGCAGATGGGGTTCAAAGCCAATTTCCATGTTAAAAACTCCACACGCTCCAGAAATCCTTCTGTCTGACTCTCCTTGATCAGAGTATGTGACAAGGCTGTCTTTTAGAACAGATCTGCTTGTGTAAGTAGATGGAAGTGTACAACTGTACAACAAACGGTCTGGCCGGTTCTGAGTATAGTAATAATGTTGTTTTCATGCATACCCAGAGGCAATGACAAAAAGACAAAAGATGTCTCTGGAGTGTGCTGTCAAAATTGAAAATATGGCCCATTATATGTGTCATACAGCAATTACACAAACTGTAAAAAAAGATTTATTTTTTCCTTTTTTTTTTTCTTTTTTTTTTCCTTTCCTTTCATCAAATTTGTGTCAAGTGTCATTGCTTTAAGTTTAGCTAGAAAATCAGTTCAGCCATTCATCTTCATCCCTACATTTAAAGTCATTTTCCTTCAGGCTTTTTCTCTTTTTTTTTTCCTATGTGTGATGAGAGTACTTAGACACAGAAAATCTGTGAGAAGAATAAAGAGATATCAGGGATAGAGGACATTTGTTTGATGAGTTACGGAGTGAACCACTTAAACAAAATGGAAACAAATAAATCTGCCAAGCATCATCTTCAGTATCCTGAGGTACATGCAGTGTTTACGTCACTCCATATCTGGCTGTCAGCCACTGCCTGAATGTTATGTGTTTAACATTTCATGCAAGAAGGGATCATTTCTCTTGGGCGTTCTGCACATAAATATCAAGTCCAAGATTTGGCATTTTTATTTCTTTATTTGTGTTATTTAGTTAATATTTGAAATATAATCATTGTCTTCTGTCTTAACTAGAATCACATATTCTTCATGAAGAAATGCAACTGGAAAAGAGATGTATTTTCTTTTATTTACTTTGATTTGCTTTTATCACATCATTCTTTACTATTTGTTATGGTGGGCTATGAGTTGCTGGCCTGTTCCACTGTTCTGGATATAATATATCCAATGAAAATGCCTGCTACCTGCATAGAATTAAATTGGGTGAGAACACAATCTCATGTGAGGTCTCTGTGGCTAACAATAGACAGAGCCTTGATGACTTATTAAACACCGCCAACCTGCAGCATGGCTTTTCTCATTACCTTTCCAATTCCTACCGTACAAAGCCTATGGGTCTGGTGACAAAACTCTTGCCATGTAATTCTCTCTCGGGCTGCTTTCACCAGGCGATTTTGTGGAGAAATATGAAGCTGATTTTATCGCACGCTATATATTCACAAAAGGCCCTCAAGTTGCCCCCATGGAAGACATAACTCATCTCAGTGATGTGCCGCCACTATTACTGATTGCAAGCATTTGATAACGGTACCTCTCCTTTTTAATGATTTGACAGGCATCAGACATGGATGGGCCCTATAGACATCATTTTTTTCATACAATTCTGAGAGAACATATCTGCCATCTCTTTCTCTCCCAATCAGTGATATATATATATATCTATATATAGATATATATTAAACCCTAGATTTACTTTTATCGACAATATTTTTTTTAAATATTGACCATGTTCATTTCTTAAACAGCGTCTAACTCCTCTAAAAGTATTTGTTTTTGTAGAAACTGTGTCAATACAAAAACAGCCAAACAACAGCAATTTTTGTGTCTATAAAGTCACTTAACTAAAATAACAAAATGACATATTACACAAATAACAAATTAGATACTGGGGAACCACAAGAAAATAAGTAATAATAAGACAGGTACTGTCATACAGTGTTATATATACTGTGTTTGAATTTGCCTCTGTTTTGCCTTGTATTCACTTTCCTCTCATCTGATTCTCTCATGTGGTTTCTGGCACATTTGCAGTATCCTGGCATACAGCAGGGGTTGTTTCCTTTGAAATGTTTTGACTATGGTGTCATTTAGAAAACTTTCATCATGCATGGATACCTAATCAACCGAAATTCAGCTGCCTTAGCCTCAAGCTTAGGTGTAACTTAGACCATCTTTCATCAGTTCAGCCCTCTGAAAATAGAAATCCATCAAGTTATTATTATTTTTGAAATGCATATTCAGCCCCACAGTGCTCTAAATGTATTTAAAGTGAAAGTGGTTTAGACAGATGATTGCAAACTAATATTTAAGTTGTTTGTGTTGTTCATCTAATATTTCCAAATGTAAACATTATTGTATCATTCCTATTATTTTACAAAGGCTGGTTTGATCTAAAATTCCCCCAGTAATAACTAGATTACTTGCATTGTAATGTTTGATAACGTTTTTGTCCGTCAGATCAAACCATTTCTGCAAATTTTCCCCTGCTAAGTCTTTCTGGGCCTAGGTTACATAATTATTTCATATTTTCTACCTCCATTGGGAAAATATTATCTGCAATAATCTTTGTCATCATCATGATTCTCTTCGTGGTCTGTTGGCTCCAAATAAGTAATTTAGTTGTAAAGCAGTTTCATTTATTTTGCCTATTCATTTTTCTTCCTATCATATATCTAAATACAAATCTTCATTTTATAACTGACAGCTTATTACCTCAGAGCACATGCTGATAAATTTAATTCCAATGAGTTAGCTTCCATTTTCGGATCCCATTATCCACTAATATGGCAGCAGTACATGGGAGGAGAAGACGTACAAGAACTCAACAAAATAAAATATCTATATCTTTACATATAAATGTATTTTTTTATATATATATATTTATATTATTTAATCATTTTTATTATTATATGTACAGCATTTACATTTTAATGTGTACCTTTACATTTTATGATAAAATACAATTCTGTTTAAAAAAAATATATATAATCCAATTTCTTTTAAATAAGTTCTTAATTGTACAGGTTTTAACCACAAAACATTTGCCATGATTGTTTTATTAATTTGTATTTTTCCTCTAATCTTTTGTTATTTTTTTTAACCAAATTGCATAATTTCAGTTGTTAATATCCCCTACATAAAGCATAACCCTGTGAGCAAAGTATGAAGTGAGAGTTTTAATTATTTATATTTATATCATTATTTTTTAGAATGTCTGAATTCAATCAGAAATGTATATTTTTAGAAAAATATATATTTATTAGAAAGCAGCATTATTGGAGCTCTATGTTACATTATTTAGTAGGTAAGTAAGTAAACAATTATTACTAGGTTTGATGTTGGCCTGAGTAGCACTCAATTAACAATGTGGCTAATGAGCCCATTAAGGATGAAAGTGTTCTCAACAGGTATGAGAGGATACTGCTGTTTTTGGAGTCTCAGTTCTCAGCATTGAATGCAGCATGAATAACGGTACTCTTTCTCAATCGCTTCAAAGGCCAAACCTCTACAGCCCAGAGAGCAGAGTTAAATAAAGGTTTGCTCGCAATTGAAAACATACAAATAGATAGAATGACAGAAAATATTTGAAATAAAACAGATATTTTGAAAAGATACGCCAGATATATTTTAGAACTTGTTAGGATATGGATAAATAATTTGATTATTTATTTTTCCCATTTTTTTGCAGTGTGAAAAATAAGTAATCCTTAAAAAGTCTAATATTTCACAGAACAATTCTAATTAATTGGATTCTTTTCAAATTAATTAAATATGTTTTAAATTGCAATTTATTCAAAATAAATATCAGTGCTTTAGTAATTACGCAGCTGAGATACATAGGGATTGTCTGTTGCACAAAAAAAGAGAGACATGCTTTCTGCAGCCCCAGCGCTTCCTTTGAAGGACTTTTCACTAAAACCCGCTGAAAGCCTCGCGCATGGATTATTTCCACATTATGTGCGGCTGGATTCCAAAAATTCTTGTTAACTAGCAACAACATTTTTTTTTATTTTCAATGCCGTGTCTGTTTTTTGTCCAGAAAATCTGTTCAAACTGCTTTTACAACACAAATTAAATATAAAAAGACATTAAGAAAATATAAGTCATAATTGTTCATGTCCTCTCTCCACCGGTAAGAAAATGACCTTACAAAAATCATTGCCCGTGTTGTGGCAACATTATGAGATGCTTTTTTATGTATGTGTGAGGAGGGCAGACCTCTCAGTGTGACTTTTTATTCTCTATAGTCGAGCAATGAATAAGGTCATGCTAAATATTTAAATTAGCTTTTATTTTTATGCAGGTGGAAAAGAAAATAGGAAAGGAATAGAAACTGCAGTAAGAGGGCGAAATGGCATTTAAAAAACACCAAAAAATGACAATGACTAAATAAAATGATATAAAGGTGGTGAATGAATTTATCTATTTGTAAAACCTGCTTGTCTGCAGAAGTTTCCGAATGTTATCAGTAGTTTCAGCTCAAGAATAGCTTGAGGTGTTTTGAGTGTAAATCCGTCTAAAGCTGCCGGCTCTGACATACACAGCATATGCTAAATACAGATAAGAGTATTTTTAATAGATCTGCAAAAAAAGTCTCCCCACATAGCTCAATGGATGTGCTTTGAATGTAGTTGATAAGTTGGCTTAAGCTGAATGCTGTATCCCAATGCAACATTGTGCTACTGGGTGAGCCCATCACAAACTCGCCTTCCAGTAAGACTACTTCCAGGGGAGGGATTATAGAAAAGCCTTCGAGATCAGCTTCATGTTTTACTCGACTTTTTGATTATAAACAGTGCCATGTTTCATGAAAAAAATAGGTATTGCCAAGGATCATATGGAACAAATATGTTTCTGCCATTTATTTACCTACTATGTCAACCTAAAACGAATGCATGGTGTGGTGTGTATTTGGACATTAAAAGAAAATAAAGCGTCCATGGAAAGATATATCATTCTTTGTAATATGCATACATCTTTTAGTTATGTTGTTTGCATTATCTTGCTCTTCATTTAAATACATTTTAAGCAACAACCTTTACTCAGGCAAGAAGCTTAATTTCTAAAGAGGAAAAATTCAGCAGAAATATGCTCCAGTTACGAATTTCTTTATATGCACAAAATTGCCCCGTGGTCAGACGTTTGTGTATTCATGTATTTCTGTTCTCCAAGATGGCCGAGCTCAGGTCAAGAACGTTGCCTCTTATTATTTTAATTGTAAGTAAGATTTTATCAGACAATCCAAAGATGTGCTACAAATAGGTAGACAGACAGACAGACAGACAGACAGTGCACTGGGTGTTCACTATTTGTTTCTCCTCGGCTCTCCTCAGGTCATTTGATTATGTGGCTTAAGAAATGAGAGTAGCCGAAAAGCCTCTTTCAAGCTTCCAGGCCACTTAGAGAGCTGAAGCACCAGCTTATGTTGCTTGTGAAGTCATTTGTGAAAACAAGTCATTGTATGATACAAAATGGCTTCTCTTAAAATGTGTTCCCAAAACATTCTAGTTATACTATAGCGTAGGCAGCAAGCATTTATAGAAACAAGTACTGTATAAATGTTTGCTGCCAGTTGCTTTTTTATTTGTGAATACGAAATAAAACCCGTCATTATGGTTAGTTTGGTGTCAAACCGCTTTCCCTTGAATCAAAACTTTTTTTTTTCTTTTATTTACTATGTCTAAATAATCAAACGTTGGACTAAATGTTTGTACATGCAAAATGTTTTATTAGCTTGACTTTTGGTGCATGTCAAATGAAATAGAATCTAAGATTGCGTTTTATTCAGCAATATGGAAATGTCCTCAGTTCTTGCTATATGTCATGAGGGCATCTCTTCTCTGCCTCCTTAATAAGGTACTTCTGCAGGCCTCTACTGTAATATATTTCCCCAATAAAGCAATCCCAAAGCCAGCCTGGCCTTTTGACCACCACTGAGAACGTGGAAAGCAGCAGGCCGCCTTTGCTAACTAGGCTTACTCTCTAATATTAGATACCTGTCCCTTGGCTTTTCAGAGGGGGGCTTAGCAGTTGATATTTTCATCTGGTCCTGCCAAGATGCGACACCCCCGCTTTAATCTTGTGTTTGACGTTAAGCGCTCTGTTCATGAAAAGTCTTGGTGAACTTCAACCTTAGTATGGTGCTGTCATACAAAAATGATGTGGTGGGGGAGTGAAACTGGCTGGTCTATCCTTGACCCTTCCCATTGGCCTGCCAAAGTCTTTCCCTGCCCTTCTTAATCAGGTGGGACCCTTCCCTTTTAGAGTTGAAGATGGTATATTCTCTGCATCCAGCTGCGTCTTTTATACTAACTGGCACAGATGTCTACGGCTAAAGATGTCAGAGGGACATTTTGATGGAAGAAAGTGAAGCTGCTGTATGGAAGAAAAAAAATCATCATAGGTCCATAAAATAAAACCTTGCATAATTCATAATTTAAAATTTCAATACTTAATAAATAAATGCAGGCCCATGTTACTTTGATATTTTGATTTTATCAATGAGAAAAAAAAAACTCTGTCACATCATCCACTAACGGGGATAACGGATTCACATTATGGTGTTAGAATAATGCTTATATGCAAAAATAGTGGTCTGAATTTAAAATGAATAATTCACTTCACAGATGAGAGGCAATTACTGTTCGCCATTTCATCTGTATACACCTGCAGGTTCTAAACCTGATTGGAAATATTAGAATAAATACACCTGCAAAGTAGTGTGAACTAATGATTCTCTTATGAGGGCTAACTACCCCTTCATTCGGCTGCAGTCAGTGTGCACTGCTTCCATGTTAGCATTTATTGTGATGTTGAGGACAAACAAGCCACTTCTCTGCAATCGTTAAGATGAGTTTCCTTGCTGATTGATGTGTGGACTCAATTACTCCCCATGGCATCCGTGTCAGTCTATTACCACACTGTCTGGTAATGATAGGCTGTTCCCCACAAGATTATAGAGCTCTGTCACAAAGCAACAAAGACTTGCTTCCCTGTGTCTGACCTGGTTCACTATAATTGAGAATATTTTTTTTTTTACTCTGTAGGTAAACACGGAAAAGTATAATGTTGAAAGTAAGCTGTCTTTATTGTATTTAAATTTCAGTTTTTGTGGTGTAATGTGATGAATTATGAATACGATCAAATAAGAATAGCAGTGTTATTGGTGTGAGCCTGGAATATGTATGCATTCACAATTTTATTCAAAAGTGTTTTATTGGGAATTGTTTTAGTCTGTATATACAGTATATATTAAAACATACAGGTATTTCTGATCTGACTTTCCGATACAAACATATTTGAAGTCATTCAAAACAACAGGTGTTTTCTCCTGGAAATTTCCCCTCTGTGTAACTGGCCTTTTTTCGTTATTTGATTGCACTGCAGATCTCTTGCTGCCAAACTGAGCACCATCCAAGCAGCAAGTGCCAGCAGCACTGCCACTCATTTAGTTTGTGGCCCAGAGATGTAGACACGGGCCTGATCCCAATTAAACATGATCAAAGATGAGTTCTTCAACAATATGATTGTTTTTTGAGCTTCGCCATTTCCACTGCTGGAGAATGCTCCTCTGAAATGACTCATTAAAAAGACTTTTGTGATGGCTAAATACGACAATCGATATTTTCTTCAGGTTAATCTCAATCTTTTAGGATAGGACTACAGTATGTGCTGCATTTAGTAGTCGACATGGGTATTTGTGGAAGTGGGGTGTGGTTAGTGCGCTGGCTGCAGGTGAGTGGTGGAGAAGGGGAGTAGCAGCCAGAGACTAGACAGCTGACCAGAATCAGGTAATCAATACAAAAAAGACAATAAAAATATGTGGTTAACAGATAATCAGAAAATATGGTGCGCATCAAGTGATTTCTTGCCTTAAGTTATATTATTCTATAAAGTTAGAGTTGGAAAAGCATGACATGGGAATTTCAAGACAAGACAAAAGGTTTTGGCTAATGAGGCTGGTGAGTGATTCAAATTCATGGAAATGTTATTAATTACATACACCTATCTTTCATCTGCACCATTTGGTGGTGAAGTAATTAAAACCAACAATGACAGTCCCAGCAGTGCGGCGAGCAAACAAGATCAAAGAAAGTGGAAACTCCCAAACCTACGGAACTGGGCCTGGCTGTGGGCAACAAGGCCTCATTTGACTCAGACGGTGTTGATAATCAATTAAGTTTGTGTTGCTTCTGATTTGAAGCTTGCATAACACCACTTTTCCTCTGCTTGTTAGTAATTGAGATTTGTGCGTGGTTTTATGCTGCAGGTGACAAAGATGCATGAAATGATGTGTTTGGTGCTGTAAAAATACTTCAAACTGATGATCTTGAATGATGAGCAAACATTTGCATTGTCTGATGTAATGTAATGTTCTTGTAATGTGCCAAAACAGTGTTGTGGTTAAAGCAATGCGACATACTCTCTTTTGCAATTATCTACAGCATTTATTCATGCTGTAAATAAAATATTCCACTATATATTTACTTTCCAGAGTATTTTGATCTGTGCTCTGACACACACACACACACACACACACACACACAGTGTGAAGTCCGACAGGTGTTTGACAATGTTCAAAGCAATCGGTGATCAATATATCCAGGTTGTTTGAATGACTCTGAGGTGAAGATTACCACTTTATGTCTAAGAATAGATCAAAATCTCCCCGCTGACAAAGGATTACCCATGAGACCTTACTGTATGGACATCAAATAGATGGCCAGTCTTATGTTTTATCATGAGCAGCCGAGGTCATATTTAAAATGAGAGATTAGCTGGTCATCACAATATTGGTGGATTATCAATCCCAGCAATGAAAGCAGCCCCTGGCTGGGGGTCGATTCAGGTTTGACTGCATTTCGAATTAATTTTCTTCAGCTTAGAGTGCCAGTCTCCTATCTTGTTATTGATCACAGTGTTAATCCATAACCAAGCTCATTCTTTCCCCATGGAATAAGCAGGAAGATATAAAACAAATCACTGTGGAGGACTCTTGACTCCATATATAAAAACTGGAGCAGACTTGTGATTAGGTGTTCCTTATTTAAGATTACGTCCCCAGACTATTGTTTCACATGCCAAATAATTTTGTATTGATCTGCTCATGTTTGTGTTTATGTTTATTTTTACAATTGTCCTACCAACATTAATTCTGCTCTCTTTTTCCTCTGGTCTGGCTTGTGTTTATACAAGATGATTGATTGATTTCCCACACAGCAGGAACACTTCACGCCTCAGTGGCTTTTGCTGTTTGTCTTTTCCAACAGAGGGGCCTCTACTGTGGATGAAATTTAGCCCTGACCTCTGACCTTTGGGTTCAGCGTTTGTCTCCAGTCCAGTGACCACAAACAACTCCTGGATTGCTGTAAATGTCAGTGCAGCGGTATCTCCGCCCTCTCCCCTGTGAACCATAGGGCAGCACTCAACCTGCACTAATAGGACACTTTCATGGGAGCTCCATTATCAGGTATTCTGTATTTGATATCTTATTTCCTCGTGATGATGCCCAAACGGAAATGTCATCAAACAAACATCAATGAGTGTCCATGTTATTCATGTTATTGAAAACCTTTTTTTTAACCTTAACTCTGGAGATGTCTGAATAATCTTTCTTTGATACTGGAATGATATTTATTGTTTGCAATCTATTTTTGGTAAGATAAGGTTTTTTTTTGCAAAGCTTAAAAAAATGTGGGTTAAGAGTGTGGGATGAGCTGCGGTAAGTGACCCATTTAGCACAAAGCAGCAGGTACCCTCCATCATAAGGCTCTGTAATAATATATTGCAATTAATGCGCTGAAGACATTGGTTGTAATGCATCCCATTTTGAAGCACTTTGGTTGCCCATCCCCCCACCCATAAACACACACGCTCCCTTTCTCTCCTCTTCGGGCCTCCCGAGGTTAGTGTCTCTGCGTTAGGACTCTATTGTTGCCTACTGCTGGATAATGCCCTTATTAATTGTACCTCTTTGTAAGGTGTCAGCTGTAGCCTTAGATTGAGATGGATGGATCTCTGGAGTCTGCTCCCTGCACCTCTACAGACGCTCTATCTCTGTACAGCACACAGATGCAACAGTGAGTGCTGCCGCACTATGAGTAAAAGCTGAGATAAAACTGCCACTTTTAATTAGCTCAGCGAAAAAAGAAACGTGTTTCCAAACTGAAAAACCTATTTCTCTCACTGCTAAGGTGAGCGTGGATGTGATGTGTTTTAATTATCTGGATATCTGAGCGTGTGATCCATAGCAGTGATGAGATATCTTTTATATTGATTATTTTAGTGTGTTGCAGAAATACTGGTTAATTAGGTGGATTGAAGCCTTGGTGAGATCAACAGCATTAACATCAAATCCTTTCCCTCTCATTAAAGGAAACAGAATCCATTTAATGAATGCATAATAATCCTCACGGATGCTCATTTTAGCTTTAAGAAAAAAGCATGGCACCGTCAACATATCATACAGGCATAAACATGTTGATTTGACACGTAGAATTGACAGCATTGAATGGCCTTCATTTTTTTTTTTATATTAAAGTTGGGGGGATTTCTTGTAGACTTTATTCTTTACGGGATGTCTCTCTTTTTGAGCAGAAGTCTAGTGATTATTTTTAGTTTTCTTCCCTTAATGCTGCTCTTCTCACCTATGAGCTCTTCAATAACACACATAATGCCTTTGTTATGCTACTTATGAGCATTGTTAATGTTTCAGACTTGTAGTTGAAATTGCAGAAAATAATATGTATTGAGTAAGAAAATCTATTTACTTTTCTTTTGAGATTTTTGTCCATTGTGTTTAATTGAATTTGAGTTTTTGAATGTTTAAATTATGTGTATGCCCTCCTTGGAATTAACACATTTCCATACCATTGTTTTGACGACATCTTCACCTCGACCGCATTGCCCAAGCTTCTGTGCTATTTCAAATATTTATAAGAATTTCGACTTTTTTGACATTTTTGGACAACATACTATACTATGATGTTTATTGTAAAATTTTGGACAACATGCTATGCTATAATGTTTTCAACTTTTTTTTTCCACCTTGACCATATTTATTTGCATTGCCTCCCTTACTCTGCATGTAACAAGTGTTTATAAATGTTTAGATTTTTTTTGTCATTTTTGCATGACATATTATGTTTTTTGTCAAATTCTGGGTGACATGTTACACTATGAAGTTTTTCAGTTTTTTTTTCTCCTCTACCAAAGGTTTTTTGACATTACCCATGTTGCATTGCATGCTTCAAGTGATTTTTTTGGGGCAAATTACGATACCATGACAATTTTGGTTGAATATTGAACTACATGCTATACTATGACGTTTTTCACTTTTACCATATTTCTTCACATTGCAGACGCTGCTGTGCTTGTTTTTTTTAAGTGAATTAAATTAATTTTTGACATTTTTGACATTTTTGGACGACATTCTTTACTATGATGTTTTTTGTCAAACTTTGGACATACAATACTTCTATGTTTTTCACATTTACCATATTTATTTGCATTAACAATGTTATTATGCATGTTACAAGTGATTTTACTTTTTTTATTTTTTATTTTTTTCGGACGACATATGAACGTGTGACTTTTTGTGTAAAATTTTGGATGACATACTATACTCAGAAGTTTTTCAAATTTTTAACTTTTTGCACTTCTGACTTATTTTTTCCACATTGTCAATGTTGCTATGCATGTTATGTTTTTACATTGAATTTACATACATTGGTTCAAACAAATGTACTCGTACCTAAATTGATTAAATGTGTTTATTTGCAGTTGTTTTGTTCCTCTTTGCTAAATTTTAACTTTAATATACATTTGATTGTAACATTTTATGAAAATAAAAATTTGAAATATAATTTTTTTATTTTTTTATTCAGTCGTTTCCAAGACAAAACACAACCCCTGATTATTTTCAGATGCTTAACCAGCTTGCTTTCCAGTATAAACTTGCATATTCCATGCATAGCTAGATTGAGCATCAGTAGCTACCCATATTCTGATGACATATGTCCCTGCCTGTTTGAGATATACTGTCTCGCGTCCTCTAAAGGGGATAAGATGTTCATCAACAGTAATGTTTTCCCTTGGATTGTATAGAAAAAGCAGCCTTTTCCCGCACTTCTATAATTGCAATTTATCAATTTATCTCCTTCACGACAGCTGGGTCTTGTATCCCGGTTATAAAAGCAAATCCCTCCGGCTCCCTTCCATGTTGGTCATTCAACAATTATTTTTTCAATTGTCAATTTTCAGTTGGTGGTAGGAAGAGATCAAATGTTAATTTCATATCATCAATGCTGGTGACCGCATATCTGGCAGGCCCTGGTGTCACTTTGATGGCTTTGAATTTGAAAAAAATATATATATCCGAGGATGTTGTTTTTTTTGCACAGGTTTTTAGACCCCAAATAAGGAAAAGTCATGAAATTTCAGCCAGCAAAATGAATGCGAAATATAATTTAAGATCATTGGAATCCTAGTATCAGATCAAATAGACCCTAACATAAAAGGATTTTATTTATTTTTTTAAAGTTCAGCTCTGCTTGTTACAAATGTTTTCATTGTTTGACACGTTTGGAGAACATATTATGACAATTTTGTAAAATTTTGTAAAAACTTTCTAACTATGAACTTTTTCCCCTTTTTTCACATCTACCACACATTTTTGCATTACAAATATTGCTTAGCACGTTTCAAGTACGATTAAATAGTAAACTTTTTTGACATTTTTGAATGACATACTATACTATGAAATTTTTGGTCAAATTTAGAAGACGCTATGGATGCTATATGTTCACTTTTTTTTCACCTCCCACTTTTTTTTCACATTGCCTATGTTTCCATGTATTTTACAAGTGTTCTTCTGATGTTTTAGAATTTTTCACATTTTATGGCAACATTTTATACTAGGATGTTTCTTTAAAAATTTGGACGAAGCGATAATTAGCGCATTTGACACATTTCTACATCTACCATATTTTTTCTGCATGACCGATATCACTATAAATGTTTCAAGTGTCCTACAAATGTTTGACATTTTTGGACGACATACTATACTATGATGTTTTTGTCAAATTTTGGATAACATTCTGCTACAGGGACATTTTCACTTTTTTTTTATCTTTTTTTCACCTCTACCTAATTTTCCCTCTCTGTCGGCGCGACAGTGCAAGTTTTGTGAATTTTTGACATTTTTTTTATTTTTCTGTTTTTTTTGCCAACATTAGCCTACCCTATTTATAATCCCTGACGATACTACTGTGCGAGTTTCAAGTGTTGTAAATGTTTTACTGTTTGGCCGACCTAAGGCTATAGTAAAGCACTTTTTTGTCAAATTTTTACGATATGCAATATAATGAAGTTTTCACTTTTTGTCCTTGTTTTCACATCTATGATATTTTCTTGCTTTGCCTATGCTCCTGTGCATGTTTCGTGTGTTAATGACATTTTTACTTTTTTAGCTGACATAAGGTTATTGTAAGACATTTTTATAAATGTTTTGATGACATGCTATTCTATGACATTTACACTTGTTTCACCTTTACCCTATTTTTCTGCTCTGCTGACACTACTGCGCAAGTTTTGTGCTTTTTTTTTTACATGCTTTGAAATGTTTGATTTTTTGGCCCATGTAAAGCATATTTGACAAATTTTGGAATTTAGACGACATTCAATACTATGACGTTTTCACTTTTTTTGACTTCCTTTTCGCACATACCCTATTTTTAGACCCTGCCGATGCTAATGTGCGGGTTTCGAGTGTTTTGAAATTGTTGACTTTTTCGCCGAACATAAGGCTATAGTAAGGCATTTTTTTGTCCGATTTTTGAAGACATTCAATACTATGATTTTTTTTTCTCAGACATTAGGCTATTGTATGGTCAAAAAAACGTTTTTTTTGATGACTTGCAATATTATGACGTTTCCACTCTTTTCACTTCATTTTTGCACCTACCCAATTTTTTGTCCCTGCTGATGATACTGTGCGAGTTACGAGTGGTTTGTAATTTTTTTACTTTTTTAAAGTTTGATGACATGCTACACTATGACGTTTTCTCTTTCTTCACTTTATTTTCGCTCCTACCCTATTTTTAGGCCTTGCCAATGCTACTGTGCGAGTTTCGAGTGTTTTGAAATGTTTTGACAATTTGGCCGAACATACGGCTATAGTAAGGCGATTTTGGTAAATGTTTTGAATTTTTACGACATGCAATAGAATGACCATTTCACTCTTTCCATTTATTTTTGCACCTACTCTATTTTTGGCACCCAGATGTTACTGTGCGAGCTTCAAGAGTTTGGAAATTTTTGACTTTTTTGGCCGAACATAACGCTATAGTATGATGTTTTTTCGTCCATCTTTTGAACTTTTGACGACATGCTATACAATAACGTTTTAACTTTTTTCACTTCATTTCTGCACCTGCCCTATTTTTAGGCCCTGCCGAAGCTACTGTGCGAGTTTCGAGTGTTTTGAAGCTTTTGACTTTTCGGCCGAACATAAGGGGCTATATAGTAAGTGGTTTTTTGCTCAATTTTTTGAACTTTTGACGACATGCTTTACTATAACGTTTTCACTATATTTTTTCACTTATCTTATTTTTAGGCCCTGCCGATGCTACTGTGCGAGTGTTAGACTTTTGAAAATGTTGCCTTTTTGGCCGAACATAAGTCTATAGTAAAGCAATTTTTGTCCATCTTTTGAACTTTTGACGAAATGCTATACTATGACATTTTCACTTTTTTCACTTAATTTTTACACTTACCCTATTTTTAAGCTTTAACGATGCTACTGTGTTAGTTTTGAGAGTTTTGACATTTTGACTTTTTGGCTGTACATAAGGCGTTATATAGTATGTCATTTTTTGGTAAATTTTTTGAACTTTTGACGACATACTATAGAATAACGTTTTCACTTTATTTCTGCACCTACCCTATTTTTAGGCCCTGCCGAAGCTACTGTGCGAGTTTCGAGTGTTTTGTAACTTTTGACTATTTGGCCGAACATAAGTCTATAGTAAAGCAATTTTTGTCCATCTTTTGAACTTTTGACGAAATGCTATACTATGACATTTTCACTTTTTTCACTTAATTTTTACACTTACCCTGTTTTTAGGCCCTGCCGATGCTACTGTGCGATTTTCGAGAGTTTTGAAATTTTAGACTTTTTGGCCATACATAAGGCTCTATATAGTATGTCAGTTTGTTGGTCCATTTTTTGGACTTTTGATCACATGCTATAATATATCGTTTTTCCACTTTTCACTTATTTTTACACTTACCCTATTTTGAGGCCCTGCCAATGCTACTGTGTGAGTTTCGAGAGTTTCGAAATTCTTGACTTTTCGGCCGTACATAAGGCACTATATCGTATGTCATTTTTTGGTAAATTTTTTGAACTAATGACGAGATGCTATACTATGACCTTTTCATTTTTTTTCATTTTAATTTTACACCTACCCTATATTTTAGGTCCGGCCGATGTTACTGTGGGAGTTTCAAGAATTTTGAAATGTTTGACTTTTTGGCCGAACTTAAGGCTATAGTAAGGGGATTTTTGGTCTATTTTTTGAACTTTTGACGACATGCTATACTATGACGTTTTCACTTTTTTCACTTTATTTCTGCACCTACCCCATTTTTGGCCCTGCCGATGCTACTGTGCAAGTTTCAAAGGTTTTTAAATTTTTGACTATTTGGCCGAACATACGGCTATAGTAAGGCATATTTGGTTAATTTTATGAATTTTTTACGACATGCAATAGTATGACCATTTCACTTTTTTCACTTTATTTTTGCACCTACTCTATTTTTGGCCCGCCAGATGTTACTGTGCAAGCTTCAAAAGTTTTAAAATGTTTGACTTTTTGGCCGAACATAAGGCTATATTAAGGTGTTTTTAACCATCTTTTGAACTTTTTACGACATGCTATATTATGCGTTTTTCACTTTATTTTTGCACCTACCCTACTATTAGGCCCTGCAGATGCTACTGTACGAGTTTCGAGAGTTTTGAAATTTTTGACTTTTTGGCCGAAATAAAGCATTTTTTGGTCGATTTTTTGAACTTTTGACGAAATGTTATACCATGACGTTTTCACTTTTTTTCACTTTATTTCTGCACGTACCCTATTTTTAGGGCCTGCCGAAGCTACTGTGCAAGTTTCGAGAGTTTTGAAATTCTTGACTTTTTGGCTGTACATAAGGCACTTTACAGTATGTCATTTTTTGGTCTATTTTTTTAACGTTTGACGACATGCTAAACAATAACGTTTTCACTTTTTTCACTTTATTTCTGCACCTACCATATTTTTAGGCCTGCCAATGCTACTGTGTGAGTTTCGAGAGTTTTGAAATTCTTGAATTTTTGGCCGTACATAAGGCATTATATAGTATGTCATTTTTTGGTAAATTTTTTGAACTAATGACGACATGCTATACCATGACGTTTTCACTTTTTTTCACTTTATTTCTGCACGTACCCTATTTTTAGGGCCTGCCGAAGCTACTGTGCAAGTTTCGAGAGTTTTGAAATTCTTGAATTTTTGGCCGTACATAAGGCATTATATAGTATGTCATTTTTTGGTAAATTTTTTGAACTAATGACGACATGCTATACTATGACGTTTTCACTTTTTTCATTTTAATTTTACACCTACCCTATATTTTAGGTCTGGCCGATGTTACTGTGCGAGTTTCAAGAATTTAGAAATGTTTGACTTTTTGGCCGAACATAAGGCTATACTAAGGCATTTTTTGTTATTTTTTTTAAACTTTTGACGACATGCTATACTATAACGCTTTCAGTTTTTTCACTTTATTTCTGCACCTACCCTATTTTTAAGCCTCAACGATGCTACTGTGTTACTTTCGAGAGTTTTGAAATTCTTGACTTTTTGGCTGTACATAAGGTGCTTTACAGTATGTCATTTTTTGGTCTATTTTTTGAACGTTTGACGACATGCTAAACAATAACGTTTTCACTTTTTTCACTTTATTTCTGCACCTACCATATTTTTAGGCCCTGCCAATGCTACTGTGTGAGTTTCGAGAGTTTTGAAATTCTTGAATTTTTGGCCGTACATAAGGCATTATATAGTATGTCATTTTTTGGTAAAATTTTTGAACTAATGACGACATGCTATACTATGACGTTTTCACTTTTTTTCATTTTAATTTTAGACCTACCCTATATTTTAGGTCTGGCCGATGTTACTGTGCGAGTTTCAAGAATTTTGAAATTTTTGACTTTTTGGCCGAACATAAGGCTATACTAAGGCATTTTTTTGTTTTGCATTTTTTGACGACATGCTATACTATAACGCTTTCAGTTTTTTCACTTTATTTCTGCACCTACCCTATTTTTAAGCCTCAACGATGCTACTGTTAGTTTCGAGAGTTTTGAAATTCTTGACTTTTTGGCCGTACATAAGTCATTATATAGTATGTCATTTTTTGGTCATTTTTTTTTACTTTTTACGACTTGCTATACTATGACATTTTCACTTTTTTCACTTTATTTCTGAACCTACCCCATTTTTAGGCCCTGCAGACGCTACTGTGCAAGTTTCGAGAGTTTTAAAATTTTTGACTTTTTGGAAGGACATAAAGCTATTGTAAGATGTTTTTTCGTCCATCTTTTGAACTCTTGACGACATGCTATACTATGATATTTTCATCTTTTTTCACTTTATTTCTGCACCTACCCTATTCTTAAGCCTTAACGATGCTACTGTGCTAGTTTCGAGAGTTTAGAAATGTTTTACTCTCTGGCCGAACATAAGACTATAGTAAGGCGTTTTTTCGTCGATCATTTGAACTTTTGACGACATGCTATACTATGACATTTTCACTTTTTTGACTTTATTTCTGCACCTACCCTATTTTTAAGCTTTAACGAAGCTACTGTGTTATTTTTTACCCAGTTTTGAAATTCTTGACTTTTTGGCTGTACATAAAACGATTTATAGTAAGTCATTATTTGGTCGATTTTTTTAACTTTTACGACATGCTATACCATGACGTTTTCACTTTTTTCACTTTATTTCGGCACCTACCCTATTTTTAGGCCCTGCCGAAGCTACTGTGCGAGTTTCGAGTGTTTTGAAACTTTTGACTTTTCGGCCGAACATAAGGCGTTATATAGTAAGTGTTTTTTTGGTCAATTTTTTAAACTTTTGATGACATGCTATACTATAACGTTTTCACTTTATTTTTTCACTTATCCTATTTTTAGGCCCTTCCGATGCTACTGTGTGAGTTTCGAGAGTTTTGACATTTTTTACTTTTTGGCCGAACATAAGGCTATAGTAAGTCGTTTTTTCATCAATCTTTTGAACCTTTGACGACATGCTATATTATGATGTTTTCACTGTATTTTTGCACCTACCATACTATTAGTCCCTGCCGATGCTACTGTACGAGTTTCGAGAGTTTTGACATTTTTGACTATTTGGCCGAAGTATTTTTTGGTCCATCTTTTGAACTTTTGACGACATGCTATACTATGGCGTTTTCACTTTTGTCACTCTATTTCTGAACCTACCCTATTTTTAGGCCCTGCCGAAGCAAATGTGCAAGTTTCGCGAGTTTTGAAAATTTTGGACGTACATAGGCGCTATATAGTATGTAATTTTTTTGTCCATTTTTTGAACTTTTGACGACATGGTATACTATATCTTTTTCACACTTTTCACTTTATTTTTACACTTACCCTATTTTTAGGCCCTGCCGTTGCTACTGTGCGAGTTTCAAGAGGTTTGAAATTTTTGACTTTTTGGCCGAACATAAGGCTATAGTAAGGTGATTTTTCGGAATTGTTTTGAACTTTTGACGACATGCTATACTATGACATTTTCACTTTTGTCACTCTATTTTTGCAACTAACCTATTTTTAGGGCCTGCCAATGCTACTGTGCAAGTTTCGATTGTTTTAAAATTATTGACTTTTTGGCCGAACATAAGGCTATAGTAAAACGTTTTTTCGTCCATCTTTTGAACTTTTGAAGACATATTTTTGCAACTACCCTATTTTTAAGTCTTAACGATGCTACTGTGCTAGTTTTGAAAGTTTTGACTTTTTGGCCGAACATAAAGCGATATATAGGAAGTTTTTTTTTTTGTAAATTTTTTGAACATTTGACGACATGCTATACTATGACATATTCACTTTTTTCATTTTATTTTTGCACCTACCCTATTTTTAGGCCCTGCCAATGTTACTGTGCGAGTTTCAAAAGTTTTGAAATTTTTGGCTGAACATAAGGCTATAGTTAGTCATTTTTTGGTCAATTTTTTGAACTTTTGATAACATGCTATACAATGACATTTTCACTTTTTTCACTTTATTTTTGCACCTACCCGATTTTAAGCTGATACGATGTTACTGTGCGAGTTTCAAGAGTTTTGAAATGTTTAACTTTTTGGCCGAACATAAGGCTGTAGGAAGTCGTATTTTTGGTCAATTTTTGAAACTTTTGACGACACGCTATACTATGACGTTTTCAATTGTTTCACTTTATTCCTGCACCTACCTTATTTTTAAGCCGAGCCGATGCTACTCTGCGAGTTTCGATTGTTTCGAAATTTTAGACTTTTTGGCTGATCATAAGGCTATATTAAGACGATTTTTCGTAATTTTTTTGAACTTTTGACGACATGCTATACTTTTACATTTTCACTTTTTTCACATTATTTCTGCACCTACCCTATTTTTAGGCCCTGCCAATGCTACTGTGCGAGTTTTGAGAGTTTTGAAATGTTGGACTTTTTGTCCGGACATAAGGCTACACTATGACGTTTTCACTTTTTTTCACTCTATTTTTGCAACTACCCTATTTTTAAGCCTTAACGATGCTACTCTGCGAGTTTTGTGAGTTTTGAAATGTTTAACTTTTTGGCTGAACCTAACGCTATAGTAAGATGTTTTTTTCTCCATCTTTTTAACTTTAGACGACATGCTATACTATGATGTTTTCACTTTTTTTCATTTTATTTCTGCACCTACCCTTTTTTCAAGCCGAGCCGATGCTACTCTGCGAGTTTCGAGTGTTTTGAAATTTTAGACTTTTTGGCTGATCATAAGGCTATGTTAAGGCGATTTTTCGTAATTTTTTTGAACTTTTGTCGACATGCTATACTTTGACATTTTCACTTTTTTTCACATTATTTCTGCACCTACCCTATTTTTAGGCCCTGCCAATGCTACTGTGCGAGTTTTGAGAGTTTTGAAATTTTTTATTTTTTGTCCGGACATAAGGCTATAGTATGGGGATTTTGGTCAATTTTTTGAACTCTTTTTGAACTTTTGACGACATGCTATACTATGACGTTTTCACTTTTTTTCATTTTATTTTTGCAACTACCCTATTTTTAAGCCTTAACGATGCTACTGTGCTAGTTTTGAGAGTTTTGACTTTTTGGCCGAACATAAATCGATATATAGGAAGTCGTTTTTTGGTCAATTTTTTGAACATTTGACGACATGCTATACTATGACATATTCACTTTTTTTCATTTTATTTTTGCACCTACCCTATTTTTAGGCCCTGCCAATGTTACTGTGCGAGTTTCAAAAGTTTTGACATTTTTGACTTTTTGGCTGAACATAAGGCTATAGTAATTCATTTTTTGGTCAATTTTTGGAACTTTTGACAACATGCTATACTATGATGTTTTCACTTTTTTCACTTTATTTTTGCACCTACCCGATTTTAAGCTGATACAATGTTACTGTGCGAGTTTCAAGAGTTTTGAAATGTTTAACTTTTTGGCCGAACATAAGGCTATAGGAAGTCGTATTTTGGTCAATTTTTGAAACTTTTGACGACACGCTATAATATGACGTTTTCAATTTTTTCAGTTTATTTTTGCAACTACCCTATTTTTAAGCCGAGCCGATGCTACTCTGTGAGTTTCGAGAGTTTTGAAATTCTTGACTTTTTGGCTGTACATAAGGTGCTTTATAGTATGTCATTTTTTGGTCAATTTTTTGAACTTTTGACGACATGCTATACTATGACATTTTTTAAAATTCTTTCACTTTATTTCTGCACCTACCCTATTTTTAGGCCCTGCCAATGCTACTGTGCGAGTTTTGAGAGTTTTGAAATTTTGGACTTTTTGTACAGACATAAGGTTATAGAAAGTCGTTTTTTGGTCAATTTTTTGAACTTTTGTCGACATGCTCTACTATGACGTTTTCATTTTTATTCACATTATTTTTGCCATTTCCCTATTTTTAAGCCGAGTCGATGCTACTCTGCGAATTTTGAGCGTTTTGAAATGTATTACTTTTTGGCCGAACATAAGGCTATATAGTCAGGCGATTTGGTCTATTTTTTAAACTTTTGACGACATGCTATGACGTTTTCACTTTTTTTCATTAATTTTTGCACCTACCCTATTTTTAGGCCATGCCGATGCTACTGTGCGAGTTTCGAGTGTTTTGAAATTTTTGACCTTTTTGCCGAACATAAGGCTATAGTAGGGCGGTTTGGTCAATTTTTTGAACTTTTGACGACATGCTATATTATAACGTTTTCACTTTTTTTCATTTTATTTTTTCAACTACCCTATTTTTAAGCCATGCCAATGCTACTGTGCTAGTTTTGAGAATTTTGAAAATTTTGACTTTTTGGCCCAACATAAGTCGATATATAGGAAGTCGTTTTTTTGGTCAATTTTTTTTAACTTTTGACGACTTGTTATACTATGACGGTTTCACTTTTTTATTTTATTTTTTATTCACTCTATTTTTGCAACTACCCTATTTTTAAGCCAAGCCGATGCTACTGTGTGAGTTTTGAGAGTTTTGACTTTTTGGCCGAACATAAAGCGATATATAGGAAGTCGTTTTTTTGGTCAATTTTTTGAACATTTGACAACATGCTATACTATGACATATTCACTTTTTTTTTATTTTATTTTTGCACCTACCCTATTTTTAGGCCCTGCCAATGTTACTGTGCGAGTTTCAAAAGTTTTGAAATTTTTGACTTTTTGGCTGAACATAAGGCTATAGTAAGTCATTTTTTGGTCAATTTTTTGAACTTTTGACAACATGCTATACTATGACGTTTTCAATGTTTCACTTTATTTCTGCACCTACCCTATTTTTAGGCCCTGCCGATGCTACTGTGTGAGTTTCGAGATCTTTGAATTTTTTGACTTTTTGGCCAAACATAAGGCTCTATAAGTCGTTTTTTGTTCAATTTTTTGATGCTACTGTGTGAGTTTTGAGAGTTTTGACTTTTTGGCCGAACATAAAGCGATATATAGGAAGTCGTTTTTTTGGTCAATTTTTTGAACATTTGACAACATGCTATACTATGACATATTCACTTTTTTTTTATTTTATTTTTGCACCTACCCTATTTTTAGGCCCTGCCGATGCTACTGTGCGAGTTTCGAGTGTTTTGAAATTTTTGACCTTTTTGCCGAACATAAGGCTCGTTTTTTGTTCAATTTTTTTTTTACTTTCGACAACATGCTATACTATGACATTTTCACGTTTTTCACTTTACTTTTGCACTTACCCGATTTTAAGCCGAGCCGATGCTACTCTGCGAGTTTCGTGTGTTTTGACATTTTTGACTTTTTGGCTGATCATAAGGCTATAGTAAGGCGATTTTTCGTAATTTTTTTGAACTTTTGACAACATGCTATACAATGACGTTTTCACTTTTTTTAACTTTATTTTTGCACCTACCCTATTTTTAGGCCCTGCCGATGCTACTGTGCGAGTTTCAAATGTTTTGAAATGTTTTACTTTTTGCCCACATAATGTTATACTAAGATGTTTTTTTTCACATTTTTCAATTATTGTCATCATGCTATATTATGACGTTTACATTTTTTCACTTTATTTTCGCACCCATCCCTATTTTTAGGTCCTGCCGATGCTGCTTTGCAAGTTTCAAGTGTTTTGAAATGTTTACATTTATGGCCGATCATAAGGCTATAGTAAGGCATTTTGGCAAATTCTTACATTTTTGACGACATGCTATAGAAAGAAAGAAGGAAAGAAAGAACACCTTCTTTAATCTCACAATGGGGAAATTCAGTTTCTTCACTATTGTTGTACACACACAACAGACAGGCTGTTACACAAACAATCATATACAAATACATGGTATTTCTTTTGTAATGGTGTCGAGATCTGTTAGGGTGAGGTGGCTGCCGCACAGAGAACAGTGCCAGGGAACAGTTCGGGGTTTGGTGCCTTTTTCAGGTTTAACTCGGCACTGCCCATGATATGATATTGGCACCTCTCCACCAACCACCACCATCTCTATTTTCTCTCCAATGTTGTTCGGAGTGGGATTCGAACCAGCGATGCCCGATACCTAAGGCATGTGCCTACAGACAATGACTTTTTCGCATTTTTCACTTTGTTTTCGCACCTACCCTATTTTTAGGCCCTGCCGATGCTACTGTTTGAGTTTTGAGTGATTTGAAAATCTTTTTTCAATTTTCTTCACCTCGACCATATATAAGTGCATTTCTGTTGTTCCTTTACATGTTTGAGGTGTCAAGTTTCAAACTGTCTCAAACAGTAAGACTATATAAAACTAACTATTAAACAAATCATTAAGAATTTGTTAAATAACAATCACAAGATGTTATTATAACTTAATGAAATGGAAAAAATAATGTACTTTCGCATAAATGTAGGCACAATTGATCAAAAGTTTCCTGTCAAAATTCCGGATTCAGCCCACGGGCCTCAGGTTTCACACATATGTAATATACTATGACCTTTTTTCTCTCGTTTTTTTCACCCGTTTCAGGAAATTTCGCATTTCTGCCCTTTTTTTACTTATTTTTTTTATTATTATTTTTGACATAGTATATACATTTGGGACATACTATACCATGACGTTTTTGGTCTTTTTTTCACATTTTTGGACAACATACTATACCATGATGTTTATTGAAGTAGGAGAGAGCAGAGGGGAGAAGAGAAAAAAACACACCAGATAAAATGGAGATCCATTCCTCTTCAGATCCCATTTAGAAAGGCCCCTGCACATTTTTAGTGTCAATTGTTTTTTGTCTCCTGAAGTGTAGATGGAATGTTTGAATTCCAGTATTAACTGTAGTGCCTGCTGAGTTAAATTATGGTCCCTGGGCTGTGGGGTGGGAGTAATCAATAAGAATACATGAGGCAGTGTGTAATGTGTCTGCTCCTAGCAGCAGGGATACTTTCCCCCTTACCCTGTCCCCCAGCAGGTTAGATAAATATGATACTGAAACAGGGCACACTGGATTATATGATATCAATGTAGAATCAGGGAAGTGCTATTACACTCCTCTAGCCCACTGTGAGTACTATTGACAAGGTTAGCTTTGAACACCGTAGAGCACTGCTCTCTGTCTCTCTCTCTCTCTCTGTCTAGCTCTCTGTTTTTTGCTCTCTCTATTGCTCTCTTTGTCTGTTCCCTCTCTTTTTATAACATATATCAGAGCGATTTTACTCCTATGCCTTGTAGTTGTATTTATTGCACGCCCAAGTAAATTATGTGAGGGGTTTTCTGTGATTGAAATAAATACATTCCCCGATGATTTGTTTGCATTAACAGTCGATAATGTAACATGCAATCAAAGCACAACTGATTCGATTCTTCACACCTCACGACACAGTGCTCGTCACATTTCTCTTGATCCCTTGATAACTGGATCTTTTCCCTTTCTCATGTTGACCCTGTCCAATGTGCCACCAATTAACCACAGTCCCCATGTTGTTGTTCAGCTACTTACTAGTTACTCATAGAGTAACCTCATATCAATGATCTACCCAGGCTATTGATTAATCCTCCCTGCGTTGCGGTGGAAGGATCAAACCTGCCTGTCTAAAAGGCCATTATCATGTCCACTTCAGATAACCTGCTACAACATGATACAGCCCTTCTTACCGGTCGCAACCTCTTTGCCCTCTCCAGCCATCTAACCCCACCCTCGCCGACCCCCCTTTGCCCCCAACCATCATTGCCATTCTGTTCTTAAATTACACATTAGGCAAGAAACCTGCATGTGTTGACGTCTCAAGTAAATAATCGATTTTGCTACAAGAAAAAAATGTAAGAAAAAGGTACCGACAAGTACAAAAGGCAATTAAAAAAAATAGTCATAATGAAATACCACCCAACAACCCACTTCACCAAGAGACACTTCCCTCTCGGGTTGTAATAATTTTTCATTAAAATTAGTGTTCTGTGTTCTCTCCTGGCCATATTGTAAGTGGCCTTAGTTTTGGGGGATAAACATGTGTTTTTTTTTAAGAATTGCACCTGAATTAGAGGCAAATTAATGGGTAATTGGAAACACCTGTAAACAAAGGAGCCTATGGAGAGGCTAGCATGCAGTGATAAGGGAACGGACTGGGGTGGCCCCCACGCGTTTATTGGTGCAGGGAGGCATTTGAAAGGAAAGGATTTGGTATGTTGAGAAAATGACTTTTGTCCCTTTCCATAGCGACAGGATCCAGATGCTTCCCAGATATGTTAATAGAGGGTCAAATTATGGACAATAGTATCTATCATTGCTTTCACAACTGCCTCCATCCACGAAGCTGAGCTCTGTCTCTGCATGCGCAAAAAAGAGATGGGCTCCAATTACTGTTTTTTGGCAAAGGCAGCCAGCCATAAACTATACACTAATTGCCACTCTGATAACCATTCCTATCATCTTGGCCACCAGAGTCACAGGTGGCCTCTGCCCAGAACATTTAAACTTTCTGTGAAATGTCAGATTTACACACATTTACAGCCCCCTCCTTCACGTCCTCCGCGGACATTAAACCTGCTGCTTTCCGTTTCTAAGTCCGCCGTGCTTCACCATTCACACACAGGCAGAGTCTGGCTCTGTGGAAGTCCGCTTGAGGAACTGTTTTTTTTTTTTTTTTTGTCCTGGGAAATGATTAAGACGATAATAATTATACTCCCATCATTATCATTTATATGTTTATATATTGGAATGGAAATTAAAAACGTAAATGGAATTTTTTGATAAATAGTACGTTTTCAAAAAAAAAAATACACCTTATTACAGCTAATATACTGTATACATTTTATTTATTTATTGTTATCCTTCAGAATAAAACCTCTCTCTCAATACATTCGGCCATTAACTTTTCAGTTTCTACAACATCCGCATCCCAAGTGAGCGGAGAGGCTTTTCTGTCCCCTCCTTCTCTCTCGTGCCGCGCGGCTTTGGTGGCTCTAACACAACCAAACGACTAATGGTCGCCCTCTGACAGCCACTTAATTCTGCCCCTCGGGCTCACGCAAAGCTGTGTATCATTGCACCGATATGCATTGTCGTAAATAACCAACCTCTTTTTGTGAAGTTTATCGATTGACGCATTGACGCACGAGTGTGAGGGACAGCACCTGCTCTATCTGTCCATCTCCGGATCGTGAACACACCGAGTGGGTCTAATATCTGGCACATCCGCTGGGGATGTGTCTGCTCTGGGGCTGAGATCAGTGGCTGGGATTGTGTATTGGTGTAGATTGGCTTGCTCGGTGCGATACTGGGAACTTTTATTGCAATCTACAGATTGTAATGATGGAGAGCCCTTGATGTGGCAGCCCTGATTACATCAGCCAGCCTCCGCGTCTACCTTTCATCTCAGGTATTTATTCGTTCTGGGCAAGCTCTAGCTCTAGCTTCTATACGTCTTTGTAATTGTTCATATAGGGACGGACTCTCCATTACTGGCGGCGAGATGAACAATCTGACACTGTCATTTAATCAATTTATTCATTCTTTGATTATTTGTTGGCGTCTAATTGCAAAACAGAGTAAGTTCGCGTGAAAATATATTAAGTTGATTACAACGTGCGTTAAAATAGTCCCATCTCTAATTTCCTATTGGCTGCTGAACTTTGTAATTACATATATACCCAGTAGATTTTTTATTCTGAGTGGGAGTGGAGGGCAGGAGGCTCCTCCTTGCTAGATAACTAAATAATGTTTCCATGTAATGTTCCCCACATCCTTTACTTTAGGAAGATGTAGTAAAAGTGCAATAAAACGTTTTGAATTAAAAATGCCTCTTGACTCAAATCTTTTTATTAAAATGTGTGTAAAGCACCACGATTGAAATAACGAATCAGTTTATGTATATTTGTATGCCTAGATTCCTTAATATTTCCTTACTGAGTGGGAGACTCTTCCACTATTTCAAACTATTTGATATTCTTTTTGGTCTATTGGTGGATAGTTCATTCTACTGCAGGGTACTTTTTTATATTTTAT
The DNA here is from genome assembly GCA_016785305.1 of Colistium nudipinnis. NCBI lineage: Eukaryota > Metazoa > Chordata > Actinopteri > Pleuronectiformes > Rhombosoleidae > Colistium > Colistium nudipinnis. The sequence continues at coordinate 2,344,901 of JAFBJU010001010.1, read as the reverse complement.
TTGTGACATCCCACTGTGTTAAGCAGCTGGTAGCATATTAAATAATTATAAGTACCATTAAAAAAGAAAACTCTGTCCTCTGACTTGTAGTAAAGAGTAAGTTAGCAATGACAGTACTCATCACTGTATTTTTTTGGCCTTAAGTATATGTTTATGAAAATATAACTTTTATCTACTCCCCCTCCTTTTTTCCCAAACATCACAGATAAAGAATCATAAATTGAGTTAATAAAATGAATGCAAAACTATATACGGTACCTAACTTTGGCCTCATGCAGATGATAACATTATTTTTTGCATGAAAATCTTTATTGTATCACTGGATTACCAATGGTGATACAATTGTTTTGTACGAAAATAATTTATCTCCAAGTAACAATAGCTATACAATCAATGTATCGGGTAAAAGTATGAAAACGGCTTTTATTGATCCTCAATCCTGCTTGAGTAAATGTATTTAGTTATATTCCACCACTGCAGCTGACAATAATCACACTCATCTGTCTGCAAGCTGTGATTAGTATCAGCATGTGAATTCCAGCATGTTCTTACGGGAACCATGTCTGTGACATATGGAGATGCTTCCTCTCACAGCCACACCTGACCAATCCTCTCCTCTCTCTCTCTGCACAGATGATATCACATGGCTAACTGAGACAAGATTCCCAAAAGGCTCTCCTTTACAGTACACAACATGTCACCTGACCATGTCGCCCAGCTCAACCCAAATATTGTGCATTGTTGCTAAAGAGAGGTCAGGCAACTTGTGAGTCTGGTATTTCAGGCTGTGTCCTCTAATTAAGTATTCATGAAGCCGCAGTGGGAGCAAAGTATAGCTTTACACGACACTGTTGGTTCCTACTGGCATCATCCCTCTCCTTTCCCCTACCAGCAGATAGGCCATCATTCCAAGTGTACTCCCAGCAATGATATGAAAAAGGTTTTTGGTCAAGCCAACGAGAGGTCATTCTAATAATACCCAAGGTCAGCGGTGGGAGCCAGCGAGTCTCCCAGTCATTATTCATTTGTTCACAGAGCTAATGACAGTAGCAGGGGGAGACGAGAACTTGGAGCCAGTAGCCGTGTGATGTCACCAACACATGCCAAGGGATTAGAGGGGCAGGCAGGGGACATGAAGTGTGGATTATGAGAGTAAAACAACAACCTTTCAGCAACCAACAAATTTCAGCAACTCTCACGCAGTCATTTTCCCTTGTCACCACATCATTGTAGTCAAGCGTGGCGACAACACTGGTGAAAAACCGGAGCCAGCCTTTCACGCAGACAGAATGAACAATGAAACACACCTTATTCAGTCATTGGGCAGGCGGCGCTCAGAGAACAATGAACCCCTCCCTCTTGTCTAGAAAACATGTCTGATAATGACCACATCCAGATAAAGCTCTCTCTCTGCAGCCTTTATGGCCTACATGTGCATACATATAACTCAGATTAAAACATTTCAGGATGGATATTGAGAATGTGATCAGCTGTGCATTTCTTTTTCATGTGCTTTTGCCTCCTGCTCCTAAATCCCCACCATATGTCGCTTTATCTTAACAACAGTCTTAAAACACATAAACTATATGCATTTGGACAAATCCAAATAATTGTTGGCCTTACCATAGAATCTAAGATGTAGATACAGTGGATTCCCTGTGTGAGCATGAGGTCAGAGAATAAACATGAACCGCATTTTGCATTACTTTCAGATGAGTGAAGCTGTCAGACCAATAATATGAGCTTTCAGTCGTACTTTCTGCCACTTATCCCCATTCTAGGACCAAGGGGTCATGTGAAAATTGAAAGTGACAGTCAAACCAGCATGTTGAACAAGGCTGATTGGACTAAGCTGTCATGGCCAAGATCAGAGCTCTTTAACACCAGGCCCATCAGAGGTCTTTCTGTTGAAGCCCCTGGATCTCGGGGCAGGCCAGCTTCTCAGACAAAAAACAAATGCTGACAAGGAATACAAAATACTTCCAAACCAGAACAGTTCAAGTGGTAGAATCTGTACAGCTCATTAAATCTACATCTTCCTTCACACATAAATATGCATTGAGATTGACATGATTTTTCATTAACAAAGAAAAAGTTTTAGTCGTCTCACAAGAAAGCTGGAGGAACAACAGAAAGAGAAAAACTTCAGAGTTTGCCAAGAGTTTTTTTCCTCCAACAAGATTCACTTCTCACTTTCAGTTTCAAATGAATGACGTCCAGTGGTTTTCCTTTGTGGTTTGTTTGAATGAAAATGTTTGTATCACCTGTTTTGCGGATGATTTAATGAGCACATGATGCTGTCACATGAAAGAATGTTTCCCTCATCGAAATCACTCCCTGTCAATTTATGTTTTGTTTCATATGCAGCATTGCATGAAGCACCGTCACAAGCAATCAGCTCACCGTCAGCCATTCAGACGATAATAAATCATGTCATTATCACTTTTACGTGGGTCCATCTTTGAAATAGAGGGAAAATGAAGTATTTTTGTCAGGTGGGCGAATAACTTATGATCATTTTATCTCCTGCTGAGAACCCTTGAAAATAACAATACACCACAGCAGAAGCATATGAGCAAATGAAAGGCATTGAGTGTTATAAATCTGATGGGTTTTGCATATTTTGCCAGCATAGCAGGAAGCCGGCAAAATAAATCACATGACATATCAGAAAAAAAGTGGTACAAAACACACTAAGAAGTTAGGATTCACAATAAGACATTTTTCTAGAAATCACTTGTGATAGATTAATTTGATTCCACTTGTTGAAAATGTCATCATGACTATTTTATCATGAAGACAAAGTAGAAAAAAACGTTTTTAAAAAGCCAGAAATACTTCATCGTGCCAAGGGCCATTTGAAGAAGAAATACATGAATACCTTCTTATTTAACAATATAAAATGTCTTGAGATGCAAATCACTTTATAGAGCTATGATTGGCTAAACCAGCTTGGACACATCATAAAATGCACTGTTTTTACAAATGTATTACAAATGGTTATGGGACATCGCAAAAGACTCTCCCCTGCGTGTCACTATACATGTTTGTGTGTGTGAGGGAGAGAGGGAGACAGTAAGGCGCCTTAACCAGGGTTATATGAAAAGATACATTAATCAATATTATTTTATATGTTGTTATTTCATTTAGTTTGCAACATGCAAGGCCACCAAACTTTAACAATGTTGTTCCTTACAATAAATTGTGGATATAAAATTCTCGTTGATTCACAGCTTCCATTCTTGATCATTCCTTTCCTTTCGCAAATGCAACAAGCTCAAATTCAGTTTATTAAGGACTTCTAGATTATTTGCTCACCCACGTTCTTTTAGCTGCTACCTGTCTTCAACTACTTGAAATATCAAATGTCTTCAAATATCACAATCCATGAAAGGGGTGAAACACTACACAGAGTTGTTTTCCTTTCATTCCTACTTACTGTCTACACACACACACATACACAGTAAATGAGAGGATGGTGTAGAGCAGGTTTTGCACATCACTTCCCTCACACAGAGACACTGAAGCTATAATTGTGCAATACATGTTATAATGTAAGAACAAAAAAATGGGTTCTCCTCCTCCCTGTACAAGATCAGGTAAAAGGCTTGTCTCATGCTTTCCAAAAAGCACTCGTCCTATGTCCATCCCAACATCAGAATTCTCCAACCTATGTTCTCCTTTTTTTTATTCCACTGATCTGAGCTTGAAATGCGAAGACAGCAAAGCACTAAGCCTTCAAACGTGTGATTTTTTCAAAAGATCTCTAGAAGCAATCTCTGCCTGACTGACCCCTGACAGCTGCAGATCTCTTTACTTCTCTCTCTGCTGGCACTTCATTTGGTAGAAAAGCTCTCAGATTCACACCTCTGTCAGGCAGCACAAGTGTTTATTATGTGCATACACAGAATATCCCATAGTGCACACCTCAAAGACGTGCAGTCTGCTCTATTTTAATAAACATCCTGGAAATTCCTCCAATAACATACATGTGAAGGTGTGACTTATGTTTTTCTTTTTTTAGCTATCATATTTATTCCACAAAAATCCTCATCATCTTACTTCTCTCTAAACAAAAAATCTGTAAATATTAGGAGTCAAGAATCCCAGTGGGATTACCAACAATGAACCTGAACTTTGTCCTTTGGCTTAACTGCTCCTCAGTGCCGAGACCATTATAAAGAGTTTTCTCAAAGTGAAAACAGCAAGATTCCATAGTTAAAGTTACCACATGATGCAATGAAAAAAATCAACCATTATACCAGCTGTGTCTGAAAGAAAATACAGTCTAATTTAAAATATAGATGCTGCATGATTATATGGTTTAAGGCAGCTCAAGTTACAGTTACACTTACATTAAATATACCAATATGTTTTTAAGATTATAAACCAAAACAAAATTATCCGAACAACAGCATGCATTCTTATGTGTGTATTAGTTTATTATGGCATCTTTTCCACCGTTACTCGGAGTGCAGCGTTTGCTGGTGCCTCCCTCTCTGGAAATGAGACTGCGGGCTGTATCATTAGATCGGATGGCAAGTCTTTATGCAAAGTGTTTTGCATAATTACATACCAAAGCCAGAATAGCCACCCTCAAATTTTATGGGTCACAAAGCATCAACAATTGCCGCATTATTGTCCACCAAAGTCCAGCCCCGCCAATGACAAGGAACGAAAAAAAAGAAGAAGGAGAGAGAGAGAAAGGACTCGTCTGCCTAATCTAAGCTTGGGAGATTGAATTTTCATTCCAATAAAAAGTAAAGAAGATTATTCCCAAACTGACAACTTGTTTACAAATAGATATAAAGTTCAGGGGACTGGCCAGGGCTTCAGGGACAGAACAGAGTCCACAACATAGGAGCATCAAGAAAAGGCTCCTGTTAAGTCCAACATATTACTCCTCACCTTTTTGAGCGTAGTAAAGAGGGACACTATTTAAAAAAGATGCAAACGAGTCTTTTTTTTTCATTTTAACCTCAATTGCTTTAATTTATTCTTCAACTCAAGTAATAATATAGAGGAAAATGTTTAATATAGTATTTAATGTGTAGTAGTAAATATGTATATGTGTGTATATGTAAAGTATCTTTTGTAATTATAAAATTTGAATTAGAATGATAAATAAATCTGTTGTTTTCCAGACTGTGAGGTTCGTTTCAGTACCCTTAATTTAAGATAAATGCAATATTAACACGGTTATTTTAACAAGTTTAATATATTTAAATGCTTTAATTCACAATCGAATTCGATTTATTTAAAACATAATGAGCTGCAATTTAAAAATAAGCATTATATTCATTGCATTGCAACTTCTGACGTCTTTATAAGAGTTACACCTGCAATCAAACGCAACAATTGAAAACACGTGAGCATGTCCTTGTTTAATTATTAGTAGGTTAATCCGAAAGATTGTTATTACTGCCGAGTTATTATTATCAGCATTAGTAAATATTATCAAAATCATTATGATGTTTTAATTTGTTTTAGAATTTGTTATAATATCGGTCATTGAAAGGCCGCTGGCTTCACCACCAAATAAGAAGCCTGTTATTTTGTTAAAATGAAATGAATGAAAATTGAATTAATACATTAAGTGAAAATAAGGTGCTAGTGAGGGGAGAATACGTTAGTATGAAAAAGTAAAATAAGGTGGAAATAACTGAGCAGATGGAAACCGCCAGCGAGGGAGAAATATCATGTATTTCAAAGTTATTGAAAAAATAAACATTTCACTTTGAACATTAACGCGCTTGGTGGACGAAAACAAACCGTTTAAAGTAATATAAAATTCTATATACCACACATAGAATTATAGTGACAGATCTAACTCCTACTGCCAAAACATTTGCCAACAGCTTCTGATTGTTAAAAAAAAGGAAATATCCCCGATAATATTGGCTGTGCAGTCTGCTGTGTCTCCACTGAGCGTATTGTACGACACAGGAATTATCTGAACTTTACCAGTCTTGTGTTCATCAAAGTACACAATTGTTTTCGTTATTATTATTTTTTCTGCCTAATATTTAATAACACATGAAATAAGTGACGGAATAAATCATTTCCCTCTAAAGATTTAATTGTACAACGTTAAAAGAAGCTTGTCAATAAAATATAAGAATTTCCCAACTGAAACTGTCAGACAGTAGTATCAGTTATCACTGCACGTTACCAATGAAAATCAATGCCTATTTTAATATAACTATTTTGAAATAATAATAATAATAATAATAATAATAATAATAATAATAATAATAATAATAATAATAATAATAATAATAATAATAATAATAATAATAATAATAATAATAATAATAATAATAATAATAATAATAATAATAATAATAATAATAATAATAATAATAATAATAATAATAATAATAATAATAATAATAATAATAATAATAATAATAATAATAATAATAATAATAATAATAATAATAATAATAATAATAATAATAATAATAATAATAATAATAATAATAATAATAATAATAATAATAATAATAATAATAATAATAATAATAATAATAATAATAATAATAATAATAATAATAATAATAATAATAATAATAATAATAATAATAATAATAATAATAATAATAATAATAATAATAATAATAATAATAATAATAATAATAATAATAATAATAATAATAATAATAATAATAATAATAATAATAATAATAATAATAATAATAATAATAATAATAATAATAATAATAATAATAATAATAATAATAATAATAATAATAATAATAATAATAATAATAATAATAATAATAATAATAATAATAATAATAATAAGACCAGGGTATGTATCACATAACAAGTAGTCGGAGCACAGGAGTACAGCTGAGGTTAAACGTGCAGAACAGCGCCATCTCGCTGTTGCAGACAACATATTCCTGCATATTTCCCCCCTGCACTGCTGCTAAGATCCTCCGTTAAGATATGTCCTCTCATAAGGTTGACCGATTTCTCTGTACGCAGTCAGATACGACAACAGCCCGCATGCTGCTGTCTTTTGGCGGCCACCAGTCATACGTGTTATCGCTGTTCATTAGAGAAGATGGGGGGAGGGGGAGTGGTGCGGGAGCGGAGCGAGTCCCAGGACATGCGAGGGTCACTGACAACTATGTGTGGGTGGGGGTAGAGGTTGCGTGGAAGTACAGTCCCTTCACTGCATTGTAAGACAACAAAATTATCAGCTCAACATCTATAAGGCTGGTTCCCAAACTGAGGTCCCGGGACGCCCGTGGGTCACCGGGGGAGATAATAAGAGCCCTCAGAAATCAGAGACATAATTCAATGTGTCCTGTGGGTCATGACTGGTTCGCCGTTGCACATTTTGCAGGATGTGTAAATAAATTCCCAACTATACTCGGCTACTATCTGCGCGTCTGCGGTGTGTGTGTGTGTGTGTGTGTGTGTGTGCGTGTGAGTGTGAGTGTGCGTGTGCATATACGGACAGTGTGAGTACAAAATCACATCAAGACACAGAAAATGTCAGATGTGGGTCCCCGTGACGAAATCTGATCAAGCGGGGATCCAGGAGCTGTAACGCGTATCTGCTCCGGTGTTCTTGATACGGAACTACATGGCAAGAGAAGACTTGGTCATGCATTAATTGTTGTTGGGGTTGTTTTTTTAATTCGCTGTTAAGTTGGCTTGCACACCAGAGGATTATTTCTTTCTAAATCAAGTAGAATTATAGCAGGTAGCATTTCCAGATTTGAGAGTTGACAAAAATATATGTGGATTGCCTTGCGAAGGGTGGATGTTGGATATCGATTCAGTGAATAAAGTTTTGCCCTTTTAATTTATTTTTACCTTATTTTAACAATGTCTGTGCACCGGGATATTGTTTTTAGAAAAGCGAGGCCTGATCAAGACAATGTACACAAATACAAAGGCGGCATACGCGTCTCAATAACGTGTAAAGGAAAATAAAGCAAAGTGATACAAGACTACAGGTTCGACTGAGGGAAGGCGGTTGTGTGTATCCGTGTTGCTAAGATCTGCTCTGCAGAAATGTCAGGTGCACCGACGGTGCCATTTAAATGCACTGAATTGTGAAGCTGTCTGCACGGAGCAACATGTAGACCTACCAGAAGAAACATAAATAAACCCCACACACTCCCATCTGCCTGTCATGAAAAGTTACGAGTAAGACTATTTAAATAAAAAACGGGGAGCACGAGATTTCTTCATTCCGAGGTTTCTATTGATTTTCAGGGAAAATTAGAGTTGTTTTTTATTTCACCCATTCTTTCACCTGTGGATTTGTAAACGTGAGGGATGTTGGTCACTGCGTTGGTGGTGGAAATGCTGATGATAATACCAGTGATAAATTGACGATGATGATGTTGATGGCGGTGATGATGAAGACGGGACATAGAATAGCCCTCAGGGTGTCAGTGTCAAGTCTACCACCGGCATCGACTAGAATCACGCCAAATTAAGTTCACAGTTTGAGACAGCTTTGCCAACTGCGGGTTTGAAGTTTCGGCAAGACAAAGAGCAAGGGAAAATAGCCCCTCCAAGCACACGTGATCTCTCTCTATCTTTACATGCACGGGGATCGTGAGTCCTTCTGCACACTCCTCGGGAATGACGAGCCTGAAACATTAACTCTGCGACCCCCTGGAAGACTGACAACCACTGCGGTGCACCCAATGGGGATCTTAATAAAGTATCTGTGTACCCCAGGTAACAAATCAATACAAGATGTAGGCCTATATCGATCTATACCTATGAAGTAGTCCTGATGAAGTAATGCGCTATATGGTTTGGGAGGCTGATGGGGCAGTCTAATATCCAGGAGAGTGTTTGCGGTCTCTTCACATCATCCCCCCGGCTCACCGCTCGCCTGGGTCTGTGTGTGATGGTCTATATTATAGGACAAATCAAACTGCAGCCTCTGAAAGGTGACGCACGTCTCCCCCGCCTTAGAGCAATGGGCATTCCGTTATTTGATTCCCTCAAAACTTTAGTCGTCTTTCGCTCATAAATACATGTTTCATAATAGCCGGTCAGGCTCACTGGGTGACCGTGCAGTCTAGTAACATGCGATCGGATGTATTGTGTGTGAATTATTCAAACTATCACAGGGGGAAGGTGTCTGCTCCACTGGAACTGATATAGGCTCACTGTGAACGCCTTTGCGTTAGAAAGAAATATAGCATAACCCTCCGTAATATGGGAAATTCAACACGGGGCCCAAATTCAAACTCTTCAAAATCTTCAGGAGCTGTCGTTTCTAGTATCTATTCAAAGCGCCGCGGCCCATTTTGAAGTATGTTAGAGGGGTTTTTCTTCTGTCTCAATTTTATTCAAATGCAATGTTGGCGCAGTTTGGCCATTCTCTCCGATTGTCTTTCTTTTTTCAGCAATTTCTCCAATCACAAATTAAAAAACCTCCACGAAGAGAGATGTTTTGATACGGCAAGTTGTTCTATATCTTCATTTTTACAGGTACAGGGTTGTTTTGTTATTTGTGAAAAATAGCTGTGCTTAAAAGTATCCCAAAGAAAGTGTTTTATCTAAAACCCCTTTGTCTTCTGAACACGTTTAATGACTACGTTACCACACTCCTGGAGGGGTGGCCGGCGCCTGTGCACACAGGTTCTACCTCTGAGGTCCCACAGACAGACGCATCGGGACGCAGAGTGGATGACAGGTGCTTAAAACCCACATGACTTGTAAAGTTACAGTCTAATAGCATTCGGCAGCTGCCGTCGTGTATTTGTGTGCTCCTTTTGTGCTTAAGAGATCCGAGGCCTCCGAGGTCCTGGGAAGCGACAGTTCCATGGATAGCGGGTAGATGGCACAATTTTCTCACATTTATGGCCTGGATGCCGGAAAGCCTTGAGCACTAAGTACAAGTGAAAAGCATTTTTTTTGTAGTATAATATAGAGTGGAAGAATGTTCAAAAACCAAACGATTAAATAAATACATAGTATTAGTATTACAAACCTGTTAAATTAAACTATTACTATTACATAATTTTATAAACCTGCTAAATCAGGCATCAACCCAATGTTAGTCAAATGTTAAAAAACAATAATAATAATAATAATAATAATAATAATAATAATAATAATAATAATAATAATAATAATAATAATAATAATAATAATAATAATAAGCCTGTTTATTTTAGGGGCAGGTGTTCCAACTTGCCAAGCGTTTGACTTATGTGATACATTGTAAATGAGCTGCGGTGCCTCAGACCATATATGCAATATAACGCATGCTGTATGGGCTAATTTGTCATAGTGATAGTGCCAGGGTGCAAATAATGCGCATATTTATCCCTTAGCTGTGCAGGCGCGCATGTGTTTCTGTGTGCATGCTCCTGTGCTGGGGTGTGTGAGAATGTGCATGTGCGTGCGTGTGTGTGTGCGTGTGGGCATGTGTGTGCGTGTGTGTGTGAAACAGACAGAGGGAGTGAGGGGGACGGCAAACCGTATCCTTATCTTATTAAACAAATAGCCCACTAATAGCCTGTGGAACCTAAATAAGTTCTCAGATTCAGTGTGTAAACCCGAACAAATGTCGATGAACAACACACACTCCCCGGTGCACGCACACCTCGGACCGCAGCATCCCCCGCAGCCATGTGGCACGGTGTGTTTTTGGATGTGGGTCCACGAGCCCGTGTGTCAAAAAGTTCTCACGTCACACGGACGTAAATATAATTGACGTCGCAGCGAGTTACACCTCATTAGTCTTTTTTGTACAACGTTAATAAACGAGTAGAGGCACACATTAAGGAGTCCAGCATATATATCACGCTCTGTCAAGTAAAATCAGCCCGGTCGGTGTTGAGATCCAGCTCACCCAAACGCACTCTGAAACCCAGTTCATGATTTCTGCGTAAATTGTGCCTCATTTTCAAGTTTCAACCCTTTGCGCACTGATATTATAAGGGAGATGGTGGCCTGAGGGCTGTTGTGTGTAATAATGGGGATGATTGGTTTACCGGTTGATGATGGTGTACTGGCTGATGTCCACCTTTACTTATTAAATGGACATAGGCTGGTCTCAGTGTGTCATATACCTCAGAGGCAGCTTTGTTCGACAAGCAGTGAAATCATCGGTTTATGGATAAACAGCACTTTCAGCGAGAAGCAGGGACCATCAGCATCACATCATAATCATCATTTTCATCATTATCAACAGCAGCAAGAGCAAAACCGAACACAAACACACACATACACACAAGCGCGTGCGCGCGCACACACACACCCACACACAAACCAGCAACAGCAGCAGCAGTGGCAGCAGAAGAAGAAACCGTGGTGAACTTGGCTTCCATTCTGATTAAGCCTCCATACAACAAGGCTAATTATGTTTCAAGCTTAAGTCTCGACTAAGCCAATATTACTAATAATTACTGGTAGGCCAAATGTTTATAGCTTCACAACAGCACACTCCCGAATATTTGACTTTTAAACCCATCACACGTTTATATAATATATATGGTGCATATAAAAAAGTTAAAATGCGTTCGCATAAGGTTCTGCAACTTGCAACTTGCAGGATGGTAGACGAGTCATGATGCGGCAGAAAATAACATGAGTAGATCATAATAACGCACATAACAGCCAGTAGCTTATTGCAAACAGAAAGCAATTAGGATGTTGCTGATGAAAATACATTTTATAATATTTTCCCTCCTTATTACTTAGATTATTTGGATGCCATATATGATATACACTGTATGATCTCTGGCCATTAATATTAATGCGAGCTTTCAGAAGTGAGGGAAACTGAGTTGGATATTTTCTGTAGTCCCTGTCCTGGGTGAGAGGGTGTTTGTGTGTGCACGCGTGTGCGTGTGCATGTGTGTGTGTGTGTGGGGGGGGTCTACTATTATGAAATCTTATTATCTTTTGAAGGAGAGCACATTATTACGACTGTTATAAACTAATTATTTTGGTTTACCAGACAGCAACCTTCCATCAATTATTTTCCTAACAGACTGGTAAATAATAAATCGACATCTTTGAGGGGAATAATCATAACCTTGTGGCAAAAACGTGAAGGCGTTGAGCGTGCCTGTTGGCTGATTGATTAATTATTTTGTAATTCATTAATCACTTTCATAGGGCAAAAGGGCAACATCCTGCCACAGCAAATTGACTCCAGTACCCCCCACCCCCACCCCACCCCACCAACAACCGACCACACACAATACACGCACGCAAACACAAGCACATAAAATGGCAAGTTACCACGAACGCTCGGAGAGTAAGAAAACATGAAAAACTGGTGTTTTTTTCAAATTCATAAATTATAATTTAATACCAAGAACAAATTTACAGCAGAATGCTTGTTTACAATAAGCTAACACAAACAAACAAGAATTGTGTTCAACTATAAACTTTCACACACACTCACATATATCACTTGCAATTATTAATAATAATAATAATCATAAAAAAAGTATCTATACGTTATCAATACCCTGCAGTCATATATTTTTATATATTTATATAAAAACGTGGGTCAGTTTAAACTGTTCATAATTACAATCATGTATCATTCTCTGGTCCATATGTGGCTACGAACAGCCAAAGATCAGTGTTCAATCAGTGATCCCTTTTAATTCAACCACAACATGGTGTTTTTGTGTGTGTGTGGAAGAAAAGCCTCAAAACAAGGACAAAATTGCTAGCTTCCAAATACACGCACGCACGCACTCATTCTCACACGCACACGCTGGCGCGCGTGCACGCTCATGCACACCACGGCACCTGTCAAAGACCAAAGGAGCAATAACACTAAAGTTAAAATATCAGCTCCTTTTTCCAAACCTGTTCACCCTGTTTAAGTCTGTAGCCTAATGATGAACGTCGTTTCTTTTCTTTTTTCTTTCTTTAAATACAAGGGCTAGTGTACTGAATGCACAGATTATATCTATACAGTCAAACAAAAAAAAAAGAGAAAGAGAGAGAAAACATTTACATTTATATATCAAAGGTAAAATAGGTTAGCGACCTGTGGCCATGCATTCACAGTCTAAATATACATGAAAAAGAAAACATTTGTAGTAATATGTATATACATTAAAAACATAACTTTCAGTGCTACTAGCTAAGTCTGCCACTCAATTTTTGAAGACGTTGTATTACCGAGAAAAAAATGGCAACCACAGATTTTTCTTAATCACATATATTTTGTATGAAGGAAAAACTCTTTGAAATGAATTGACCTATATTTACAAGAATACTGCCTCTAATCAACGTTTTTCAGGTGAAATACACGACTGAACTCTCAAAACTAATTGTGTTCCCCAAAATGTTGCAGGCCAACTTTAACAATGTTTTGATAAGAAATCACATCATGCTTGTCAGGCACTTAATGCTTGAAGTGAATAAAGGGTGACATTTCAGGGAAGCTTTAATAATACTGCTATTAAACACTACTCGGGCTAGGCTTCACAATTTTATGACCCTTGACCTCTCCTTCTTTTTTAAACAAGCAAGTTCAGTGCAGTTTTAACAACCGCAAACGCTATCACGTGCACATCTGTTGAATTTTTGACCAATGTATCTCAAATTACTTCATAACAGTATGTGTATCCAGCTTTTTTGTAATTTATCCAATTGTAGAAGTGATGCCAAATATTTAGAGCTGATGGACATCAGGTGTTGGTGGGGGGGGGGGGGCGGGGTTCATTGCCAAATCATTTTAATCGTGTACATTTGCCGTGTGAGCAAGCAACAAATTAACAAAAAATGTTTAATAACTTCTGTGGTTTTAGTAAAAACAGCAGAGAAAATCAAAAGTGGATCCTATGACATATTACTAAATATCAAAATGCTTTCGCCGGATCATAAAGTTTAACGTGAACCCCAAATCTTCCCTTTGCCCAGGTGGAATTGGTCATCCTAAGAATATAAGTGCGCTTGCAGCATTAAGCCTAGAATATAAGCCTATACTCCTATTGCTGTGGTTTTAATTCTTTTTAGAACCTTTTTTTCTTTTTTAACACTATTTCACCATTTTCAAATAAAAACCATTGTCTTAAAAAATAACACCACCTGTACTACAGAAATCACATAGGCCGGTTTGGAACCAGAAAGGAGAAACAAGGAAAGTACAAAACACAGCTATACATGGACACAGGACAAGTCATTTGAGAAAAGAAATTTCACGTTTCGTATTTTCCCTTTCTCCTGTTTTTTTTTTCCTTTTTACCCAAATTATCATTTTTAAATGCACTTAATACTTAAAATGTCCTTATAAGGATCAACAAAATTCTTTTTTTTTCACTTATTTTTTTTTCTTTCATTAAAAAAATGGATCGACACACGTTGTTCTGCATGAACACTGGGAGCTTGTATCTGCCATTTTGAAAGTTCAGTGGATGTCTCAATTTTTTTCCTTTTTTTTCTTTTTTTTTGAGTAGGGGGGGAATTCACAGTCATTTACGTCAATGTCTTTCTTCATGAAAGCCAGCCCCATGTAACAGCCGGTTGGTTTTTTATTCCTTCCACAAAAGCAGCTATATTCATTGTAGTCTCGCAGCCCCCCAACCCCACCTTTTGTTTGTTCGTGTCCTTCTTGGTTTACTGAATTGACATGTAAGGCCAGTTAAAACTGCTCCCCGAAAGCAACATATCCCTGATGAGAGTTTCAATTGGGGTTTTACCTACCAATCGGACGAAAAATAATTGTTCTATGACGGAGGAAGAGACTGTGCGGAGGGAAGGCAAGCGGAGTAACAACTTCCCAAACCGTGTTGGCTGGTTGGGATACTGGCTCCGGACATATTCCTCCAGGGCGCACTGGGACTTCTCCTGCAAACTTTCCACATGGGCCACATCTGAGAGGCCACAAGCATCTGAGGGGGGGGGGGGGGGGGGGGGGGGGGGGGGGGGGGGGGGGGGGAAACAAATAAACATTAATAAGTGTAACCTAAAGGGTTTCTCTCACTAGGAGTTTTCCCCCCACTGTGGCGATAGACTGACGCAACCTTAGCCTGTCAGAGTTTTTAAAAAGCAATTATGTTTATCAAATTATTCTTATCTCAGTACATGTAAAAGCAGAACGTGTGTTTTGTCTCTGTTCTTATTTTCATAAATAATTAAAATAATTAAATAATGTTCACATATTTCTCAGTGTATGAAAATAAATGATAATACGTTATATTCACAATAATAGCATTGCGCTCGAGACATCATTGTCACACCAGAGATAAAAGTATAGCGCTAACACGGGGTGGCAGCTTAATAAAAAAAAAGTACAATTATGTTTTATTTGTTTAACATACATACATATATGGAAACAATTAAACTTTAACTCCTGAATTTGCCACAGTCAAGGAGCAGATGAAAATGGATGCATCATTTGGTGTTCATTATTTTATTGCCATTAGCCTGTAATTTGGTTACTCTTATTGACAAATCTATTTTATTGACAAATGTGAACTATATAATGAAGCATATTTAAAGCTAAAGACTGTTTCTTACGTGGGCCTATCTCCCGCAGTCAGAGCGAGGAGGGGAGGACGGGGAGGGAGAGAAGGAAAGACAGGGAGACCTACTGACCTTTAGTGAGCAGAGATTTAGTTTTAGAAAAAAGGGCCCATAGCCTACGGAGTTGCCGTTGTACTATACCATGAGAGACGCATAATCACTGTCTATGCTGCTGCATGTGGGCGGCAGCTGATTATGTGCCAAAAACGCTTGTGCGAGCATTGGTTAAGTTTGTAAAGTTTATGCATGACAACAACCAAAACCACCAAAGTAGCAAAGGCGTGTCATTCAAGCTACAGCACACAGCTCGTGTTTAAGCCGCCGGGTCCCAGGTATGGATGTGACAAATTAAGCCATCGTGGCTTCATAAAGGCGTAAAAATAAACATCAACGACCTGGAATGTGATTAATTCAGAATCGACATACAAGCCACCACGAAAACAATGGTGGGCTGCAACAGCCAAAAGAAATACAGAGGCTGATGGCTCGCAGGTATGATATCATTTCAAAGACATGCATTCTGTCTACGGTGAAACCTTGTAAATCTCTGCCACACGTATTTCCCCCCCTCTTTAATGGTTTAGCTAATGTAACAAAATAGCGGGGAGGTTTGGGTCATGACCTAGTTGTGGAGCAAGTCCAGAGACGCCTCGAATCCTGCAAGGCGCAGAGAGAATAGTTCTGCAAATAAATATTAAAGCCGTCTCTCCTGTCACTGCTCAATATCACACCGTACTGTTAGATGCTGGCATAGTTGCAATTACAGGGCGTGCACTGGGTTCTAGAGGCTTTTCCTCGGACACGTTTGGCCCCTAAATGACAAGAGAGCGTTGAAACCTGCGCCTGGTTTTTACTGTGTGCAAATGGGACATTAGGCTTGTCTTTCTTCTCTCTATCCCCCTCCCCCTTGGAGCCTGACATCATTTATATCTGTCATCCCCTACAAACAAGACGTGGGGTATACACACATTGATAAATGGCGAAAAAAACCTCGCCAAAGTGTAGCTATTCGTCTGCAATCTATTGGATTCTGCAAAAGTCTCCTAATAGCTATATTTTATGAAGCTTTACGGTAATTATTGTGTGTATGGCATCAGACTTATTCAATCGGGCTGCACGTTTCTGTGTTTTGCTGTCAATTTAATTACGAAATCTCTTGCGTGGTCATGCCACAATTTACAGTTTAGTCCTGTGTGTGTGTCTGCTGAATTAGTTGATTAACCAAGTGGTTTTATAATTTAGTAGCCTTGGGCCTATCCAAAAGCCTCGACCATGAAGGCAACACCTATAGGGGTAAAATGTAAGTTGTTTTTCATCTTAGACAAGCAACAACCTCTATCCAGTGCAGATGTATTTGGGTCAGAAATGATTTAGCTGATGTCAGTGAGCGGTGTTAGTGACATTCACACAGGCGAAACTCGTGGAGTGTGGTGCTCTATTGTCTTACCTGTGGTGAAGAGCACAATTGCCTTTAAGCAGCTATATTCGGCAGAGTCAACGTGCAAAGCTTTCAGCTTTTCCACTTGTTCCTGGAAGATCCTAATGTGGTCCATAAAGGCCACCACTCGGTCCGCGGACATGGGGGAGGCGTGAAGGCCGGCCGCCGCCAGGAGAGGAGCCACATGCAGGGGCATGGAGCACTGCGCAGCGTTGAGCACAAATAACTCACTCCACGTCAACCTCAGCAGAGCCACCTGGTCTGTGATCTGGAGGTCTGGGAAGAAGGGAATATTCCTGGCCCACTCCACTGCACTAAAGAGCATCCTGGCGGCTAGTTCACAAATGTTCTCGATGCCCATGATGTTGTTGGGCTGCATGCACTGGCTGCCATAGCGGGACGTCGGGTAGGGCTCCGCTCTCAGCAGGAGAGAGATATATCCGGATAGGTAGGAATGACAGTGGAGTGGGTCTCCATTTGTCAAGGCGAACTGGCCGTGGTGAGGCTGTGTGGGTGGCACCCGTCCCCTTTGCACCGCTGCAGTAAAAAGAGAAACTGCAGATATTGAAGCCTGAATTCTACATGTTTTCATACACTTACAAAAGTGAATGGACACGCAGTCCGGTTGCCATAGGTTACAGCATGTCCAAACACACACACACACACACGCATCTCTCACTGCACACGTGCGCACACGCACGCAAGCACAATCTCTCTCTCACACACACACGCAGACACACACACACACGCGCGCGCGCACACACACACACACACACACACACACATATATATTTATATTTTAAAATATATGAATATATATATATATATATATAGTTAATTAATTATAACATTAAATGTTGTACACCATAACATTACGTTCACTAAAGGACACAGCAGTGAGACAAATCGTGTGGAGAAACCTCGAGACGGGCTTTAAACACATTTTACGCGAGCCACTCATATAGCTTCAAAATTGTGCTATTCGGCAACAGCAACATGAGCTGGCTGTGAAGGAACACAAAGAGGGCAAGAGAGTCATTGCATGTTTAACCCTTAACCTACTTAGCAATTCATCTCTCCCCACCACATATACACGGGCCTATTTTTGGGCTGCAATATTCTAATAAATTCTGATGGTTGTGCGAAAGCGTTGTGTGCTTAATTCGAGACGGTGTCCAGGTTTAGATACAGCAAGGCAAGACACGGCGAGGGGAGAGAGAAAGATGTGGAGATGTAGCCTGAACACGCTATGTCTTAATTTCGACACTCGCCATAATAGCGCAGAGGGCTATATGGTATCATCTATTCAAATACAGATGTATGTGTGAGCCAGCGGCTTCGCCTAAAAATAAATTCGATAGCCCTCGGCCGGCCAGGGGTAAGGACTCGGGCTATTTCTGAAATGCCGAGCTAACAGGCAGCGTTGGGATGAACGAGCCCCGTCTCGACCGCATCACACGGCCGCTTCCATGGCGTGCTCAAATCGCAGAGCCACGGAGGGAAGAGTCGGAGGGAGATGAAACGAGGCTAGGGGGGGGGGCGACAACATGGCTCTATACACCGCGCCACGTCTGGACGCCTACGAATGCACACACACAACACAAACGTACACGAATTAGAAAACCAAAAAATCCCAATACCTTCCCGTCTCATGCCGACTTTCAGGCATTTTTTGAGGCGGCAGTACTGGCACTGATTGCGGTGGTGCTGGTCGATTGGACAATTCCTGTTGGCACGGCATGTGTAAGTGAGGTTCCGTCGTACGCTCCGCTTGAAGAAGCTCTTGCAGCCCTCGCAAGTGAACTGGCCATAGTGTTTGCCGCTGGATTTGTCCCCGCACACCACGCACTCGATGTGCTGCGGCTGTTTCTCTGACTGCTGCGACGTCTGGTTCGTCGGCGTGGACTGCGTGTTGTTCGGGGGTCCTTGGACCGGAGTCTGCGGGGTCGGTGGGGCGACCTGAGAGCCTGTCAGATTCAACTGGCCTGGTTGAGGAGTGGGAAGGGATAGTCCTCCTTGGGTCTGCGAGGAAAGGTTGCCCTGGGTGTCAGCCACATCGTCCTGGGAGCCTCTCCACACTACCATTGCCATATCTATCAGTCAACGTAAAGAAACTTTTTGTCTGCCGTTTTGGTGTCGCGGTGAACAATGTCTCAGGGAAACGCAGCGAAGTGGGCTGAGGAGGCAGGTACGGAAAAATGTCAAATCTAGCCTACGTTGAATCCACTCCCGAAAAAAACTGT
This sequence comes from Colistium nudipinnis, assembly GCA_016785305.1. Classification (NCBI taxonomy): domain Eukaryota; kingdom Metazoa; phylum Chordata; class Actinopteri; order Pleuronectiformes; family Rhombosoleidae; genus Colistium; species Colistium nudipinnis. Next base: position 2,325,728 of record JAFBJU010001010.1, on the reverse strand, counting down.
CGATTTATTGCTGTGGGAGACGCTGCGAAGCACGTTTTCAGAACTGATGCGATGGCGAGCTGAGTCGCTGCCTTGCGCTTAAAGGCCAAGTCCAGGGGCGCTTACAGTCAGCCATCCAGTACACCCATCAATGGGAAAAGCTGGGCTAAATATTGAAATAATCAACCGAGGTAGCATGGACTGTCAGTGAATAATGGAGCAGGTTGGTGAGACCGCGCCTGCAGCAGCATACAACAACTGGCGAGCACAAAGTAGCAGCCACTATCAAGTTCCAGCACAAGTCTTGAAGAAAATCACCAACTGAGTAAAAAAAAATCTCGCGTCTTCTCCCCTTTTCTTCTTCTTGTGAGGTACAACGCCAGCAAGCGCGCTGCCGAAGCCAATGTTTTGAGAGCCCGGAATATGAAGACAAGTCTCCCCTCAAAAAAAGTAAAGTATATATATATAAGCGAATGCAGAAAAAACAGGAACAAAAAAAACACAGGATCACAACCTGCAAACCTCCACCGTGTAGAGAAGGATAATAGGCAAAAAAGGAGTAGAGATTCAAAGTGATCAAATATGTTAAAAAGGCGGAGGTTAGGAAGTGATTTGCGATTGGTAGGAGCCGGGCTGGCTGAATGCTTTCTCTCTGATCAGCTCACTGAGCTCTCTATATAGTGAACTTTGACACGACTGCTGCAACTTAGCACACGTTACCATGGAGATCTGCTGCCATATAAGGAAGGAGAGTGTGTTTGACTGGTCAGAGCTCAGGGACCTCCCCCTCAACCCCATTGGCTAGTCGGCACTTGTGCTACTTGGTACCTTGCCAGAGCCGGCATGGAGGTCGAGAGGGCCGCTTGGTCCTAAAGAGAGACGTGTTTCTGGAGAAAGAGAGATTCTAGTCACTCCATATCGCCCAGATTCTGGGCTCCACTAACATGCAAACGCCCGGTAAAAGCTTCAACAAATTCAACGGGTCGGAGAAAAAAAAAACTCTCATCCAATTCTACATCTCATATCGTGCCACAGTACACAAACATCTAGTTTTACAATTGCATTTCGTGTGCATGATCTGCACTTGTTACACTAAAACTGTCCTTATGAACTTTAATATGTTTCCTTTAGTTAAGTGGATAAATAGACATACCACACTTTTGAATAAAGAAAAAAAACACACGCGAACAGGGAACAGATAGGCCATTGCCTGGATGATACGCTAAGTTCTGATATATATATATATATAATATCTATATACGAATATTTCTGAGGAAGACTGCAATATAACACAGCAGATGGCCACTTCAGTTTTGACATATGTACACAAAAGCCAGGCACTGAAAAGGGTCAAACACCAGGTGAGCAAGACAATAATAATGAATGTTTATACATTTAGCTCTTGCCGATATTATGTTATATCCTATAGGCCAACACACGCATTAGTCCATCTAGTCATTCCAGATATTGTCCATCAAAATCTACACCACTAACATAAATGTTAAGATAGGCTACTGACATCATCTGGCCGCCCGCTGTACCTTCCTAATCACCCTGACCACAAATAATATCCCAAATTCACGGGGTCACAGAGGCAAAATCTGTAAGGCGAGCTCGGTCTGTATGTGGTCAAAACTTCAGATGACGAGTGTAGTTTTAAAATTAGAATGCGTTTAAAATGTCACACGAGGTCAAAGGCCGTGCCCTTAACATTAAGGTTAGGATGACGGCTATATCTATTTTATGATAAACAATACTGTAAAATCGGTGAACAACAATGCCTGTCAGATGTCGCCCCCATAATAAACATAATACAGTTTTGTGCCAATGAAAAATACAGTGAAGGATAGCGTGCATGTAAAATGGGGTCAGAGCTCGTCCAGAGTTGCTGCCCGTATGTTTCGTGTTTTTTGATGATTGTGTTTTTTTACGCTTGTTTTTAAATCAGCGTTAACTTTCGCCTTGGCCGAAGGCCACCAAAGTTGAAGTTGCAGGTATAATTTCACCGTGTCATAGCCTGTGGATGAACCTATAGCCCGGGTTGTGTGACAGTCCACAGAGAGAGCATCAGCTGCAGGCTGCATTGTCCCAGGATGTATTACAGTATATGGGCTCCCCCTAGCGTATGAATTTGTTCTGCTTCAAGTGAGATTCAATTTAGAGGAGCCATCCGACAAGGAAACTGCTTCAGTCTCGCCTCCCACATCGGCCAAACTAACGAGCACCATTTTAAACTGATGGCTGTTTGTTTAAATTCTGTTTTACATGACTTGGACGGCAAAGCTTTTAGAGTTGCCAAAGTTGGATTTACTTTTTGCCACTTCACGCAGCCCCAGCGGTGGTATTTAGAGCAAATTGTGCCTTCATTCTAAAGCAAACTAGCCGATTATGTTTTGTCTGCACGACTATTTTGTCGGTTTTATTTACAGATCGCATACACACGGGGAGTCTGTAAATAATACAAAAAAAAAAAACACTCGACAAGGTATCGACTCAGCGAGGACCCCGTTTTGCGTCAAAAGGTAAGTTTGCATTTTGCACACTTTATTATGATAAATGAAAAAAAAATAGCCATGCCTTTATTGCCGTGCTCTGAATTAGATATTGTCCAGACGAATGAGCAGGCTGCAGACAACATATACTAATGAACATATATATAGATATATATATACTGTATATCTATATATATTAATATATATAGGCTGCGATATTTCCACAGAGCGCATCGAATACGGAAACGTCAGATATTTGTGTTTATTACCCAAGTGTTAATTTATATGATAATGAACACAATGAACCCGACTAGAGTGCAAATATCAATCCATAAAGTTAAGCCTATTTGATGGTGAGAGTGAGACAAGAGGCTGTATTCTTATAGTAACAGACATACCAAATGCATACGTTGCTGATTCGTCCGCAGCGGGATGCATCTTCTCCCTTATTCGGAGAATATTTAGTCTCCCGTTTTTCGACAATCGTGCTCGGACTAAAACTTGCAAAGCTTCCTCTCCAGCAGACGGGATCAAACACAAAAAGCACCCTGTTTATTGGAAGGTTGCAATGTCTGATCGTGCGAAAACTTAGGATAGCCGAAACAGACCACTGATTCACGCCGAGTGTTGTTGAGTGAGGAATTTGAAATATAAGCTGACTTTGTCGTCCGTGCAAAATATCATTCGAGTGCCTCTGGAAACGATAAGTAGGCTTTACAGCAAGAAGAAATCCTGTGCGCCTTTTTCTCCCCTCAGTAATATGCCACGGACGAGCTCTACGCCGCTGCTTTGTGTGGGCTATTTTGGAGAGAGGGAGGGGGAGAAGACAGAACAGACACCTGTCTTTAAGTCTTGCGAGCATGAATTATGAGATTCTGCATATCGGAAATTAAGTGGAGACTGGAAGTAAAGACTCAATAAGAGCTGTGATTTAAGTTGTAATAAAACTGACAAAAAATTAAATTAAAAAAAAAATCACAATTATTATTATTATTATTATTATTATTATTATTATTATTATTATTATTATTATTATTATTATTATTATTATTATTATTATTGTTATTATTATATTTTAATTCATGTTCGTAAATAAATAAAAAATACAATACTGATTAAACCAAATAAAATAAACAGAATACATATTTTCTTGCAATTATATAGGCAGATAATCAGAGGGACAATATAAGAAATTACATTATAGTCTCAATTAACATCGCATTTATCTATACCTTTTTTCACGCATAGACATTATACACAGCAACACAAAAAAATCTTCTGTGCTTCAATTTTTTATTCACTGCGTTCAGAAGAAAAACTTTCCTCTGTGTGGTTAGCAGTTTGTTCCCAATTCAGGCAGAAGATAAAGGCACTATACGATCAGCGAGCCATGCGCGCACACAATAGGACTGCCCAACGGGACTAGTATCGATTAAGACGAGACAGAGGATGTCGCCTGCACTAAATATTTACTGATCACACACAAGTAGCCGGATTTTTAATGATTTCCCATGCTACGGCTGGGAGGAAGGACTAAAGCACTTTATTATTGTTAGTAAACCAAAGCACATGCTGTGCAACACAGGAGTGGAGATGTGCTGATTGGGATAAGGGCAGTTAAATTAATCGATGGTGAGTAGATAACAGTTGCGATTTACGGGCGTGCAAAGAAAAAGCTTTCACTCATGCATCAGGTTTGAGTCTAACCTGATGCATGAGTGAAAGCTTTTTCTTTGTCTAACCGTTAGACTGACACACGCACCGCGACGTTTAAAGCCTCCTCAATGTGTACTCAAAGGCGCACCGCGACGCCACCAGATTACACACCCAAACTTATCACCGATCCGCGCGCAAACGGTCTAAAAATATCGCGCACATGCTTCCAACTTCAACAAAAACATTGTCCTGCAGGACTACACACTGCTGCTTTCACACTTGTGTGGAAAACGCCAATGTGAAATAAAAGTTGACTTTAAGCTTATCTCTGCCTTCACCAATTCCTTCATGCAGAGGATCATACTGACCCGGAGGTGCCCAAGTTCCCGGCCTGATTAACCCCTCCAGACCCGCGCAGGAACAAAGGTTAACTGGGCTAATCAACTTCAAGAGTCTGATTGAATTAGATTACTGTGAAATCAGGACAGAATCCTAACTGCCCCACCTCAAAAAACACTAAAATGCAAAACGCTGGCACTAAGGCCTACTAACTTCATTTATAAATGATGCAGGAATTAATTGGAAAGAAGATATTGGAAAACTGGTTGAATGTGTTAACCCTATTTTAAACCCGCAGATTGTTTTTGTCCTGCTTGATAAAGATCACTTGATTGATGGTGGCTGTGCCCCACATGCCAGGGTATTTTTATGTGCTGCATTGCATATCAATCAGAAGCCTTTAACTCTCTAGTAAAGGTTTCATCTCTTGTCTCTCTTCATAGCAGGGCTTCATGGAAATGTTGTGATGTGGATTGTATGCAAAGATGAGAGAAGCAAACCAGACCAATTAGTTAAGTCTCTGCTTGTACATTTGGCTTAATTTAGTTAGTCCTAAAGTATATTTGCTGACTTACTTCAAGTTTCCAGAACTGACAAAATAGAATGTAGTTGATCACAGTAACAAATAAAACCAACACATCACATATGCAAACATGTTATTTTAATTTGAAAAGTTTAAATTAAAATTGTATAAAATAAAATAAATAAATTTACAAATGCATATTTGTCCTGCATAATAACGTGATGCCAATAAAATATCAATATTTTTATCGACTGGAACTTCTTTCTCTGTAGTGGAATAGTTATTTCTGAAAATTTTTTTTAATGGACATATGTGTGACTTGACTTTAAAGTTAACTTACTCTCTCTTTTCTTCTAATAATATGTAATTATTAACTAAAGCACTCCATTTACCCCCGCCCCCCTTTTTGGTAAATGTGGCGCAATTATGAGTAATTTAGTTCTATGCATGGGCACAGCGGCTTTATATAAAGGCACATATGTGTGAGGAACTACCAACTTTTTTATGTGGCCGAGTGGTTTTGGTTGAGACCGTTTTATTAAGCGCTCATTCAGCAGTGTAGATCACTTTCTCCCTGTCTGCGTGCCCTAAGGGACGCTATCTAAAATGGCAATAGATCTCAGATAGTTCACTGTTCAATTTGCCAATGATAGATTATAGTGTCAATTTGAACAGATAGGGATCAATTTGTCTCAATGATCACTCTTTAGGCTGACTGCCAGCCTGCTCTTAATGCATTTGTAAATGCTGGTTGCTTGAATCATGGCTCTTATGTTTGAAGTGATCAAAACTGTAGCATGGGGGGGGGGGGGGGGAAATGATAAATGTTNNNGGGGGAGTAAATGATAAATGATGGGTTGTTTTTGCTGCTAAAGACCGCAGTGATGGAGCGCATGTGATGCTTACTTCAGGCAGAAGCATTGTGGCATTGGTGACCATAAGGTCAATGGTTTAAGTCTGAGGACTTACTGGTAAAGTCTAGTGAGGAGAATTGTGTGATAAGTGTTCTGTGACCCTCAGGAACTAGTGCTGAAGTGCCCTTCGGCAAAGCAGCTTAAGCCCCATCTGTCCCAGAGGAGCCGCTGAGCAACTAGCAGTACAAGACCGCGGTTGTACCGGGCACTCAAGAGATGTGTCCCTTTGAGTGCGGACCTACCCTCTCTGCTCAATTTTAGATGGGGACACCGGGCAGGCCACTCGCCTAACACTTTTTTTTTCATGTACACAGACAGTGAAAAAGTTTGGGAGAAGACCCACGAAGGAAAGCAGTGGCACCATTCAGTCCTGAACCAGACATGGTTCATATGTGGCCCCAAAGGCAACAGACAGTGTATTGAATTACTGTAACTCAAGGTGCAATGTGGTAGCAAAGTGCGGTATGTAAAATGTCGACACTCTGATGTAGAGGAAGAGGCTTACTGCAGCTGTAGCTAACTATTCCTGCTAACTAATGTGACGTTTATTTGACTTAAATGAATTTACTTTTTGTTAAATTTCAGAGATGATCAGTTTTTTGAAATTAAAAACTACACTGTAATGTGAAAATGTTGATATCAGATATTGTGATAATGATGTGCTAGTTTACATGAAAAGAATTGTATGCTTGGAATTACCAATGCAGTAACTAATTACTGATATAACCAAGTGAGTAGATCTGTATTTAATTGCAAATAGCAATTACTCCTGTCACAGCCATGAATAAATGAAGTTAAATGATACTACAGGAGCTGTCTTTGCCTGTTTTCTTTTTATTGTATAAATGTGAATTATATGTGTATATTAGAAGTGTGCCAGCAGGATTACCTTTAGTTGCAGGATTTAAAAGAATGCGTGTGAACTATTTTTAGTACAATCACACTTAAAGCATAAAGGCCGTTTAACTACAGTCACAGAGCTTGCTCTAGTTTGAACTTAAAGACGGCAACATGACGAATCAATCATGGCTCATTAGAGTGCATTTCTTGTTAAAAGTGTATAATAAACATTAATATGAACATAACCAGCAACCTGTGAAAAAGGAAAATATAATAAAAAATAAATATGCATATATCAATGTGTGATCAATGGTGCTCTGATAGAGAAAGTAACTAATATGCGATTGTAATTTGGTATGTCCTCAATAACAGCGATAACTCATTTTGGTTGCTGTGCCGTCATATGAGGACATGACAAATGTGCTTTTAGAGTTAACATGAGAATCAATACCCCCAGGATGATGTCACCGGAGTCAAACCTCAGACTTGCTCCACTGACAATAAATTGAGCGAGGATTAGAAATAGACATGACAGTATTTGTCTGCAAAGTTCCAGTTTGTTAACCAGCAAAGCTTGCAGGGTAATTCAGGTATAATACACACTTTTTACCACTTTCCTGTGCAGTGTAATTTTGTTATTAATCTATGTCTAATTCCTGTATCAACAAGTCTACATTGACCAACACACTCCGTTTTTATACAAAAAGGACCAACTAGACTGGCAATACTGCAGATTTTAGTATTTTGTTGACACTACACTATTCAACATATAACACCCTCGGTATAAATACAGTTGGAGATAAGGTTGGTAGAGCTGTGGTTATGATGTGACTCAAAAGCACATATAGTATATCCATTTGTTGACAGCCTAATAATATCAGGGTTTGTCTTGAAGGCCTTATGTGGTATATAACACATTATTAGACCAAATTAAATGGAACCACAGTCAAGCTATCAGATGTGTTTTAATTATTTGACTAATGGATGTTTATATTTCTCCCATGTCAGCTCATTCAACCTTTTACATAACAACACCAATGATTTGGTTGAAGACATTAGGTAGCTATAAACTCCTCATACACATTAAGAGTTTGACGGACTTGTGTACAATTATACGTTTTATATATTATGAGTATAATACACCAAATTCAATGCTCAACAGGTCCAGAAAATCCATACGAGAATAAAACTAGATAACATGTTAAAAGATCATGCATTTGGCATTGAATGCAATCATAATTAGGTGGTTGAATTAGCTTTGGTCAATAACGTTCAGAGTTACATGTTTGGGGATCAATTGTCTGTGCAAACATGGTATCTGCATTAAAGCAAACAGAGAACAAAATGAACATTAACCAAGTGTAAGTACTTGCGCAACAAGAGCTACAGTATGATCCCCACTGTCTTCTGTACTAAAAACAATCTTATAAACTGGTGTCATTTCCCTAACAACAGCTGGCGCAGGAGTATGTGCCCTCGGGCTTGGCAATCAAAAAGAGCGTGGTCGCATATGTGTTGTCTGAAGTTGCGAAGCCTCATCTGGCTTGCAAAGGAAAAATATTAGTGAAGAAAAAAAACACATACAGTATATGTCTTGCAGATATACTGTATGTCTTACAGACCTTCAGTTGGTGCCCATTAAATTACTAATTGAGTAAAGAAAGGCTAAGGGCAGTGGTGTACAGTAATGAGGAGGTAGGATGTGCATGCTTCTTTTTTTTTTTTTACAACCCACAACACAGTCATCTCACAGCTTTAAAATTACACTCCGACTCTTATGGTTGAAAGTGGGTGTTTTTTGTGATTTAATGAGAGGGTAAATGATGTTTGTTATTTGTTTGTGTACACTCTAACAACAAGTGATGGACCCCCAAAGATTACATCTTATAGGCATGTGTCATATGGTACATACTGTACGTATACAATTGGCTCACCATCTACTTACTTGTTCATTCACTGCAATAGAACCAAATATATTGTGTTGCTTCAATAGTCTGCAGTCTGATCATTTTTTCAGGCATACATCCTTTACTGTAATGGTTAAGGTAATAATCCTTAACAGAGTTTATTTCAGAGAAGGATTTATAGTGTTTCAGATCATTAGACTGCTCCAGAGTGTTAACTAACACTAACTCCTACTCTTGATCCATATTTTCCTTTATGAAATATTAGTCAACAGTAGCTTGAAGTGACTGATCTGCTCCAGGAAATATCCAAAGCGAACGAATCAATACAGAGGTTGCATTACTGGCATTGTAGTGAGCCCACAAGGCAGGAACACAACCAGGTTGCAGAAAAAAGGCAGTTGTCCCTCGGTAAAAGTGTATATTCTGGGCATTTCAAATACAATCTCTGCATGAAACTGCATGATGCTCAGAATCATTGAAAGTCATGTAATCAATAATTACAGATAAACTTTATTTTCTATGTGCCTGCATCCGAGTTATAATAAAAAAAGTGTATTAATAAAAACGTTGTGTCAGTGTGCTTAAACTACAGTTTGTTTAAACACCACATTGTTTGCAGCGCAAGGTGAACATAATTCCATAAACTATAAGGAGGCCCATTATAATATGGGTTCACATAACCGGCTGTGAAAAAAAGTAAGGCCCATTTCATCAAGCTAATTGCCTGTTTGTGAGAGGAAGCAAACTTTTCTACCACCACTCTATTATGGAGGCTCTTTCTTAATCATAAATAGAGCCCTTGTATCCCAGAGGGATTTGCTATTCTAATTTACAATTGAACTAAAGACCAAAGCTATCAATCTTTCACAGACACTTTATTTCTGCCCCCCTTTTCTCTTGTAATTGTGGTGACATAACCATAAACAACAAGGAAAAGGCTGCTGTGACTGATCTGTGGAAATGACAGCATTAACACATGAGCTGCACATAAGCACTTCATCCAGTATGCATGTGATTGCACCACACACACACACAAGCCCTCACGCAGGCATGCATGCACACACACACACGCACGCGCGCGCACACACACACACACACACACACACACACACACACACACACAAACACTCATACGCCCACATGTGGAGTCAGCAGTCAGGGCATAGAGGCACATGACACATAAAGTGTTATCAAGACCTCGCCCTGGGACACAATATTCACAGGCTCAATATATACTATTGAATATAGAATCAAAATAATGCAAAGATGCCAAAAGAACAGTTATTTGCAATTATCTGGAAGTTGTTGGGATTTTGTAGATTCCAAAGCTTTAAAAAGGCCACAAGGAAGAAAAAGATTTAGGTTCTGAGGTTTATGAGTGTTGAGTGTTTGTATTTTATATTAATGCTGTTATAAAAACTAGTTATCTATCCAAGTTGTATTAGTCTCATGTGTAAATGCTTGAGTAACCTGTTAAATTAATAAATTCATAGATTAAAAGCTGACAAAAAAGGCAAATCTTTTTTTTGGGAAGATTTTTCTGCATTCCTCAGACAGAAATGTTTCACAATTTATAAGCCTTAATAACCGTTAGAGACACCGAGAAACTATTAGTTTCTGCTTATTTACACAACAAATAGTGCCTTATCATAAAGCGGAACTGAAATGTAATATGATATATCAGAAAACATATCTCAACATCTTCACAGCTCCAGTAAAGCATTGCGATGGCCTCATGCTGCAGAGCCCCTGACGCATTCCTCCTTGCTGTGGCGGTGCGGTGTGACCACGGCTGCACCGTGCCTGTGTGATGCCTTTAATGATGAGTCTTTTCGTTAATGAGTTAATGCAAAAACTCTCAATGTCATCAGCAAAGATAAGGGGGAAGAAAGCGACGCATTGTACACATAATGACAGGCTCCCCGCCTGCCCCTGAGATGTCACGGGTCAGCCATGTTAAGAATGTGTGTGCCCAATCATCCCCTGATCTTTATCTGCTGGGCCTGCAGCTAACCATGACATGGGCCCAATCAGGGGTGCTGATGAATGGACAAAGGGGCCCTTGACTCGTTGAAGCTGCCACAAGACTGCTTCTCTACTAAATCACGATGACATTAACAATCAATACAGCAGTTGCTGAGCAAGATATTAAATATGTTCGGCAAAGCAAGGATCATTGCAAACTATATACAATGCATGTCAATGATTTTTAGGTGTTTTGCGATAAGGTCCCATACTGAATACTTCCCTGGGGTTTATTTGAAGTTTTGATATGCACATATAAATATATTTATATTTTAACTAAAAATCTCATCACATCTTCTCTGAGAACAGGAACATTGGTGTAAATGTCGGACTCTGAATGTCACACAGCCATGCCAAACATATACTGTGGCCTAACACTGTATCTTGGTAAAACTCATCGGTAAATGCAAATGGCGATCAATCAAATTCAAATTGGGACCAAAGTGCTCAGGCCTGGATTTGAATCATCTGGGGGTGTTGCGGAGACTCTCCACAGTGTTTCAACATCTAGGTTCAACGCAGTGTTTGTCCCACTGCCTCTGACTCCAGCTCACACTCCTCAGCTAAGAGCCTCCTGCTGTACCCCTGCAGTGTCAGTGTGCATAGAGGCCGGGCAGTGGAGCGTGCGTGTCTGCTAAATTCAAGACCATCTGGGAGATCGGGGAGGTGGGTGATCGGGCAGCTGGGACAGCAGGAGAGGAAGACTGCATATAAGAACCAGGCCGGGGCAGGAGCTGCAGAGACAAGGCCATCAAGCAGCATTTCTTTCCTTCAGAGCTCCAACTCTGAATTTCATCTCCAAACTGGGAGTAAGTAAGTTGGAGGTCCATGCACATATAACCATAATATTAGCTGCTTGTCAGTCGAAGTGAGACAAAAGATTAAATAAATCTAAAAATATGAGGAAATTATTGCAGAATTCAATAGAAAATCATCCAGAGGAGGTTGGACAGTGTAGCCATTTGAGTCATGCGAAAGGTCTGGTAAAGGATGATGACTGTATAGTTGTGACATCACAAATATACGTCAACCTAATGTTTGAAATTATAAATTGGTTTTATGAGCCGAGCAAATGGCACAAACTGTTGATAAAAAAACACAGAAGACTTCCCATTACCATGGTAACAGGATGTTTCATGTTCCCCAAAATCCCTAAACATGGCTTAAACAGAACCTACCAATGGCTGCTGCACAAAGTGACAAATTGTGATCCAACATGGCTTTGGGTGTCACAAAAGGTTGAAGAGATAAATTCCAGCTATCACTGACATCATAAAACCTGACAAATTGTAATAACGGACGGTGTAATCCACACCACTGTCCTTCTCATCTCTTCATCCTCAGCATGACACCGTCGTAGTGTCAGATTCGGGTCTGCAGCCAGGTTTAGACAAAAAGCTCCATTTTGTCCAGTGGCGTTTGTCTCGTTCTGCATTATCTGAAATCAAACGCTCTGTTCCACTCCCACCGTTCCATATAGAACAATCAGTCCAGCCTGAATACGGGAATGTCTGTAATCCTCACAAAGGACGCTGACATTTATACCCAGCAGAAATGATCTAGACGGGACCTGGATTCCTCCAGTGGCTTTGTGCATGGTACACTAGACTGGGTGGAAAGATAATGACACTTTATTATAGGGTCATTATGGCAGGTAGCGCTCAACGATGAAAAGGCAGATCTAGTCGACATGGACAGCTGGGAGACAGGTGACCCAGCATGTTAACAAATATGGAAAATGGGCATTATGGGACCAATGAATTCAAAAGTAGCTCTGGGGAAAGATCAACATAAAAGCTCTACCCATCTAAGGATTGCCAAGAAAGATACAAATGTCAAGGCTGGTTTAAGGAAGTGTGACCCTGCTTTCCCACAGTACTGTAATATGAGAAGCAGAAGAACTTGAAAAAATACATTGTTACACGTGATTTATAATTAAGTTTAAGTTTATTATTCAATGTATATTTTTTACACTACTGAATGTGTTCAAGTTTACTTGTTCTTCTCATGTACACCCCGTTAGTTTTGCCCAAAAAACGAAAAACTTAATCGAGGGAAATCCCCGGAAACCTCAGGTAGAGTCACAAGTGATATCTCCCCCAGGACTGTCCTGTGTCAAATGTTGTGTGTAGAGAGCATATCAACAAAATAACAATATGTACAACAGTTAGGGCTCAAAAAGTTCAACCACTGAATACTGAACAATGAGCAAAGTGGAGTTTTTCAGGATGTTTTTTTACAAATCTACCAAACATTTCAAACGCGCATCAATGTAAACCATACGACTACCAAGCAAAACAAAAACCAAGAAGCTGTGCGTCAAAGGTCGTTCACGGGTCAAACTCAGGAGTAAAGAATTCAAAAATGGCCACATTTGCATTTGTTCCATACCGAGCAGTCAGTCACTGGGGTCAGGTTGCTATCGGTATATTGATACTACTTACAGAACTTGGATGGTGATCCTGTTCTTTTGTCACTGTGCCGAACGTTTACCCAATGAGATCAGTCTAGGTGGCTGCAAATCCTATAACATGGGATTAGCCTTTTTGACTTCACAGACAAGATAATGACATTAGCTAATGTATGAACAATAGCATACCTCTGTGGGCTCTCTGATACCTCCCAGAGAGAGACACACACCGGCACTTTGCTCTGAATTCAACCGGGTTGCATTGACCCCTGTCTCCACTTGATCACATGCCGGCATTCATGATCATTTCCACGTCAAATGTATTTTTTTAAAAGGCAGATTAAAAACAAAGGCTTGTTTGTTGTCAGGTTATTATTTACAGGTAGTGACAGGGCGGTCAATCTTCTAGTATACTTTTTTTTATGTTCACACGCTCATCTCAGCAGGTGATTCTCATCACTTACACTGCGTGCTATTAGTGGGTCACACTTGATGCACAAGTGGTTTAACACTGTAGCCAGTAAATAGATGTTAACCTGACAATGGCAGGGCTAATCAGATGCTATTAGCTCCCTCACCTCCTGTTTGCTCCCTTTCCCAAACTAATACTGTACACGGGGATAAGCCTAACTGGCCTCATGACAACGCTCTAATGTGACCCATGGTAAAAGGTTTAACAGACCATGCAGCGATTGGTCAAAAGACAAGATTAGATGGGACAGTGTCGATGTATAAGCCAGTGGTGATGCATGTTACAAAGTGGGCAACACTCATTTCAGTCTCTTTTGAGAATTATATATGGGTATATATGCAGTTTCAAATTCTTATATTTTTGTTTTCAAGGGTTGACCGTGCATCCAATATGCAAATGAATACAATTCACGCATTGAGGTCTCTAGGGCAGCACAGTGACTTGCTTCTGTTCAAGTTTTATTTGTTTAACACGATACCAACAGACAGCATCTCTCCCTCAAGGGGTGGCCACGTTTCACAGCTACAGAGAGCGAGAATGATTTTGTTGAATGGACATGGACAAAAAACGGTAGTTTAGTAATGCAATTACACTTCATAATCTCACGTGAATGAGAGCGGGCACAGCTCTAATATGACATTTCCACAAAACAATTAGGAAGAAAAAGTCCAAGGTAAAGGTTCAAAGCCTGGCCACTGGTGAAAGCCCCTCGACCAGTGAACTTTGCAAACTGTGGGGTTTTCTATGTGACCCCACCAATAAGAAATGCCTTCGGTAATTTGAATCAAGTGGAGGTGTGTCACTTCAAGACCGACATGGCTGAGTTGTTCCTCTGACCAGATGTGTGGGACTTGGTTTTTTATTACAAGAGAAGGAGAGGCTGATAGTTGCAGGTGCGAAGCTGACACGAGGGCCAGGTTTGCAGGCTTTTCATAAAGGGGATATCCATTGCCTGTGTTTAATCAGAGCCAGTGGGAAAGGATGGGATTCATTGCTCTTTGATGGAGAGCACCGTTATGAAGATGGACAGTCACTTTGCTCTCTAAGTGAAACCATCGTTTAGTCTCAATTCCCAGAGAAAAGGCCCATTTGTTATCCACAGGGGAGTGCAGCAGGGGTGGTTATGCGAGGTGGAGGCTTCATGCATTTTCCACACAATTACAGCGCATAGGCATACATTTATGGTCAGAAAAAAACTGACTGTGCCAAAGCCAAACTGACACACAATATTACTTGGAATAGCCTTCTCTTTTATACCAACTGAGCAGCACTAAAGCTGACACGCATAGCGTGTTATCATGACTTTAGAGGACATTAAATGTACTTGCATAATATTCAGGAGACTTACTCTAACTGTAACCACAACTGCAACTTGCTTAAGCCTAACTCAAACTCTTGCCAAATCACAACCCTTCCTTAACCTTAAAAAAAGTCTTCACCCTAAATTTGAAGAAAATGTAGATTAATTGGCCTTGTTCTCTTTTTATCCCCATAAGAAAGAAAAGTCCCCATTGCGTGACTGTGAAAAACTGATTTACACACACACATACTCACAAACCTGGGCTCATTTACCCACTTTGATTACCCACTATTGTGTATATGTACGCATAGTTAGTGTGCTAAACTAATCTAGAGTTGTGTGAATAAGCCAACCAAATAAAATGAATAAGAACAAAAAATGCAGTCGTAAGTAACATTTTTTGGTATTGTGTTGTGTTATTGTTATTTTTTCCTTATACATTTTAGTATTCTATTTACAGTACAAACTGTTCTGACACTGGACATTATTCATGAATGTAATTCTCATGGATACCTAGGTGAATTATCACCACTTTCCCAAACTCAAAGAGCCAATTAGATGCTTTTAAAAAAGGGGAGACCTATTAGCAGTCTATCCACTGTTTTAGTGCTGACCTCAGTGAGTCTGTTAAGATTAATTTGAGGACAGGTTTATCAAACGGTTTCTGCCGTAACAGGAAAAGAATGAGCCTTGTCAAAGGGAGTGACATAGTGAAGAAGACGGTGTGTAGCTTTAATTCTTTACTCAGTCGTCCAAGAGGATTAAACCATGTATCATTCTGATGAAGGAGCTCCACTCACCTTGCTCATGAAGTTGGATTCATATTCTAATATGCTAAGTGGAAGTTTGTCTGAGAGGTTAATATACAGGGGGGGGCGGCCTCTGATTGAACATGACTTATTGTTAATGATAATTACTAATCAAATTAAAGAGAATTAATTTGCTGAATAAGATATTGTGTTGAAGTCCCACGGCACAAAAAACACACACACACACACACCTTCAAGCACACAAATGAGTCACAAAAAAACCTCAACCAACTGTTATCAGGTCTGACAATTTCTGATGTCTGGGACTATTGCATGGTATCCTTGCCTTTTAGTCATTTTAAATCTTCCTGCTGTATCCACTTTCAAGATTTTTCCAGATCCATTGTTTTGTTTCTAAATAACCGAGCTTGACAAGCTCGCTTCGGACCAGTGCTTTATAGTATCAGGGTATCTGTGCCTTCTCAGCCACATGTTGTATTTCACACTTGCTTTGCCCTGTCTCAGCTATCATGCCTTTGTTGTGTTTAATGGTATCTCCAGCCTTGGACCACTGATACCAGCTGAGCGGTCAGAGTGTTAGCACTCCTCAATATCTATTACAATTAGTTTTTGATTAAGGAACCCTGCGCGGCTGTTTGAAGCCTTTAATGTTGTGTCAACTGGATGATGATGGAGAGAGCAGCATGGACGCCTCCCAGTAACAAAGCAGCCAGTAAAAAGCTCAGAGTGAAGCATTTTATCTTCTTAATGGAAACCAGATGACCTTTCTTTTCTTTTCCTTCTCTGTCCTTAATGTCCAAGTTTTTTTGTGATGGTGATAGCGACTTACAGTATTCTCTCACTTGTAATTTATGCCATGGTTCTTGGCAGCTTCATTTCACCTTTCCTATTTTGGCTTCGGTCAATGTTTTTGACTCCCCTTTTGCCTCAAAACAAAGTGTGCCTCAGCAAGATGTACAAGACATAACCTATCGCGAACGTGATGTGCTCATCTTAAACAGGATTTATTCAAACAAATGAAATCTTAACTTCATTTGAGAGCCCCAATCAAGTCACAGCTATATCGCTTAGTAATAGAGCCCGTGGCTTAGGTACTAAGGTACAGTAAGGGTTCAGTGTTTCATTAAGTTTACTTCAATATTTTTTTCTCATCAGACAGGGGAAAGCAAACAGTGATAAATAGGCATTTCAAAATAGTCAGCACATGAATGAACAAGTAGAGAAGTCCATAGGTCAAACACCACAACACTTCTGTATTTTTAGAGGGTGAAAAATATTCAGGTTTATTGTTTCGGAGCACCCAGGTGGATTCAAGCATTCACATGTTGAAGCAATTCCCCGAGAAACTTGTTCTCCACAAACAAACCAGAGGAATGTGAGATAGTAATAAAAATAGTACACTGCCTTTCATAAAAAAAAAACAAAAAAAAAAACAGAGCAATCCTGACAAGTTAAAGTGCTATTTTCCGTCGAACTGGGTGATTAGAAACCCTGTTCCCTGGTTCTTTTCCTCATACTGGTTAACCAGCCAACATACCTCTGATAGATTATATATATTTTTATATAAGATGAGTAAAAAGTTATTAATTGAGTTTAAATACATTTTACATTAGCCCCTGTTCTTACTTATTCCAAATAATAACATACACTTCCACCATAATTTTTTCACAAGCTGCGATATTCAAAACGTTTTTTTTCCAAAGAACAAATATTAATTCTTAAAATTCTGGAGGTCTTTCTAATGTTTGACTCTGCTGTGGACTGTGGGCCCTCTCTGTCACACTCACAAACATGAGAGCTAAAAAAAAGGGTCCTAGCATGCAAGCAGCCAGATAAGTTGCAGCTTGTGTAGTTTTGTTTAGTTTACTTAATCCCTGAGCTGGAAATGACCTTGTGAACTTAGGTTGGGTTGCATGTTTTTGCTGCTTCTTTTTTCCCCCCTTGTATTTATATCCCTCTGTCAGCAACTAACTCTACAATATCTACATTACAATTTGGAAGCCTTCCATTGCGCTTCATGAAAGTGATCTCTCTACTGCATTCACACATCACAGGTCAAAGATCGCTGTCCTAGAACAATTACAATCACTTCTTTGGCACCAGCTTGAACCTGCTTTCATCCAACATGCTTTTGTGCACACATGGCCTATAACCTGGCCAACCTTGGCTTAATCATTACCATGACCTGTTTATCTGATTCTCATGCAGGTAACCATTAATAAGTGTTTACTTTCTGATGACCTCTGAAAATGTGCATGCTGCCTTTGCCTCACAAATGTCAGATGACAAGTTGGCCTGAACTTTTTTCTTTGAAAGTAGCTGCACCAGCGGACTACAATATGTCAACTGAGTTAGTATCGCATGATAAAACTGCGTCTTTTATGGTATTTAAAGGTATGTTAGTTCATACCAAATCCCCAGAATATATGTAAATATGATTAGCCACATTTTGGGAATATTTGTGAGTGAGAAGAAAGAAAGAATAAAAAAAAAGGAAGAAAGAAGAAAAAAAAGAAAGAAAAAAAAGGAAAGAAACAATCTGGCTGAGAGATGTATTGGCTTTGTGAAATCCTGCCATTTCCCAGTCACCAGCCGTGTTGCCCATCTTGTGTTTAGCTGATGCAGAATGATAACTCACCAGTGTCATCCTCAGTGAGATAGGTAATATATAGCCGAGAGGTGCCTTGACATAGTTATATCTGTTGGTGTCCTCAAAAAGACAAGGAGAGTCAATTACAACGGCAGAGCAGAATGCCTGTACAAATGTCAACTCCCCGTGCAGGCGGCTGTGATAAATAACACCTGACCTCACACCGGGCGGCTGTTTCTCTGCTGGGCCCTGAGACGAGGCTTGCACGACGAAATGGAAAATCGAGGCAGAATGTGGGGCACTTTAGGCGAAGGGTGTAGGGCATAGCACAAGAGGACCAGTGGAAGTCCGAATGAGCAGCGAGACATGCCACGTAATGTAGTGCGACTGCACTACTGGTGTTTACTTTATGGCAACGCCATGAAGATACAAAACTTCACTCGGGGGGTGTTGTGGCAGGCCCCGCTGTTACTCATAGCTGTTTCTGACAAGAAAAACAAAGCTCCAAACCCATCCTGCACATGCTCTGCTTGTCCGTGTGAGACATAAAGCAGCAGGTCGCTCTGCCCAGAACTCCCATTGCGCTCGTCTGAGTGTAATCTTTGTTGACAGAAAAGCAAGTGTGGGTTTCAGGTCACTCTCTGTGGCTTCCAGTAATGCACCGCCACAGCGCTCCGACACCGACGGAAACAGCGTGCAGATTGTTGATGCTCCAAGTGTAGAGGCCTCTGCGCATGGCTGTGGACAGACTAGATTATTGGGACCCAGCAAAGCTGAGGGTATCATGGTGGAGCACTGCAGCAGTGAGCCCAGCTGAATATTGTCACCTTCCTCCTGCATGTGCATGCAATTTGTGTATATGCTTGCGCATGAGTGAGCATGTGGGTGGGTGTGTGTGTGTGTGTGTGTGTGTGTGTGTGTGTGTGTGTGTGTGTGTGTGAGGGGCATAGAAGAGCAAGTGGGGGAGTCCCAGGTCTCATGGGATACATGCTGGCTGAAAGAAGGAAGGAATGAGCAACAGGCAGACACAAGGGCACAGGCAGATGTGTGCAAAGATAAATGAGGAGATAAATCATTGAGGGTCTGGGCTCAAGGCATTTGCATTCCTGAAATGAAACTCCAAGGAGAAACACTGGTGCGTACTGAGCTTCAGTGATCTAAGGAAAAAAAAAAAATTACATATATGTATGTATGTATGTATGTGTATGTGTATGTATGTACTGTGTACATACACGTACTGTGTAATGATGTGTGGGACTAGGAGAATGGGAGAAAGAGGGTATTTCCCTTTCCAGCAGCTGTACAGAAAAAAATCACATTGCTTCAAACAATATCCTTGGTGCAACTATAGTGAAGTCAAATGAGCGTTAGGGACAACATCTTGTGGTCTGTTTTAGATTTTTATCATACACCTTCAACTTAAATGAAATACCCAACTGTGAGGGTAATTTTGATGACAAGAACTCCCCTGTGCTGCATGCTAAAATAAATGGAGGATGGGGGTCACCTCCACATGTTGTTTTTTTTTACAGACCATGTTTGATCTATGGAGGTCCTGGGTTGTATCAGTGTCACAGGGGAGGACACTTTCACTCTGGGATCACAATTTTCCGAGTGCGATTTCTTTTCATGTCCACAGAGCAGACAGCTGAGACAAAGGGGTTCTTGACAGGCAAATGTGCATTTGAATGTATTCTCGAAATTCTGATGGGATTTTCCTCCCATGACTAGCCGTTTTGAAGGGTCACCAGTGGACGACCAGTGGAATAGCTCCTGCAGTTCCAGGAAAAGAAAATTATACTGTTCAGAACACAGGAGCATAACAACAAATATTGCAGGCTTTGCAATTGATTTGGTGAACAATGGAGACACATTTACTGATTGGAGTTTGGAAGGCAGTTCTAGTCTCCCATCTGTGTTATGTGAATATAAAACACTGAAACATCATTTTTGCCTTTTCTACATAACCATTCAACCTTGTCATAACTTTACCAGCGCTGGGACTTTCCCATGAACAGAGCGGGCGGGGAATTGAGGAAACTCATGGTGGGAGGCGCTGGGTGTGTGGGAGGGAGCATGAAGCAGAGACTGTCATCACTAATTCCTCGCCAGGCAGCCCAAGAAGTGTTGACTAACTAATGACCATGTTTAACAAGTGAAGTGTATCATGCTTGAGGAAACACAGCTGGATATGAGCCCTGCGCATTGAGTGACTTCGAAAACAATTCATTGTCTTAAATGCTCTCCACCCACACGCAGTATTCTCAAAGCGAAGGAGGACACACACTCATGAATGGAGCAAAAAAGTGGGAGTGAAGCTGGCGAAGGGGAAACAGCTGGATTTTAGAGCAATGTGGTCGGTGGTTGGGTCACAAAAAGCACATCTTTGTAGCGCTGCGGTGGGAGCGGAGGATAAAACGGTAGTCCAAGACTCGTAAATGAGGGATGGACGGATTAGGAGGTGAGTGCGAGGAAAAGGAATGAAACCTATCCAAAAGGATGATGGTACAGAGAGCATGAGAGAATGTTTCCTCTGTATTTCATAAGCTGTATCAGTTTGTCAATGGCAGCCCATTACAGAGAAAGATGTGTTCTTTAATAATAGGTCACAGAGAGTTCAGAAGTGTGGGAACAACACAAAGAACATAAATTAGACTGGAAAAAAGAAATCACCCCTTTCTATCAGAAAACGCATCCAAATGACACAGGATTTCAGCATATGTTATCAACTTGTCTGACAATTATTTTAACTCATATTTGGCATTTGGCAGCTTCGCTAACATGTGTTGGGATGAGGCAGTGGAGCCAAGTTAATGTTTTATATTATAACTACAGCACTCCTGGCCAGACTGAGGCTCATGCTGTTTTGTATTCCTCTGAAGAGTGTGTCATAACTCATTTTGCACGCCAAGAATCGGTTTGCCTATAATGAGGCAGAAAAAAAGAAATTCCACTGTACAGCAGCGCTTTAGTTGAACGCTGAACTAGTGCGTCTCTAAAATGATACTTCTAATGAGCATTTTTTGCTCAATATCATTTATGACTAGGCTGTTCCTGTCTTTTTGACCACGTGATCTAAAAAAATTGCCCTTTAATTATGAGTCGACAATTACCTTATTACCTAGTCCATGCAGTATACGTTTACTCAGCAAAGCAGATTTTTCAAATTTCCATATGGGAATGTACACTAATAATTTGGCTATTGGCCTTAAAAATCATATTTTTAGATCACTGCATAAAGTAAATAGGTTCATGCAAAACAAAGGGTTTCAGCTTGGGAAAGCAGTCATTCAAAAGATATCTCAACAATGATCAGATAGATTGCCATAAATGAAGACACAGATTCAAACCCATTGAAATGTAATCTGGTGCCACCGGCAGATCAAAGTTTTTACTTGTTTAATTAAATATCTCAGTGCCGGAGACACAAAACAATGAAATGTGTGCTTTGTGTGCTAATTTATTGCTTAATCATTGTCAGCCCTCTACCACCTAATTCTACCATTATGTTAAGTAACAAAAATCTGAACAATCAATCAGATGCTGCCCAAATCTCACCACCGGTGACTTGAACAACAGTCTCCAATCTAAAGAACATTAATATATAAATCGAACTCCCACTTTTACATTTTCGGATTTAAAAACAGACACCGCATCACAAAAATTGGTGATCCTTCCTTTATTCTAGCAAAATAACACAATAATAGAAAAATTGTTTAATCTGCTAGTGAGCGCATGAACTTTGCAAACACTCTGATTTCTTAAAACTACAAAAATGTTTGATGCCCAGCCAGCAGTTTAAGTTAAGTTAAGTTTATTTTGCAAGTTTAAAAAAAACTTGCAAATCAGTACAATATAAAAACTATTTCTTGGGTACAAGGCTCATTACTTATTTTTAGAAAAATGTACACAAATAATAAGAATTACATTTTAAATCTCGATTCAAGAGGCCACCCGCTCTCCCCAAGCCAACCACACAGATACACACATACGCATGCACACCAACAACAACACTGTGTGAGGAAGCTGTCCTAAGCCCGTTAAATCTGTGGTATTTGATAGTGTTTGTGAACCTTTTACTTGTGACCTGCGCTCTCGGACTCTTTAAGCCATCCACATGACTGAGGGAAGTAAAGGGCCTTTTAAGGCCCTAAGTATTGCCAGAGTCCTCCTTATATTACTG
Source organism: Colistium nudipinnis (assembly GCA_016785305.1). Classification (NCBI taxonomy): domain Eukaryota; kingdom Metazoa; phylum Chordata; class Actinopteri; order Pleuronectiformes; family Rhombosoleidae; genus Colistium; species Colistium nudipinnis. The sequence continues at coordinate 2,303,328 of JAFBJU010001010.1, read as the reverse complement.
ATGATATCTGTCCTGAGGAGTTTGCTGACAAGAGCCCAAGGATCAGAAATAGCCATAAAGCAGATGGGAAATTACATCTTATCCAACACATACTGAAATGGCCTGTCTGTTGATAGAAAAGGCTCACTACAATGTCTTTAAGCGGGGATTTAGCCTTTTGACCTATCCCCCCTCAAGCCCGTGGACACTTCTACATCATGACTCAGTTGGCATAGATAGCTTTACACCACACTACAACATTCTAACTCTGGCATGTCTGAGCACCGCAAAACAGGAGTCAGGGACATCCTTAAGCACACCATCTGGCAGAAATACATAATATGTTCTTGTACAGACTTCGGCAAATACATGTGTATTGTCAAACCACAATGATGAGCCATATTTGGACAAATTGTTGCTGTATGCGTTGTCACGCCGCAGACTTTGATTGAATACTGGAGAGATGGAGTGAGAGTGCGAGACAACATTAATCCCTTAAGCCCTTCAATGATGGCCTCTGACCAGGCCATATGAGATCCACTACCCTCTACTAATCTGCTCCAAACAGTGATGAACCCAGAAAGTGGCTCTTGCATTTAACTGTTGACAGCAGGATTATCGAGTTTGCTGCAATGCAAACGTCAAAAGTACCACGATGAGTGCACGTTTCTCGATGCAAACGTGTGTGTGCGCTTCAACAGAACCAATACTCCACAATTATACATACCCTGTTGGAAATGACATAGATCTAATAGCAGCACAAAGCTCCTTTTAGCGAGCTACTCATTACTTAACGTTTCCGGGATAAATATAAATGTAGTGGGAGATTTATAGCTTAAATGTCCACTTCTCCTTTCCTGGTTTCCTGGTTCTCTTAAATTGTGCTCAACTTTGGAGATGGCTCACATCCGAGTTTTGGGTTCATATAGCTAGAACTGCTGGTGACAGTGGCCCTTCACAAAATAGTTTGGCAGCCATCAGAGACCAAATTTAGGCCCAGCCAGTGAGCAGGAGGCATAATCCTGTCTTTACCCAGACTGGCAGCTTAAGGCAAAGTGGGGTCCACCATTTGGATTCGCAGATGATGAAGTTGTCTTCCCAGCTGGCCTCTACTCTAATGGCGGGTGACAGGATGCCTTGTAGCAATGCTACCACTCCACATAATATGCACATATCCTGCTGTACAGTGAACATACATGTTGGAGGACAGGCTGCTAAATGTAATATGTCTGGTGCTTTCTCCCATTGTCATCAGGACATGTTATGGGACAGTTTATAAGAGACAGTTGCAGTTGCCTTTTGTGAATAGGGTTGAGTGTGCATACTTAAGTTAATGACAATGGATTAACAGTAACGGCTTTACTGTCATTACATGTAATTCAGCAGGGCAGGGTTACATAATCACTTGTATGGTAGCTCCCTTCATTCCCCACTCTCTATTTATTTCCCAGTACAATAGTAGTACAATAAATGTGCCGATATTTCGAAACTAATTGATTTTAGTCATACATTGAGTGTTATAAATACTTGTGTCACAAAGGCTTAATTTCATTCCACTGTATATTTTACCATGAAATACTTTGTTCTCAACTATGTAAGTACTATGTAGATAGTGGGTTTATGTAAGATAAAGGTGAATGCGATGAATAACTTGCCATATGATCATACTGTGTACTAACAGCAAACATGTCACAAACTAACAAATAACCAAGGCAGTGAAACAGCATTGTATTGTACAGCAGAGGAAAGGAAAACGTAATGCTCAACAACACAAAAGTTATTTTGGTACTGTAATACATTGTGCAGAAATGTCTCTTCTCTCTCTCACACTCGCTCTCTAGCTCTCATACACACACACGCACACTCTCTCTCTCTTTCTCTCTCACTCTTACACACACACACACACACACACACACACACAATCCTCTGTTCTCTAGTTGGCTAGGAATCAGACTTTGCCAAAAGAAAAATCCCTTCAACTCCCATCCTGATAGGGCCTATTGAAACGCGGACCCCACACCAAGACTAATAGCAATGGGAATCAGCTGAAAATATGTGACATAATCACATTAGTGTCTTAAAGAACACAAAGCTCATAGTCAACATCCCTTGATCAAGGCACATCTGGTGGGGCAGGGGACTTGAAACACAGTCCTGCCTTTCCCCTGCTCAAATGAAAACAAGCTGTTTCACTATGCTTCCAGGCCAAAGCTGAACAAGAACTTTGACACAGTAATGGATTGCTCCTGCAGCCGCACAGTTTAATGTGAAGACCCCGGGAAAAAAAAGGAAGATCTTGAAAGGTTTCAGAATAACGCCCACTGCTTTCCCAGTGCGGTTGAACTCTGACCTGAAAGACTGAGAATTTCAAAGCTGCAATTTTTCTCGTTATCCTTTGAAAGTGACTGTACAGCAATGTCCCATCTATGCTAACGTGATTTTTGATTGTTCCAGCGTTTCCTTCAAAAGTCCTGGAAAAAACTGAACGGAATCTTTAAGGAACAGCTTTATAAACTTGTAAAAAAAAAAACTAAAAGGTTAATTATGTTTCAGAGGTGAACTGAAATTGTATACACCGAGTTGCCAAAGAGTTTCCAGCTGAGCATATACAGAGAGGTGACTGTCATAATGGCCTTGAGTTTCAGTCCAAGAGCTCTTTTAAAATATGAATGCCTGTTAATATTTTCCAGAGGTCCTCCAACACACTTTAAATGCCCACTTTTTGTCTTCTCCCCATCCAAGGAACAAAGATTGGTTTCTGTTTCTGCTCCCAGCCTGCTGTGCAACTAAGGGCCTGGCCAGCCCATTAACACCCACCTCAACATGTTCCATTCCAGCATTGAGAGCTAATTACAAACACTGGCTAAGCTTAAAACCCTCTTAAAGACAGTGAAGAAAGAAAGCAAGCAAGAAAGCAGGAAAGCGAGAGAGAAAAAGAGAGAGAAAGAAAGAAAGGAAGGAAGAGTGAGGTGTTTGAGGGCATTAGGGAGAGAGGGAGCTGAAGAGAGGCATAGAGAAAGAGAGAGAGAGAGAGAGGGTTGGTGGGGACTGAAGAGGAGGGGAGGCCCCATGAGAGGCTAATGAATCCATAGGCAATGCCATACTGCGCAAATAGTTGTTCACTATATGCACTGCTACTTGGGCAAAATGGGGCTTCAAAATGTCCTGCTTTTGTCTCTCGTCAAATTCCTCAAGAGCATAAGTGCTGAAAGGTGTGGCTGCATTTTATTCTCCTTGTCTCCCTTTCTTTCTTCTCGCCCTTTCAACATCTATTCCTGCGGCGTGAAGTGGAGGGTGGGGGTTGGGAGGGTAGGAGTGAAGGCGAGTGGGTGGCCGTAACCCCAAAATAAAGCTGTTCAAATCTGTATTTTGTGTGTGAGGTAGTGAAGGTAGCAAACAGATATATGTAAAATACATTTGATTTGATTACAATTTACATTTAGTCGATTTCCTAAATGGTAATGCGAGAATAAAACCAAATAATAATAATTAACCAAGGTTTGTAATAGCTGTGCTATCACTTTAATAAATATCACGATGAACTGACAATGGCCAAATATTATTATTATAAAAGATGTAGTTTTATCAATTAAGTAATGTGCCAAAGGTCTTTTTTCCCTTTGTTTTTTTCCCTTTGTTGAAAATATCCTATTATCTGCTCTCAAACCTTGAACGACAAAAATACTTCACCTTCCGAAAAAGACTGCACCTTTCACCTTTGTAGTCATTACTACAAAGATACGACAGGGTCCGACCGCAGCCCTCAGCCCGATATATCTCTGGAAAAGACACGTGATGTGCATGTGGCTGACATTTGAGTTGTGGTTAGCGCAGTAGTTCCCACATGTAACTGTCTCTAATCAAGTTCCCGGCGTCAACGCCTGAGGCACAGGGATCAGACAGATCTGAAAGTGTGCCATCAACCACAAATTATAGTCCCTGATTTGAGGTTAACAGAGAACCACTCCTCCAAGAATAACAGAGACAGTTGTAGTACCCAGATTGGCAGAAACTTGTGACAAGTGGAGTAAGACTTGGTATCAAGCTTGGCTCGGATTGAGGTATTGTTATACACAGGGGATGAGAGAAAGCTTTCTTTTGGATATTCAGTCTATGACTGTATGTTTAATCTCACAGAAAAAAAAATCATTATCAGTGCACCCAGTGCATTAGTCTGAGCCGTAACCTATATATATAATAACCTAATATAGTGCTGTATTGTGAGTTTTTTTGTGAGTTTTGTGTGTGTGTCTGGTCAAATGAGGGAAAGTAGAAACACCTACACTTGCTGAGAGTCTGGTCTATTTTCACATGCATGTGCAATCCAAAGGGCACTTTTTGAAAGCACTAAAAGCTGACACAGGTTTCATCGCTTGCCAAATGTCCACTAAAGCGCCCCGTAAAAATTAAAAGAGCGACGACTGTTTTACTTCACCTCGCAAGGTAGGTTTTATCATGTGTACTTTTTGGCATGTTAATAAACAGAGTAGTGGAGAATGGTAGCCTCATAAGAGGCAGCACAATGACATTAAGGGGTGCCAGAGTTACCCTTTTTTTGTCAAGGCTTTCTCGCCAGTCACCTTATTCAGCGCTTTTAGTTACCACATCATAAAGCTGAGGCAGACTTTTCCCCCTGCTCCTGGCACCTCCAGCTCCTAAATATACTTTTCAAGAATGCTTGAACTCGTTTGTTAAGATGCGAGCCAAAGTAAAGCAAAAACATTTGTCATTAGTTGGCTCTGGCAGAGGGTTGCTCCAGATGTAGCCCTCGCGCCCGGCTTAAAAGCAGAGTGAGCGCGCACTAACCAGCTCGGCTCATGTGGCTCGCAGGCAAGCGGCCAAGAGAAAGCGGCCTCCTACTGTTTAATGACAATACATTTACTGCCCCACTCCATATTGCTCTTGTGTTTTGTAAACAAGGTTAATGCTCCTTTTAATTGAGCACCTGGTGACAGAATACGTCCTTGCTCAGAGTGACACCTACCTGAACAACTCCTGTCCAAACACAGGTCAGAATCACCCCCCCACATATAAATATGTATATATCTTAATGCATGCATATTTGAAATGTCTGCCTTATCCTCTGTAGGTTATAATGCTAATCATTTCATATGTACACATTTTTATTAACACATTTCTAAAAGCTGCGATGTTAAAAACAAGCAAACTTCTCTTTTGAATCATTCTCCCGCTCCTTTTATCAGATGATAGGAATTATGCATTTCTTATTTCATCTCAAGTGAGGTGGTTCTTAAATCTCGAATAAAAACAAAAAAAAACTTTATTATCACCTCAAAAGAGGGATTAGGGCTAATTGAGCATTGTAGCCAGATAATTGGGCCCGAGGACCTATCCACATGGAGAGAATAACCCTCCTAGTCTGATTCTGAAAAAGAGACAAAGCCGGTGGGTGGAGTAATGTGAGTTAAGGGATTCTCACCAGCTCTTGTGAGAGCTTGTTTCACATACACAGCTCAAAGTGGAGCTAATAACTTTACGCTAGTGTGTTTTCATTCTGGAGGGGTCTTTCTCCTTGGAACCTAGAACATTCTCCCAGATCCTTTGGTAAGGACTCTTGAGGGACTTTGTTGAGCTTGCCAAATTCTTTACAAAGACTTTCCCTCTCTTTATCTGCCTCCGTCTTGCTCTCTCACACCCACAACATGCATGAACACATGGTCAACCCTCAACACACTTGCACACACATACTCATACAAGGCATGTAAACTATCAAATAAAAGCAGGCTGGAGAGAGTTAGGGACATTTGTCTGTCTTGCATTTGTGTTCCTACAGTTTGCATTTCTAAAGGTTGAAAAGCTTTTACATATTTTTTTTAATAGTAGTTGCTACATCTTGTGCTGCAATGCAATGCAAATATAATAACTCTAGCTCCTGTATATAAGACAATAATAAATAACTGATTTGGTTTTCATTATCATTTTTATTCTATTGATTGTTTAAAGGGTCACAGCAAGTGCAGTTTGTTTAAATGTAGCCCTTTGGAGCGGAATATGTCTCTGTTGGCAACTGGATCATGTTCCGCCATCTCTACTGTTGTTACAAATCAAACTGTTGCATGTTTGCGATGTAATAATTTAAAGTTTACACCTCAGAAAACTACTATTTATTTAACTGTTTTACTCAACTGGAAATAATCTTCCACAATTGATAAAAAGATTATAAACAAGCCCCCTTTTTTTCCTTTTGTTCTGTTCCAAATGAGTACATATGCAACCAGATAGTAAGATCCTTTTTGAGCAGAACGTGACAACTTTCTTATTACGCATTTGTTGGTGCAATAGGTGCAACACTAGTATTTCCATAGGCTGTGGCATGCAAAACATGTAGTGTATAATTTTTTTTTGTTTCCTCATTTTCATTACCTGGAGCTCAAAGAGTGAACGCAGTTACGATTTTCAACCAGAAAATTGCTCTCTAAGTCAGAAGCTAAGCCGGTAGAAGTAAGTGTAACACTGCTAATGGGGTCTCAATCCTTCTGCAGTGACCCTTGCCCCCTCCCATCCTCTTTCAAGACAAACAGTCCATGACTGCCCTTGACTCCTCCTCTGCTGCTGCAGCTCTCTCTTAGTGTGACTCTTGGTTGACAGCTCTCTCCGAGAGCCAAACCTAAGCTTCCTTTTGCTGAGCCTTTTTCGGACGACAGGGGCATCAAGTGATCACCGATCTCGGTATGAGAGCCCGCCCCCCAGCGGGAGGCTTGTTAGTGATCCACCATTGCCTACAGGAAGAAATGCCCCTATGTTTCCGCTGTCCAGAAACAAAAAGAGAGCACGTAGGTGAAAGTTGACACTGTCGCCGGTATAAAAGCAGTTCAAAGTCTGAGCCATGGTGTCTCAGTTCTGCATACTGGTTTAGGTCTGGCTTTCTTAAGTTCACCCAGGGTACGCCCTCTGCACAATCATTTCCCTGCTAAGTTAAAAGTTTGGTTTCTCATTTCAGCAGTCTTTCCCCAATCTGGAAACAAAATAAATGGAGTAGGTTCCATCCACAAGCATCCCTATGTAACATTTAAATCAGGCGAAGGCCAGGAGAGTACCACAATCATCCATATGTCTCTTGTACAGAAGAAAGAGTCAAGTTCTCTGCAAATGAACACGGATGTCGGAACAAGAATATATATATTTTTTTAAATCAAAAGTTGTTGTTTTGTTTGCATCTTCATTTGTAATAATTCAGGAATGGCAGCATTTTTGGGTTTCCCATGAATTACTCAAAATGAAAATGAATGGTGATCAAAATCAAGTTCCAATATGGAACTTTTTGTTCCATTTTTTGTTCCATATTTTGTTCCAAAATGGCCCACATTTGTTTGACGCCTCTCACACGTTATCTTCTTTGTTTATACAGCTCTAATAGTATAAGTAATTCAGCGTCTGTCACATGGTTACAGATTTGTTAGGGCACAATCTCTGAATGAGCTGCAGGAAAAGGTCAGAAGGAAACATATGGGGGACAATTGTTAAAGTAATTACACAGTGTGGCATGTTGCCTTCTGTTAGTGTCACATAGCTTTCCATGGAGGGTAAACTGTGTGGTGACCTCGGAATGAGAGTCGAATAATTCTGAAAAAGGTCAAAGATTTACTCTGTCAGAATTCTCTCTAAATTTGACTCATACACAAACTATTAACAATTGCTCAGTCTCTGTCTCTTTGAGGAAATGAAACATCACTGTCAGTGGCGAGTCAACCCCGGGGCAACCCCTTTAATGCAACAAAAAGGATGATGCAGCATTTGCACCAAGAGACATGCCAAAAAAGGTATGCTAAAATGAATTAAGCCAAAAAATGTGCATCTGTGTTGCATCACATAGACAAACACTTGGCCCAGCTTCAACTGTGCATGTTGCATTCTGTAAATCAGCCATGTTTACAGAGGGATGTGGACACTCCTCGACTTTCCCAGATTTCAAAACTGTGCTAGGAGATCTTTTACATCACATTCTCCTCTATTCAATAAAATGTAATACTTGCACATGAGCTTGTATTAGATGTGATGGAAATCTGAAATTCGAGACTGTTACAGCCGACTATATATCAAATGTAAAACACCCACCAAAATGCTATTTTAAATTTATTTTCCCTAAGCTCAAACAAGACATACAGCTTGTATGAAAACCGCTCAGGCTAATTTAATTAGATGGCGGCAACATTTCATGCTGGCGTGGTAAAAGTCTTCATCAGAGAGTGCTGGTAGCAGTCAGTGGTTAAACCACAGTAGCAGAAAGGTTAATACACTCAGCACATGTTGCCTCTTACAACAGGTGGTGCAGCGCGATCAGCGGCTCCCAGCATTCCAGCTTTTCCATGCTGGTGGCCCCTGGTATTCTGGGATTTACGCTGCCTCCCCTCCTTTCAACCACAGAGGCCTGACTGACAAGCTAATCGCTGGGCTGGGATCCCCTCAGCTATTGATTCCACTGCAACACAACACCTCCCAGTCAATGAAACTGCAATATAATGCTTGAGCTGCAAAGAAAAGGGGAGTATTAGCATGTTGAGCAACTGGAAGAAATGTTCTGCTGCCGCTGCTGCCTGCACTGCTGGCTCCTTGCTGCAGCTGCTGGTAGGTAGAAGCAGAGCGGCACAAATAAAGCAGGGAAAATGTGTCTCAGGGGGTGGAAGCTTGAAGAGGCAGGTTATTAAAAGCCACAAAGTGGAGCCCATGCTGGGCATAGAGAAATAGCCGCAGCATGGTAGAGGCACAATGGAAACGAAGGGGGTCTGCCTTCTAAATTGTTCTAATCCTTTGAGTGTTTTATTTCATTCAGTTTTGCAGTTTAAAAAAACACTGCCCGGCACTCTGTGCGTATGTACTTTCACTCAACCACAAGGCATCCAAAAGGGCACTGTCTGTAAGATCGACTGAGAACTATTTAAAGATTTTAAAATTGAATATTTGTTGTTTCATTGGAAAACAAATAGAACACTTGTATCTTTTAAATTAAAAACAAAAAAAAAGATTTATCCGAACTTCTTTAATTTTAATCTAATTTAATTTACACTGCATAAAAAAAAAATCTGCCATCAAATAGGACCAAGTTACTTGATCTCTCCTTTTACTTTTTTCAAAATCCATACCCAGCTACTCTAAAATTGATCTGTGAGGCACAATGGCTCCGATAGTAAACGCAATTAGTCGTATTACTGTTGGTTCCAGTCATTTAGTCAAGTATCCAATTTCCATGCTGTGTGAACACTTAATTAAAACAAATGTGTTACAAAAATATATTGGGGATCAGCAGCCTTCAAAAAGCCTCTTGTGGCTTGGCGAGTCAATGCAACAAGGAGGATAGCAAATCAATGTCGCTGGTCACTTATACCACAGGGAATTAATCAAACGTGAATGCTGACAATAATGCCCACAGAGGACGGTGAAATTATTGCTAATAGCCTCTCTGGGAAAAAGACCAAACATGTTGTTTATGTTCAGTCAGACAAAAAAAAAACTTCTGTTAAACAAATTAAAAATGCTTCTGAAAAGCATTAGTGAAAACTTACATGAGAACAGGCTGGAGTATTCATATCAGAGAATTAGGTAATTTCTTTCATGACTGTACTTTTGAATTTCCAACATTAAAATGATGTTTCATTATCACCTCTTGTGATATTTGTGGCATTTTAACATTAGGTCCTAAACATGTCAGGCTAATCGAGTGGATCATATGTAGTCAGAGGGGTAAGTTATGCGATTCTCAGTTAATGTGCAAAAAATAAATACCTACTTTGTTATAGCAATCATTCATTCAAACCAAATTACAAAAAATACCACTGGGATGGCACAACTAAAACTTGCTACTTTCACTTTGTTCTCTCCCTTTCACAGGCATATCATTAACAACCGTGAGAAAAGTAAAAGTCAATAATTGTATAATTAAAAACAACAAGTGTACTAGGATTCAACAGCATGCAGCATTTTAAAATATTGTTGGGTAAAACTAGATCCGAGTGAGCCTCATTTAGGAAGCTCAGGCCTATAAATCTTGCAGCCTCTGGGTCAGTGAGTAACTAAAACCAGAGCTCCAGCCTAAAAAAAATTGAGCAAGAAAGTGATGAGCGATATCAATTATTTTAAGGGTGTGGTGGCTTTGGATAAACAATTTGTGATGACAAGTTCCCAGCCTTGGCAAAGGTACGACTCTCTCCAACGAACCCTCTAATCATTTTGTCGTGTTCAAGATAATGAAGGAATCAGTAGCAGATGGCTCGAGCACAATAAATAGCAAAGGTAATTAGAGAGCCTGTCAAAATAGAAATGTGCTGTTGGTTCAGGTACGGAAAAAAGAAAAGAAACAAGATGCAACCGATTCTACAACTGATGGCCCAAGTTTTCTCGAGGGTGTTACACAGAATCCCTCAAAGTGCAGAGGAGAAGATTGAAATGTATTTAGGAGTGTAATTAAGGGTTAGTTACTGTTTCCCGATGCCAGATGTGTTATTGGACCCGTTGCCAGATGTGGATGGGTTATTCTGCAGGTGAACAGTTATAAAAGTAAGTAAGTTTTTTTTATGCAGCTCAGCAATAAGATTTAGTCCATTTTCTTCATAGGTTGGAGGCAAAAAAAATAAAAATACAGAGTTGCATGTTATATGGCTGAAAGAAATTTGATCCAAAAGAGTAGAGGGACTTAATTACATTTCAGGAATAGGACAAGGACAACATGATAATAATACTTTGTAATCCTCCGAAATGTATATTTATATATGTTTATATATGTAAGTGTTTATGCGGCGCACTTCCTCTGTGACCCTGATTAGACAGTGACATGGTTTAGAAGTTTTGCTGCTTCCATATGTTGTGTAAGAGCTAATGCCCTTCTAACTCAACTTTGTAGACATGAAAAAAAAAAAAAACAGTCTACCATTCATCCCGTGATACGCCTAATGCACTTTAAACTCAACAAGCCGGCATTAATAGACAAAAAGTACTTAGGTCCACTTTGTGCATGATTGAGTTTAATCCATGTTTTAATAGTGCATACAGTAAATAAACTTGCATGTGGTGCAGCATGATTCATCGCTTTAATATGACGGCAGCTGTTATAGTTTCTAGGCTTGTTTTCTTCAATTGCTTTAATTGGATATTACGATCTAGTTTTCTTTTTTTCCAGGGTCAATCTCAGGGAGACACGGGCTAAAGTAAGGTAAAGCTAAGTAAAGATGTTTTTCTGAATATTCCCTGTTCCCCAACAACGAGCATTTGCTCTGCATGAATAGTATTGCTCCAACAACATTTTTCAGTCCTCAGTCATTTCTAGGGCAAGCTCAGACCACTGGGAGTTTACAGAAATATCAGCGATATCAGATTTGCTGCCTTTTTTTGACGCTCACCTTCCTTAGGGCCACAAAAGTCAACTGGGGATGCCCGACATCTGACTACAAATGGTTCTGGAAGCTCTATACTTTACACATTTTTGTAAAGGGAAGCACATCGCACCTTTAGTTGTTGTTGTTTTTAACTTAGCAACTTAACTATTAACAGTCGTTTAAAAGACTCAAATTATGTATTACCATTAAACCGTACTGTACTGAAAATCTAGCAAAGTAAGAAGCTAGATGTAAGAAAATACACACCCTTTAGCCAACAATCCATATTTACATTTAGAATCAAATTCTAGTTTCACAATCACACAATGCCATAACTGTAATCTGACTGGAAGCTTGAGGGGGATTTTTCATGGGTTCACATTATACATAATCTGGGTCTACTTTCAGAACAAGATGTACAATTATACATTTTTTTGAGACCTTGAGTTGTTCATTTTCTTCCCAGCAATCATTTGAATTTTTTAAGAAGACTACTGGGTTAAGTTATGACCATCAGTTATAAATGTTTTAGTATTACAAAAAACCACAGCCATAGTTTCAGCATTTTCACTTTACACACATATGCATATCTTATTAGTTCACTCATTGTTACCAACACTCAGACTTTTTCGTGCATTCTGATAACATCCCACTAACATTCTCAAAGTTTGCTGCAATAAAGAGAAGTTCTGCACATCTTTAAATTAGTACACGCACCTGTCAGAGTGAGACACTGGTAGATATGAGTGGAGCCCATTTTCTAAATGCAATGAAAAGAACAGAGAAGGAACATCTAAGCAACAACAACAATCTGGAAAGTTGGTTTTAACAAATGCTTGGGGCGAATGGAAGGAATCCAATTATCCTTAAGCAAAGCAGTTGTACATATCTCTAAATATCTACATTTAAAATCAAAATATAAAAACATTTCACCATGGTGTCAGTGGCCAACTCGCCAATGCTAGGGAACAAATCCATTGCATAGACAGCCCCATTAAATAGGGGATTTACAATTTTAGCATTATTTTTATATTTACGACATATTATCACTGGGGAAAAGTTTCAAAATTCGTGAATGTAAAGGGTAATTATTGGCTTTTTTCCACAGTATGGTTTCAAAACGTCAGAGTACGTACAAACACGGGTGCCCCATGAAATCACAGCTAATTACAGACACCTATTGACATTGGATAAACAAGCCATGCATCAAATCACGACAACTAACGTCTTTAATGGTAGGAAGCTGGTTACGATGAATCAGTTTTTCTATTTAAATTCATATAATAAATGAACTCTCTGTAATCAGATTTACAGAAATCTGTCTTCGAGGCTGAGAACTTAAATCTCCGTCTGCTGCAGTAATGTTCCATTTCGCATTTAACCTGTCTAGAAGCAACGATTTTCCCATTTTCAGAATTTGTTTTTCTGTAACAAAAAAAAACAATCGCCATAATGAGAGGTAGACAATCCTTACAGTTCTGCTGCATGTAACTTTAAACATTATAAATGTCAGACATAGCACCAGAAATTAGTAATTTCCTGCCTGTGTATAAGGCAGCAGGAAGTTAGAGATACATCCTCCCCTCCGGCTGAAGGGAAGGAAACAGTGTGAATGCAGAGAGGATGTCACTGACCTTTCAGAAGAGAGTCAAGGCTTGACCTTGAAGCCTAGCTGACTAAACACAGGACTTGAAACCATTAGCACAGATAACAAGCACAGTTCCCTTTATGATCAAATGTGCTTATTCCTTTTACTGTGTGTTTTATAACTATTTATGTAGGCTTATAGAAATATTATTACTGTATACAGCATATAGACAGGGACACTTGTACATATTCAAAGGGCTTACAATTGAATGTATGTTATAATGTTATAAAGTTCAATATTTAAAAATGTTGTTAACTGAATCATTGCTTAGCCTAACTTTATTATTCTTAACTGAATGTTGGTTGTTACATACGAAACAGTGACAAGTAAATGTACACTCGATTTTCTCCTCTAGTTCAATGGGCATATACGGTCTTAAAGTCAACCCCCCCTGCACCCATCCTACAAAATCGAGCATGCTACATGCAATCGCATCATAAAGGTAAGAAGCGACTTCCTGGATTTATGAGGCTACAACGTGGGATAAAACCATTTGGTTTTTATTATTCCATTTAGTCTTAGCCGGACCACAAAGTGGTTCTGAGGGCCTGTTTTATGTATTCAGCTGCCTTCCCCTCAACAAGCATGTGGAGCCGCTTAAATAAACCATCAACCAGAGCACAGCTGCAACAACAACCGATCGATCGGAGGCAGGTTACCGTCTGAACACTGCGCCGCCAGCACGCTGGCTTCAGCAGGTGGGGTGGGAGTTGTAATTTGCTGCTGAAGGGCTTTTGCGCCTGCCTGACTTTAGAAAAACTGTAACTTGTGCCTCCCTTGATAGATAGCCACGCCGACTGATAGAACGTGTGTGTTTGGCAAAGATTCACCACTGTATAAACAATCGACTCCCTACCTTCCACAACATCTGGGAACTCTCAAGTATTGAGGCAGAAACAAATAACCAGGGACTTGTTAGTTTCTGATTAGATTTTAAACAACTCATCATGGCTCATGGAGTTCCCCTGACAGTGCTGCGTAGCCAGTCATACAGGAATACACAAGAACGAGAAAACACAAAGGAAGGACTAAAAACAAATCAACACGCGGTGCTGATCAGCATTCACACTTGTGTTTTTAAGGCAAATCTCTTATGACAAGCTTGTAGACGTGTTTTCTTTTTTTTTTTTATTCTAGCAGTCAGGCTTTTCTACCACATTTTAAAGTAAAAGTATTTTCTGGTGACAATAAAAGCACATTTTGTAAGCGCTCCCCAAACAGGGCCTCATTGGTCTGACAAAGATGGGAATCTCTCGGCGGTATCACTTTCCGGGAATTCTACAATCCTGATCTGCTCGTTCAAACAAACAAGCAGCATCAGATTATTCTCCATGTCGCTCGGCTGAGAACTGTTTGCAAGCTCTTCTTAAATGAAGACTGTCCACATTAGCAGTAATCCTCTCGTCTATCTGAAGTTTGAATGAGCGCTGCGAGTAAAGTCTGGAGGTTTCATTTAACTGAGGAAAAATGAAAGGAATTCCTGTTTGCGTAGGAGAATGACATCCATCCCTTGCATAAACAGCATAAACTCAACCGCTTTGCACTACTCGTGCGTGTGTGTGTGTCTGTGTGTTTGTCAGACGTGATGTGAGAATTTAATCTATTTACTGACTTGTGTGACAAAATCACTTAGAATGCTTCAATCGATGACACTTTCACAACCATTACTGCCACAGCTTCACAACCTGTTCGCCCACTTCCCACAACAGGCTGCAGTTGTATTCTTCCTGTGTTTTGTGTTTGACTAAAGTTTACACATTCTCTCGCTCGCTCTCTCTCTCTCTCGCACACATAAGATCACACAATGATGTCGGCCCCCGCTGAACTTTTGCACCGCAGCGTGGCACAGGTTTTGCCCCCGCAAATCCGGCTGCTAGACAATCTAAGCCAATTACAGTAAGAGGGCAAATGGTTAACCTCTATAATATACATTTCCCTGCCTCCCTCCCCGAGCTGGATTGTTATCCCCGGAGCAGAGTTATGCACCAGGGCCCAGTGTCCCAGGCGACCCGGTTTGAATTGGCTCAATTCATTAAGCCGGGACTCGTGCACGGGCCCGAGTTCACACGGCGAAGACAACTCGCAGCAAACAGCTGCCGCACATTCCTGATGGGAGGGCCAGGCAGATGTCCAAGAAGAAAAATCAAAGGGAGAGACAGGGGAAAGTTTATGAGCCAGCGTTTGCCAACCTCAACGAGGAGCTCTCCATCCCCTCCTCAAAGACAGGGTGCAGCTGGCGGAACTCGTGGCCCTCTCCTGTGCCGGAGCTGCCCCCGGTCCTCCCTCTCCCACTCCAAACACTGCAACATCTCAACACGATGACAATATCAGTTGTCTCCTCCGTGCTCTCCGTTTGATCACTTTTGGCACCAGCGGCGGCTGCCTGGCCCGTGGGGTTGGACTAATCGTTAAACTTTATTCCTTTGACATTGTTACGCTGAACCAATTCATTGTTCACCATTAAACCTAAAAATAAAAATTAAGAATGTGCAGCCTTCAGGAAACGGGAGTCTCGTCCGTACAGCTGCTGTAAACATTTTGTTTGCCATCTGCTTAGAATTTATACGGATGTGTTGCAAATGTTGAGATTTATTTGTACTTGATAAGGTGAAGTCAAGGATGAAATGGCATTAGTCTTTTGACCATCTACACACATAATTTGAAAATAATTTATTTTCACACATTATCAATAAGCCTGCGCTGGATTTTTGATGTTATCATTTTTGTTTTTCTCAATCATTATTAGGAACATCTGGTTGCTTTACTACTGCTGCCTTTTGCAAACGTTACTCCATTTAATCAGTGTCTTCTTATTAAATGTCTGTATTATTTAATTCAATTCGTTTTTTAGAGGAGTTTTAGCTGCCCAGTCTGATATAGTTTTGTGTACAAATAATATTGATGAGCTTTAATCAGAATAGAAGAGATTCTTTGTGTGATCGTGATTGGAAGCATGTGCTCACTGCTTATCCTCCCCCATATAGAAAACGTACTAATGTAAACAACATTTTTTTTACAAAATCAGGAAACATTCCAAAAGTGACAGTATGTTCCAGTACTGCTGTTTTAGTTTTCAGGGGAGGGGCGGGACTACAGTTGCTCTGCACTTGGATCACAGCTCGTACCTTTGAAATCAACTTTCAAACAGCACAGTGCCTGCAGCACCACAGAGTCCTCTCATTAATCACTTTACAAACAAGGACAGGAGCATGGTCATGCTTATACTTCTCCCTCAATGATACTTTTTCTTTGTCCTGCACGCCACCTCTTAACCCACAACTGTCTCGGGGCTACCCCGAGACCCCCACCCCCTTCGCTCATCTCCAGCCCTGCTCCATTGCACACAAACACAGCGGGATGCCAGTTGTAATCACTGTTGGGCACAATTTCAGGGACAATTTGAAAACTATTTATTATTTTTGGTCAATAAAAATAGGGGGAAAAGCATTTTATGCCTGTCCATTTGCAACCTATTGATAAATGAATAAATTGATGACTGAGATTGTAAACACCGTACATACATCATTATGTTTTTTTCTGTCTTAATCAATGGCACTTGTTTAAAAAGCCTACATTCTGAACTGTTTCCATTCTTCTGAATTGTCACTACAATACAATTACAATGTTATGCTTTCCCCCCAAATGCATTACCACACGCAGACAATTAATCTGAAACACATTCATCCAGTCCAACATTCAGTCCATTTAATCTACAGTGGTGATATAAGCTCCCCGTCTGCTTACTGAATTGAATATGAAGTGTGCGAGCGCTCCCCTGGGAAAAAACTGTGATAAAACTCCTGGTAAATGGCGCTGTAGCCATTCGTAGACTCTTCAGATTAGGTGGATGGGACAACTCCCCTCTGGGGGAAAGTTCCCCAGCAGGGCTTCAGGTAACACAAACCTCTTAATCACACATGACCTGGCAGCTAAGAGAGAGTTAAGCAGCAGCATGGGGCCTCCCATCGTGTTCCCTCCCTTCCTACAACATCATTAGCGGAGGCACATGGCCTGCCTGTATCCATCCCACTGTTTACAAACACCATCATGCTGGGAAAACTCTGGCTTATTTTAGACATTTGTTCGTGATGAATTTGAGAGGCTCTCAGTCCAATTCATGCAAAACTATCTGATAAGTAAGTAAATCCCATTTTAAGCTAAGACTTTGCTGTAAACAATTCGTAATCTGCTGTGCCAAATGATGTGACTCCCACTTTACCAAGCCAGTGTGCGTCACTTCTGACAAAATGCAATTATTGTCTTTCAGCAGCAAATAACATGTATTCTCAGCCCATAATCTTTCATGAACCATTTACTGCAAAACAAAAACAACAGCCATTTACTTGTGTTTGTACAATCTATAGATATCTCCTTCAAACTATTTTTAGTGCAGCACACACACACACACAACTTCATTCATCAAAGTGAACTTTAAAGGGGAAAAACATCCTCAACAGCGGTTGAAGGTTTATATGTCATCAGCCATTAACGGTGCTCAGGTTAAAGGAAAAGTCTCTGTGTCCTTGGTAAAGCTGACAGTGAGGTCTCCAATATTTTAGTTCAAGAGTCTATAAATACAACATACTGTATGTAACGCGTACATCTGTGACAGGAAAGGGGTTTAACTACAACGTTGTACAAATCAACATTTAATTATGTTTTTATTGCTGTGAATTTGTGTGTTTGGTTATTATATAAATAACACCTAGTTTATATTCTTAGTGGGGTCAGATACAAATACAATAATCTGCACAATAAGAGATGCTATAATAATAAAGACCGGAGCAATTTTTAACTGACTATTAATGTGAATGCAGTGGCTAAGTAATGTTTGATCCTGACAGCTCCTGATCAACACTTCTCATGCATCTGTCTTAAACGTGCACATCTGTACTTATTTGCTTGTGTTACTCTTGGCTTGACCAACTTCTGCAAATACGTATTTTAGCGTCAACTAATTTGCACTGTCTGGGAAATAAACAAATACTTCCATCCGTGTATAAGTGGGAGTATTTATGAGTATTTTAGTTTTTTTTTCTAACTATTTTAGTGCAACTTCTGCAGTAAACTTCAGCATTGGTTAGATGGCTTTGTCTTCAATGAAATGTCACACAAACTGTTGACTAATGAGGATGTAAAGTGGTGACTTGCTTACTGATATGTGATGATTCTGAAATGAACATGCATCGATATAACACAGCATAAATATTAGCGGTACAGCAGCATAAAGACTGTGTTTGAGAATGAATTCCTTCAACACCAAGTTTAACTCAATCCTAATTTAATTTTCAAAGTGCAAGGCTTTGGCAACAACTTCTGCAAGGGGGCAAAGGCTAAAGGTGGACTTTAAGGCCTAGGGCAGCGGGTCCATGAGCTGGAATGTATGGGGAGGCTTGTAAATTAGAGACCTAATGAAAACTCTCTGGTGTCCAACTGAAGCAATCATCTGGTTAGAATCAACCAGTTATTCCACTAATTTCCCTACTGCTCGCTCCCAGCCCTCAATGCCTAATTTAGAAGAAAAGTGCATTTTCCATTTTACACACCTGCAGTTTAAACTCAAGGCTGTGATCCCTTCAGCTGCAAACCGTTCCTTCCCATTTCCTTAGCTTGGAGACAATAAATCAGCCTAAAACAATCCATATATCGTTAAAAAACAACCTGTCTGAATAGTCAAAACAACTTTCCACAGTGGAAGCATATTTAACTGCAATTTCAATTATTATGTTTCGAGATTTTCAGTGGTTCAGTGATGTTTTTTTTTTTTCAAAATGTTTTTTTTATAAATATATATATACGTTTTAAAGGATTACATGGGCTGTAGGATAGGTACTGGAGTGAAACATGGTCTGAAACATCTCCCAAAGACTTGGTCACTACCTTCCTTGGAGTTATTCAACCTTTCACCCACTGGGCCCCCTGATTCTGACCTTTAACCAGATGCCATTTGCTTAAAATCTCCTTGCCAGTTCTAACCTCTGGAATCTGCAACGCATTATAAGAGAAAGAAGGAACAAAGGCAGCAGATTAGAAGCCGGCCTGGTTATTAGTTTGCAGATACAGTTTTACAAGGGTCAAATGCAATGATAGGGAAAACAAGTTTAGGGGGAAAATATGTTCCAGAAGCTCCTAATAGAGCTGTGGCCAACTTCGTCAAGATGATGACGTTACTTCCCTTTCCAAAAAAAGGGAGCGATTTGCAGTTGAACAGATATATTCAAGTTGACTAAAAAAGGCCGTTTCAGAGAATCTCTCACATCTGCAGGTCAAAGTTGTATTGTTTTTTTTAAGATGGTAGCAAACTGTCTTTTAGTTTGTAGACGTGCAGTTGCATTGCTGTGTTTTGTCTAGATCTCCTTCCAGTGACTGCATGTGTTCTGAATATCAAATGATCAATTTCTCCGCTGTTTTCGCTTATCATCCCTTGCTCGCTTAGATGCCTCCGTGAACGTTGGTCCCCCTCAGTCTCATATTATCTCAGTTAGAAAGTGTGTTTTTACCAGGGAGGGCGGCGGTGAGTGGAGGTGCTGATATATTGAGCAAAGTTGCTTGTCTTTGCTGAAAGCTTTTGTTTCCTGGGGCTCTCTATTCATCACAAAGCCTTTGGTGGGAGGAGACATAAAGACAGGCGCTGACCCCGGTGTGAGACCTTTGACCTCTGTGAACCCAAGGGGACAGATTTTCAGCAACTGTGCAATCACTATTAGTTGACCGCAGGCTCTGTAGTGGAAAATGGCTGGAGCTAGACAAAGTGAACGAAGGGGCAGGGTGGGAAAATCCAGTAATTTATAGAAGTTGAGAGTCTATTTCAAAAGAGGTGACAGTGGATCAGCTGACACGTGGGGTCAAAGGTGATGTTTGGCCATGATTTCCTGCCTGTGTTACTGTAACATCTGTGTGTTAAGAGACGCCTGGGACTAGAGTATTCTGACCCTTAGAGGCAAGAGTGAAAAAAAAGATTGCCAGTGTCAACGATCATGTTTGATATAAAGCCCTCCTCAGACATTTTTTTTTTCTTTTTCATGAAACTATCGAAGTGCATTTAAACATTTTATCATTTCATACGGCATTAAATTGACGTAAACCATTTTTTTGATAACGCCACTTCATTAAATTCACTTTTGATACAAAACTTTATCCTGTAAAATAGCTCGGGGGGTGACTCTCCGGTGAGACTGGCTGTGATAAAGTGGATCGTTTTGGCTCGTGCACTGTCATCTACAAGTGTCCGAGTAAAGAAATACTGGGAGTCTCCAGCCCCAGGGCTGGCCATTAAGTAAATTGGCCTCTCTAGACCTATAGCTGTGTCACTGTCTGTG
Organism: Colistium nudipinnis; assembly: GCA_016785305.1. Lineage (NCBI taxonomy): Eukaryota > Metazoa > Chordata > Actinopteri > Pleuronectiformes > Rhombosoleidae > Colistium > Colistium nudipinnis. Next base: position 2,283,055 of record JAFBJU010001010.1, on the reverse strand, counting down.
ACGAGCTGCCACCTATTTGACCCAGGGATAAGAGTCCAGTACTGATCAGCAGCTGTTCCGAGGCCTTGTCTTTCCCAGCCTGGGAAGAGGTTCCTAATTAGCCTCCCACACCCATAAATGTGTCCAGTAGGTCAGTCACTCCGTGCTCATTGATCGCACTGATGTGGTCCGTGCCGAGGTTCCACGTAAGCTCCTCCATCAAAACCAATAGGAGGCACTTGGTGACACAAGCAGTCTGTGTGTGTCAATAAGACCCTCAGAGGTAAACTTTCTATTGGAGCTAATAGGGGACTTAGCCGGCGCGGTGGTTTTATAGATTTACAATTTCCAAAACCAGAAAAAAAAGAAGATGCCATCAATCCAGTGAGAGATATAATCTTAGATTGTAGAGGTGAAGCAGGATAAAGACGATATCATTCTTGCAATGTTTCTGTCTTCATTGGTGTTCTGTTTGGATTTATCGCTAATGTCCTATTACAGCCATCATGACCGGGTCAATACTTCAGCAGTAACAATCACGGGTTATGATGGTAATGATAAATGGATGGAGCGCCACTCAGCCCGAGCACAATATCATCTGTGACACGTCGGACACAGGGTTCTCTTTTATCCAAGTCACAGGAAACACGTCCCGAGGGCCCTGCCTCTCCACAATCACTCGTCCAGAGATTTTTCTCGTCCCTTTTCTACCCCTCCGTGAGTTGTTTTTCTTTCATTTAGCTGGCCTCCACCAATAAAAATGCAAGCCAATTTTCCAGCGCATTAACCCGAGAGATCTTTAATACACAAGAGTTTCGGTGCAAAGGGGACGGCAAGGCCTCACGGAAAGATGGATGGGCCTGCCGACTAAAAGTGGGCAGTTTTCCCACTGCCCTGGTCTCGGCTCGGGACAAAGGCCTCATTGAGTGTGATGCTTGACATCAGCATCATAAACTAGTCATTGCTACAAAGACTCTGACACTTTAAAGTACCAGCTACTGCCGCTCTCTATTTCGCTCCTTGCTACACCATTGCTTACGCTAATCACGTCACTAGAAGTTTGTCCTTTTTTTTCCTCCTATAGACGCAAAGAGTTTAAAGGTAAAACAATCAAGAGGGGTATACACTTACGAGGGTTTCACTTTCATTTCTTTGCAGCTCTCTAAAAGATATTCACAGGACAATCTGCAAGATTATTATTATTATTCTCTAAATGTTGGTCACACCATTGGCTATAAGCAGTCACTGCTTCATTGTTGGGCCAAAACTAGAACAATAGAAAACAGGTTTTCTCTGGTTAATATTAAAAAATCACTTATGGTTTATCCATTTCTGATAAAGCAGGTTTCTATGAAATACATGTCTTTTAATAGTTTTTTGCAACTGCAGTGATTGACATAGCACCTGTTATATGTATATATGGAATTTGAAAATATTTATTCAAACTCCATACTTTTATTATCATTATGATACCCATACGAATGACCCTGATCGCAACTGATTAGAATGTTCTACTACAGCTTAGTTCAAAGGTGCTTAAGTTATCATGTAAATAACGTTGATTTATTTTCCAGCTAACTATGGGTTCATTACCTATTTCCCCTCTCATTTTAATACCGTTACAGGTTTATGCTCTAGTTTAGTGAATGGATCTCTCACGGTATGATGCAACTGAAAAAAAATACAGCTCAATAACCTTTAAGTCATGGCCTCAATAAGACAAGGAGATCGTAGTATGCCTGTGTCAATGGAAGTCTGATCCTCAAACATGATGTCAGCTCAAAGCCAGTTTCAGATTCTCAATGTCACGGAAAAAGGCAGGGGTGCACTTTAATAGATTAAGCACTGAGAGCCAGACAACTGTGCTGCCAAGGAGGTGCTGATGGATGCAGTCGCATGTCATATGAATTCATGCTAGATTGCAACAAAAGGTAAGGACCACACAGCATGATACATAAAGTCAGGGACCTAATATTTAATAGTCTTTAGCTTGTATTTTTTTTTAAGTATTCATTTTAAAATAGCAATATTAGCCAGGAAACTGCGAGTGACTGTAAAATATATGATGTTATAAAATTCCTTATTATGTGAAAATAAATGAATGTATGTGTAAAAAATGTTTCAAATGCAGTGCAATTAATTCCAAGTTGAAAGCAGAAAAACAAAATCAGGTACATTTTTTGTATATATTTCATTGCATTCCGTCTCTCGGAGAATCTTCATTGATCAGGTTATAATGGTGTTTGACCTCAAGCAATAGAAGCTCTCAAGGGGCACAGCTGCAGTACATCGGGAGACAAAACATCCCGATGATCAAAGAGAATGAGAGACACATATTTGTATGTGTCTATATGCGAGGCAGTGAGAAAAGAAGGGAGTGGGGGGCAGAGGTAGGTGCTGTTGCGAAGTGATGCTCAGACTAAACTCACATACGGGGAAACAGCTGCTTCACATTGCTAACCCCTGGAACAATGTGGAGGGAGTATGTTTAGACAGGTTTAGGCAAGAACGGAGGTCACCAAACCTTTAGGGGAGATGTCAGAACTCGCCGTCAGCCACTGGAAACGCACTGTGAAAAAAAAATATTAGCCCTCGCTGGCATCCACAGCCGTTTAACTACCTGCTAATCCTGCTGGGGAATATAAGAAGAATGAAATAATAAAGAAAGAATTACATTTTTCTTCAACTGCCTTCGGTTATTTCCTCTGTGAATTTTCTTTTTTTAACAGAGATGCAATTCCCACTGATAGACCACCTGTCACGAATGTTATTCTGCATGGATACAGAGGGAACCAAGTTGGTCTGATCACAGGCCTTAAAGAAGGCAAAGACCTCAAAGAAGTGTGACACTATTCATTGTCGTGACTGACAACCCCACAGCTGCCCCGTCGAGCTATAGGCCCAAGTACTCCACTGTGTTTTTGTCACCTATTTACTCAGGCATGTGTAATTGATCCTTCATGTGTTAGGAAAAAAAAAGAAAAAAGAATACTTCAAGGTCTGGAGATTATCACCCTTGCCAGCTGGCTCACATGTGCCTTTGAGTCTATATTTAAATACAGTAAAATGATGAAGAATGAGTCGACGAGGAAACCATTACACATTGGCAAGCAAGTGGAAGCTCACAGGTACTGTGCACAGGATGTCAGTACAATATATCCAACAGAGTGTACTGTCTTTATGCAATCATGATTTACTGTATGTCAAATATTTATGTTGGTCGGTGTTGAACGTATATGTAATTATTAATATTTCTGCATATTCTTGTTTGCGAAACGGAATTGAAATAATCAACCGCGTCAGAAAATCGTCTCTCTAGACCAGCTCCAGTGTTGTCCCCTCTTTTGAATGACTGCGCTATTATTCTGTTAATAGTTATCTGTCCACGAGTCCTTGACCCCTGCGAATTGTAAACACGCTTTTTACACCACTCTCAGCACTCTGTGACCAAGGGAGTTTTTGTCGACAGTGGGGCCCAGAGATAAGCGAGCAGGGGCTGGACCTGTTCCGGCCTGCACTGCCCTCTGCAGCACCTCTGCTCCGCGCTCAGTCAAATTTCTCCCAGCGCTGCCGAATCACATGGGTTAATCTCTGCTGACCCCGACTCCTCAAAAGCACAAGCCTGGCTCTTTTGGACTCAGTCCCGGTGTGCGAGTGCAACGCAGTGCCGTGGAAGTCGGCCCCCCACACACATCCCCCTAGCTCACTGGCACCAGTTTGCAGACTTCAGAACAGCGAAAGATAAGGTACAAGAATGTCAGGAAGTCTGACACCAATGAGCGGAGTGGTAAACAAACAGTTGCAGACGTCTGCCCGCATCCCCTGCCTCTTAACGACCTTCAGTTCCACCCAGTTAAATGTCAACCTGTGAAATATGGTCCTCTGGTCGGGATTTTATCTTAAATAAAACATCCAGGAGAGTGTTCAAATCTGGTAGCAACATTTAAAACATTTATTTCATCCGTGAATCCTGCTATTAACCAAGTGTCAGCTCTCTTGAAGCAGTTCTGAAACTATTTGTTTTAAAATATTTTTTTAAATAGTAATAATTAAATATGACAAAGCGTTAAGAAGTCTGAACACAGCGCTTACTGTTCGTTATAAATTCCGCAGAGTTAGGGAAGAGTCCAGCGACAGCACCTTGTCAGGCCAGTTAGGTAAATATTACACAATATTGAGTGTGGCATGTCCACAGAGGTTTTAGGTAGCACGGGGTAGGACCACTGACAATTATATATCCGTGCATGAAAGCCAAAGGAACAGAGTGGGATTTCTACTGGGAGACTAGCACTCTGATATCCTTCCCGGGTTCTGTGATCCCTCTGGTGCAGTGAAGCAAAAAGCCAATCATTCTTAACCACATAAACGTTAACAGAGCACGGCCTGGTATTTAGCTTTATGTTTATCTGCGTTATTAATGTGGGCCAGAGCAGCGTGGCCCGTCAGTGCGGGTCAGATTGACAGGTGTTGAGCTGCTCCGATGCAATGATTTCACAGCCCCTTCCCTCTCTGCTTCAGGTGATTGAAATGATGCCTGCTTTAATAGGGGACTTCAGAGTGTCGCGTGTGGTATCAAACGCCTCAGCCTCAAAAACAACAACAACAACGTTTTTCACACTGGAACCACCGATACATACTTTACTTTTTTTTTGTAAAATTGAAAATTAAATAAGGCTGTGATGAAACATAAATGGTACTTTGTGCGTTTGTAAAAGATAATTTGTTCATGTGTTAAATAGGTAGTGCTTTGAGAAGAGATAGTATCTGGAAGGGTGGGCTAGGATGGAGGGGGGTAGGGAAGGGGGGTGCAGAAGAGAAGATAAAGAAATCTGAGCGTGTTTTTTTACACATTCCCAGAAACCAGAGGCAATCCTGAAGAAGATGATAGAGGGGGTCTCTGATTAACCATCCGGTAAGCAGGATGTCTGTCCCTGCCCAGGCAGACAAATGGCACTATTGTAGTGCTATGCCAGTCTTTGATCATTTCTGCGTTCAGGGAGATATCTTCATTAGAGGTGCTCCTTGTTAAAGCTGTCTCACACTAGCAGACATAAATATTTGCACTGGATTAGATTCCATGGGCTGTCAATATACAATAATTACACTGAACACATGAGCACCCTCGGGGAATTTTCCAACATTAAAGCGCACAATTTGTCCTCCTAGTTAATTTAATGTACGTTTTATTAAGTGCTTTAAGATTTAATACAAGATAATCCATATATGGGCATTATTTCATTGTACTTGTTACATAATGTAAGAATTTCATTATAAGAATTAAAAAAAAAAACACATGATCTTTATATATCAATTGTCTGTTACAAATGTGGTTTAAATGCAGCACGTAGACTGTGTTGTGTAAGTTTTTCGGAGCAAACTGAGTGACTGTTGAACTGCAGTCTAATCGACTTATAGCAGACAGCCTTAAAACTTTTCACAGCCAGGAGCCCATCTGTATGGTTCCACTGAATATGCATGGGGGTAAGCACGGTCTAGCCAGGGCCATTAATAATCTTGTCATCGAAGCTCCGAACTCCAAGTTATTTACTCATTGTTATACGGGTTATTTTCAAAGCATCTGGAATCTGACAACTTTCTATTACTAAAAATGTCAAAGCCGGAGTAAAAAACCTGCCAGAATGAAGGCGCTTGTTCCCTTTTCTTTTGTGGGATTGAATGCTTGGAGACCTTGCAAGGGATCTACCCACATTACATACAAAACAACTCTTCACTGTGTGCAGTTAAGACACTTTTAGCGACGGTCCTACGTTGAAGCAGTACTGGGTGTGACTGTGTGTGATTGTGCATGTGGGAGCCGGCTGGACCTTGGAACTGTGGTGAGCAACTATCGGGAGTGGGAAAGCGGGAGGGGGGTAAGAAGACTGACGCAAGGTAGCTTTTGCAATTGGGAGGTTTTGGTTTCAGGCTCTCTAGTCATCAATCATCCCGGGCCTATTCTGTTCTTTGACAGCTCACTACAAGGCTTGACATTTAACACTCACGACCCTGCACCAGGCTGTGCTCGAGACCAGAGACTTCAGAAACACAAAAATTAAATAGAGTGACACTTTTCCCCTCTTCAGTAAGTGGTAGAACTGAGGAAAAGCAGATACAAATTAATAATTCCCATCTGCAATACACTTCACTCTGGTGAAATTACTGCTTTAGGCCCCACGTTCCCCCTTTGCCCCTTACTCTGATATACACAAAAGAGCTAAATGAGAAAGTCAAGAGGCCTCTAGGCCTATTAGTCTAAATACTAGTGTGTTTTTTTGTGTGGGTGGGTGTGTGTCTGTGTGTATGTGTGAGCGTGGATGCACTCTGTGAACTTTTGGAGAGGCAATTTTGAAAGTTACAGCTCACGAAATCTTTAGCAGTGTTTTGGAAAAGGGAGATAAAGATTTTTCATAGCTTTATGTTTGGGTTGGCAATGCATCGCAATGAGATCTGGATTAATTGTACACATTTCGAATTAAGAGGGAATATTTCTTGGTCCTGAAGCTGCCGCTGATATTGCACTCATTCAAATTTCCAACGGGAATTGAGTTTATGTTTTGGGACCACATTTGGTTATCTGCCTTTTGGGGTCAGTAGGTCACTATAAACAGAACAACAATATTGGAAAAACATGGCACTGATAATAACACGATATCAGCTGGATAACGTGACACTATGGCCTATAAAATACCAGGTTCACTAAATTTGAGCGGGCCTTTTTTTTAATAAGCACATCGGTCACTCCAGAAATATCACAAATGTGACTTACCCAAAATCACGGTACTGGTTCAGCAGCATTATATAATAACCCCTGTGCGCTTCTCTCTCTCTCTCTCTCTCCCTCCCCCTTATCTCGCAAACATACACATATACACATGTCCATGACCCATGATAACTCGACAAAGTGCATGCTTTTCATTTACACTGTTTTCTCTTCAGGCCATACAAGCATGAACATCACTGCCTTGCTTCCCTCATGGATTTAGTATGTGGTTACTGATAACATCGCCCGAACATCAGCCATATCCATTCACTCTTATGTCAGGGAATTGATAGCTTCTTTTGGATTGTGTGAGCCCCAGAAAAAAATCTCTTCCATCTTTGTGTGTGATACGCTCTGCTTGCTGCATACTAAGCATGTTGCCAGACAACTGGTCATGTCTTAACTGTGAAACTGGCAACTATTGTTCCTGCTGCTATAGAACATGCCTCTAACGACTCCAAGGGCAACCTTTCATCTCGCACAAGGTACCGGGGCTCTTAAACCCTTTAGTGTTTTCTTTGAGGCATTTAACATTAAAACATAAGTCTTTGTGATTGGAGAGACTTAGTCAATTTTAGAAATACACAGAAACAGTGAGATAAACAAAGAAAGTGAGTTTTGTGTTTGACTTAATAATGGCAACCAGTAGATTGCTATTTGTCCATCGGAATATTGAGCACCCTTTTATTCTTGCAGAATGTCACTTGCTTGTCTTTAGGGGATTTAAGTCGTGCTCCCTAATTTGTCACTTCTAATGCGCACAGGGAGCAGCATGCATGACATATAAGATGTGCAAGATGCACACGTGTGCATACACAAAGAGTAGCACACGCACACAGACACACCAGTGCAGATAGTTGATGTCATCATTGAAAACCTCTTTTCTGAGAAAGATTCATCAGATTATGACCAACGCCAAGCCTTCCTTGCAACACTCCACTAGCTGCACCATATGGTTGGGTCCTAAAGCCACGGGTGGAGGGTTTAATGACAGAGCGGATGTGCGGCGCACATGCCGAGGGACGTTGGGGGATGGGCTTAAAAAAACACTCATCAAGTCTTTGGCCTGGAAAGGCTGCACAAGGTCAGCTGTGTGGCGGGGGTAGGGTGAGGGAGCCAGACACATGTCTACAACAAAAGGCAGGTGACCACAGCTAAACTTTATATAGGTGGGATACAAGATCGCACAATACAAAACATCTTCACATACAATATCTCTCAATTGTTTTTAAATCTACTTGGTATTTGAATGGACATCACAGAGCTGACCTCTTTAGTGATTAATAACAACATATTTCCCTCAAATTCAAGGGGTCGACATCACCAAAATATAGTGACAGGGAGATTCAATCCTCTTGGCAAATATGCACAGCTGCCAGTGTGGGGTGGAGGGATGAGTAAACAAAGATGGACTCATAATTAATGTTTACAAAGGCTGATGCAACTGCATGACATTTCTACTGCAGCACGACTTGTCCACTAACCGCAAATGATCTTTATAAATACCTTTTTTTTTTTTTTATCAGACATTACTACGAGAGCCGCAAACATGTTTTAACATATTTATTTTTTATCCTTCAGACTCTGGCTGCCTAATACCTTTGCCTCGGCAGCTAGATCAATCTAACGTAGAACAACATATATAATATTTGGTGAGAAAACACTGAGTCGATTTGACTACATCTGTCTCTCTGCCCTCTAATAATTATATTCCTAGTTTTTTCAAACCGCATTGTTTCGAAAGAAAAAATCTCTATTATTTTCTCTGTCAGAGTGTGCATACTACTACAGACGCAGCTTTAGATATTAGCCAAGCAGCGGTGAGGTGGGACACTGGGCAGCCTGAGGAATAAGGAGACAGGGCAAATGATTGATGGAGTTGTGGTTGGTCTATAAAGGTCTGCAAAGAGTGCTCGGAGATAATCAGAGAGAGGGTGTCTGCAGGCCTCATAACCCCCCACCACACACAAACAAGTGCACACCCACATACGCTGACTCAAGAGAGACGAGACGGGAGCTTCCGAATTATTAAGCAGAGGGAGAGGCACTGATGATGAAATTCTGAAGGTCGCGCGTAACAAGAGGCACCTTACAAGGGTCACAACCTTTCCCTTGCTGGGTGTTTTGTTCTTTGTACCCTCCTCACAACATCACCTTCCCACCTTTGTGTTCACTGGGGGGCAGGTGAGCGGGGGAGTTGTGTTACATCCCTGTTTATCTGTTCATGACCTCTAGCCGGCAATTCTGCACTTGATAAGAGGAGGGCTCGCCTCATAATGTGCACGGCAGCTGATATCAGCCCTGTATCCTTGTGAAATTGATTACCAAGGCCCAGGGAGTGTGCAGAATATAATAAATAGAGATGACACATACGGCACACATGGACTTGTAGGCTGATGGGTAACACCGCCTCAGCAATTACCTGCTACCCACTTAAAACAGGGGTCATGCAGGGCAGGCTGGCAGTGGAAGGAGTTATGGTTATTTCTTATTTTCTCTGCAGACACTCTGTGAACCATCTTTTGCTCTCTCTCTCTCTCTCTGCCTCAGAGTTTGTGTACGTGCAAGAATGCATGTGTGCGTACATACTGTATGTCTTGGGTAGTGTGTCTGTGACAAAGACACAGAAAGAGTTTTGAATGTGTGAGGGCTGAGTGTAAAGGCCTGAGAAGATGTAATGTTGAAAGGTTGATTAAATGTTCTTTTAATAGTTTCATTTTCAAGCTATTACTAAAAGGCACGATACAATAACATCTGTAATACAAAGATTCAATCTAATTCGGATGACTGTCTAAAAATGTGATTAAGTAGTTTAGATTTCTGTGGTTTGGTTTGCCTGCAGCTTACCTTTTTTATTAAATTTTTTTTTGTCCAAGGACTAGTTCAGTTTACTTATCTTTATGTCTTCAATATGTTTCATGTGGTATTTCTCATTATGCGTATGTAGCAAATGAACAAAAGAGCTTCCTGCAAAAGGATCACACCCGATGCCATTGAATATTCAGTTGTGATTACAACGTTATTACTGAGTAGTCAGCACGCATGGGGTCAGACCACATCCATCATCGAATTCAACCTCACTTTGACCCCAACTATATACCTGAATCTACAGAGGTGCGGTGCTACTGCAGTGGCAAAAACTGACCATAGACAGATAGACTTTAACACCCGTCAAATTAATCAGAACCATAACACTGCACACGCCACGCTGCTAATAAAAGGAATGGGCAAAAATCTTAAAATCCTCAATGGAAAAGTAATGGTAGCAAATCTTCACTGGGGTGAATAGGTGTCAGAGTTAAGCTATAAGAATAAGCTCCAGGCTCATCCTTTCCCCTGACCCCACAACCAGGTCGAGAGCAATTGAATCACCAGGCGCCTTTTTTTATAATGCTTAAACTACAGAACTAAGCTAACAGTAATACATGGATAGTTTTGTTTTTCTGAAACCTAAATACTTAATGACTTTAACACAGTGGCAGACTAGTAAGACAGAGACAGATAGTCATCAACATCTTTAACATCACCAGCATCATTACTAGACAGCATAGTCCTAATCACCATTGACATAATATAATGACTTTCAAGATCTTAATAACATCTCATAAAATGTTCATATTCTCCTCTAATCTTCATGCCATTCATTATGCAACCAGCTGCCAAGTAACTGTTTCCACATCTGCAGAGAGACCGTAATCACTCATTCTCAGACTCAAAGATGCCGAGGTCTAGTGCAGCTGATAAACTGTTCTATTAGACCTGCATTGGATTCCTAAAAATAAAAACTACATTTTTGTGGCTTTATGTTTAAAATGTGAAAAGTGTTGTTGTATAATTATATTACAGGTGATTCATTTTAATGGCTGCATTGTACTCAATCAAATATGACAGTTTGTTCTAATGAAATTATATTTAATACCTCCTGCGAAAATATTTGCAAAATTATATTACACTACAGATCAAACCTGTGGAGGTTGCAGAGGAAAGCATTGTTTCTCTTTAGTTTTTGATATCCAGGTGATTCAAGTATTACTTAATAATACTTAGTGACATAATCTGTTACATTTTCGTTCCTCTTTTAAATAACACCAAACTTGTTTTTAAAACATTTACAGACAAACTGGATGAAACGCACGAAAGCGCACACACACACAGGCTAATGAAAAACAGGCCAACCTGTTAGGATGACAACAAATGGTGTGATTGGGTGAGGAGAGAAGTGCATTTTTTTCATTTTTTAGAGCTCTAATATATCCTGCTGATAGGCTGATCGAAAATTAAACATGTATTTATTTAGCTTTAATCCACATTAAAACAGTAACAGCACTACAAGCAACACATTGCGCTTTGAGCCAGTTGCTGTGTTTCAAAAAGAAAAAAAAACATTGTAGCTGATTGTGTTGTGCACTTTTAATTGACAAAATAGAGACTGCATCTATTCACGTTCTTAAAATTTCCACCTGAGATATCTTAGCGAGTGTGGTGCATAATGCACGGTTCATTTCAAAAACAGGCACTCCAGTTGCTTAATGTTAGCGTAAAGCAGGCCGTGTAGATGTGGTGCTTGCCATTTCAATGAAGAAATCTGAATGGCTGTAAGCTGCCAGGCAAACCTTTATATCTATTTGTTCCACTTGTCTGGCTCTCAATGAGTTTAATCAGCTGCGAAGAAGCCGCAAGGGGGGTGTTGCCTTACCCGCCCATACATTAGAGAGCCCCCCACCCCCCTGCACCACACACTCACACTCAAATACACACAACCCCACAGCCCCATTCTCTGTGCATCGATGTGAGAGTTGAGGGTCTCCCTCTCCCCTGTTGCCTTACGGATTATCAAGTACACTTCAATTACTGCTGATCGATACACTTCTGGCTGCAAAAGGGAGTGTGAGGAAAATTAGACAGACTTTGGGTATGGCCGTGACTACAAAGCAATGGATTAACACTGATATGCATCTCTTCATTTACATCAGGAATGGGCCCATTCCCATCAGCATACTGCCCTCTCCTCTGAGCGGACGCACATTCACATAGGCTTTAAGGGGACTTTTTGAAAGATTGCTTCTTTAAGTGCCAGGCAAGGTGAGGGCAGGCCTGTCATATACTGTGGGAGGATTAAAACCCACTGTACTACGAGACTACGAGAAAAGAGTCACTGTAACCAGGTTTTCAAACTGAATACAAGAAAAGAGGACCATGTCATCGCGATAATACCATGTCTTTGTAGGGCTGTTGTGTGGGTGTGTGTGTGTGGCATGTCACAAATTGGGAGCTTATTCAATGATTAAAGGCATACTAATCCCAGAGTCCTTCAACACTAAGATTTATAATCCAGCCAGGTTCAAATATTTGCTGTAAAAAAAAAGAAAAAAAGGAGCATTTCCACCCTTTGGTAAGTGTGTGTCAGCAGATAATACAATGGGCTGTGGCGGTAGGAAACAACGGCAAAGTGCGCGTCCTCCTGAACTAAAGGAAGGGGAAACGAAAGCAGTACTGTGGAAGAGGATAAAAAATAAGTAAAAGTGTAGGAAGAGATAAGCAGTGGTTGTATCCCCTCGAGGCGGGCTGTGAAGGTCTCCTAAGCACGGCCCCTTGCCTCTGAACCCCCTCCAGGTCATCAACCTCCGCCACCCCCCCCTCGCTCTCCCACCCTTCCTCTCTACAGACGCAGTAAAAACACCCCAACACCTGGGTTCCCCCTCCGCTAGAGTACAACACAACTCCGACTACATTTTTCATCCGAAAGACAATGCTCACACACGCAGAAAGGAGGGAGCGCTTTGTGATAAGGTCTGGACATAAAACAAAATATTGCCTGGGATAGGTTATTGTGAAGGCCAAGTCATAATGACGGCCATTACAACATCTGTGACGGGATTATTATCGCCTGACCTTCAAACATACCTAAAATATAATGCCATCTATGTTTTTTTTTTATTTGAAAGCTGAGGGGTTTAATCTCAACTTTAAGGCCTCATCAACGGAGATACGAAAATATCACCACAAAGCTTGTGAATCAAATCAGTTTGTTTTGGACATGATTATTTAAATGTGTCTGTCCCCAAAGCTGGAGTTTTCAAGGCCCGCTGAATCACGTCCACTTCTCTCATCGCAGGGTCACATTACACATCGCGACCAGGAGTGGGAGTTCAGTTTTGCGGCTAAAATGGCCTCCCCTCTCCAAATAAAGATGCCTCTCTATTGAAAGCTCCTCGCTCCACCATGAATTTGGTCCCCCTTCCTCCCCTCCCACTGCAATCTGTCCTGCCAGCTCCCACGGTTTGTCTTTGGAAGTGATCCGTCCCTGAGCGTTGAGCAGAGCCACTTCATGTTCACATCGGCCCCAGAGGCATTCCTGCCTGCCCACTACTCTTGCTTTCTTTTGTCAGCCAAATGGATACCAATTAAATCAACTGTTCTCCAATTAGAATTTGGAAGAATCTATCTTGTTCAGTGTTCTAAATCCCACTGCTTGACTTCTTTCTCTCGTGTAGCTGCTTTCCTGGAATCGGTTACAGAGAAAATGAGACTAGTTATTTCCTGCAATAGGATACTCCTGGGTTTCTTTGTTTTTTTTCTGTTTGCTCAATATGTTAATAGTTCATTTAGTCAAATGTACACAAGGGACGTTATTATGGTGCGAGTCGGGCTGAGGGCAAGGGTCACTTCTTAAATAATGAATCAGGACTTTGTTACTAAAAGATATTCAGAACATTGTGATTTTTAACAATAACCGTTAACATTAAAACATCCAAAGCTTCCTTTTTTTTAACAGTGTGATTCAAAAGAACCCCCCCACCCCAACTATTGAAACAAGATAAAAAAAAGTCTTTGCCTGAAAACGTGCAAAGACACTTAAGAAGCATGTGCTCACATACTGCCCTCAGACAAAGGCCACTATTTGATTAATACAAGGTGGGGCATATCTTAATCTGCAGACAAGGACGGCAAATGGTTTAGACTTGAGCACAATGTCATTATTGCCTAATAGTCATGTTAAGAAAGTATGACCCATTGTGTTTCGTATGGCCAGGCAACACCCCTCCTGCCACTCGAAATCACATCCAGCCAAGCAAGCCAGTCGGGCCGCTTCCCGGGGAGCGCTGATTCAAATCCCAGGCACTAGTTTAGACGTCTGTGGCCCACTGCGTGCCACCATCAACATGTGGCCCGCTCACCTCCTCTCCTACTACTGCAAACACACATTCATGTCACTTAAGACATGGAGAAGATAGTCAGGCAACGTTAGGATTGGGTATTTCAAATCTCATCTAGGTCATCGCTTTTCACTTTTCTTCATTGACATTAGCCACTTGTTAGTTTTAAAGCAGTGCTGAGTAATCAGCCTCCTGCAGCGATCCGGTAATAGAAATACCAATCAAGTCCTCTTGCAATGTAAAGACAATAAAGTGACTTAGCAAATGAGGTAAATGTCTTCTTAATTTGCTTGTGATGTATCGCAACGCAAACAGTCCAGATGGAACAAAATGGAACAAGATGGATGCAAATCAAGAAGTAGCAAAGATAATTACATTTTATCAACATTTTCACATTATGTGGGTGGATGAGAATTTTAGAAAACACATTTAAATGTTGATTTCACAGTTAAGCTCTTCCATTATGATATTATGATTATTGTTGTAATAATGTTATAATAT